>CM067079.1:21912902-22503957 GCA_033980235.1 Diadema setosum | reverse complement strand
AATGTTTTCAAATCTATTCTCCATTTCTTCGCCATTTTCTTTTTTTCCCATCAATTTCCCTTCCCAACAATCCTTCCTCCTATAGAAAATTGTTTTTGTTCCTTACTTCACGTCTACCGCCTCCTCCTTCTTAGCGACATCTTCTCCAAGGCCTTCTTCTCTGCATCTAATACTTCTGCTTCAGCTGCTTCAGGCTCCTTTTTTTTTTCATTATCATTGTTTCTCTTCTTTTTATTTTCTTCTCCTTCTCCTTCTTCACTTTTTTTTTAACGTCATCATAATCTTCTCTTTTTCATCCTTCTCCTTTTCTTCTCCTTCTGTTCATTCTTCCTCTTTGATCTCTCTGCAGGGAATGCTAAGGGTTAGGATATTGGTTTGTCACAGGGCCGTGACGGGGGGGGGGGGGGGGGGGGATCGGCCCCCCACTTTTTTGCACCCGTACATAGGAATACATAGGGTGTCACCACTTTGGGCCCACTTTTTTTTTTTTTTTTTTTTTTTTTTTTTTACCACGGAAGTGGCACTAGAAAAAAAAAAGATAGAATGAAAGAAACCTTTGAGCGAGTTGAGGTCTTTGTTTTTGAGCTGAAGACCTTTTTGTTTTTGTTTTTTTTTTGTGTGTTTTTTTTTTTTTTTTGGTCATCAGCTGAAAATGACCCAGAAGTGGCACCAGAGGGCTTTTTGTTTGTTTGATTTTGCGCTTGTTAGCTCATGAAAACCGAAAGTTCCCCCCTCCCCACTTTTAAAAACATGGCGCCGGTGCGGCCATGCAATAGTGTTGTGTCATGCCAAAAGAGATTTGATAAGCTCGAAATTGGTCATGCCAAGCCATCCTCTCACCACCTCCCCCCCCCCGTCCCATATAGGGCCTACTAGTACCCTTTCCTCTTCTCCTCGTCCCCTTCCAGCCCCCTTCAACCCCTTCCGTCCCGACCTTTTTACCCTCCATCCGTTTGTTGTCGCTAATTTTTATCACTCTTCGCACCAAATTCGTATGACTTTTCTAGCGGGTCTCGGCATGCTGTGCTGGTGCACTGTGTGTGGGTGGGGATGTGTGTGTGACTGTGTGTGTGTGTGTGTGTGTGTGTGTGTGTGTGTGTGTGTGTGTGTGTGTGTGTGTGTGTGTGTGTGTGTGTGTGTATGTGTGTGTGTGCGTGTGCGTGTGCGTATGCGCGCACGCACTCATTATACTCAATAATAGTTGGCGGCATTTTCTCCTCAAGTTTGCAAGTAGTGCTGCATTCACAAGACATTCAAATACCCCCCTTTGCTTTGATATTCAAATGATTATTTCCCGTTTGTTTTGTGGATGTCTGTATCAGCATAACGATTTGATAAAGGACAAGTGCAATATTCAAAACATAATTTAATGTTATTGCCAAAATTTTCCCAGTATTGCTCTCATTCCTTTATTGTTGCTCTATGTAGATTAACTTAAGAAAAGCAATTAAACAAACAAAGAGAAACAGTAACATCCTGCACTGCCTATAGATATGACTGTGTATTGTCTGATCTAATTGACGTACTTGGATATGGCTTTCATATTGTGAACGGCAAAAAGATACTAAAACAATGACGGACTTAAAGCATAGGGCAATATCTGATGAGTAAAATCTCTGACTCAATGTTATCGAAACACAGAGATTCATGATTATACCCTGATTTTGCTGCAGGAATAAGACTGATACATACTAGCACACACACACACACGCACACACACGCACACACATCTGCACCCACATTATCTTGACATGTTTTGGTTGATTTACAATAATCAAACAATGTTCAACATTGTCAGTCTCTGATATTTTGTACAACTATTTGAGGCCTACATGTAGCAGCTGTAACCACGACTTCAAGCGAAGACTTGAACCAATATAGGGTGATTTTCGACTACAAAACAACAAAACACGACACAAAACAAAAAGCAACAAGAACAACAAAGTCGAAAGGAAACAAACGAAAAAAAAAAACAACAACTCCCTTCAAGATTGTTCAAGTGAACCCTCCCCCTATACTGGAAAGAACACAGTGTCCCACAGTGTGTTCACAGTGTGTCCACATATTCGACTATTGTGGAAACGTTCGAATCTAACAGTGTGAGAATGATTTCACACTGTGGTGTGGTTTTCACAGGGTGTTCACACTGTGAAATGATGACTCACAGTATGTTCACGTTGTTAAAACGCTCGAATTTAAACTGTGTTCACAATGTGTTCACACTGTGTTTCTCACACTATGGAACACTGTGGAACACAGCCCCCCCCCCCCCCCCCCCCCCCCCGTAAAAAGGAGAAAAAAGTTCATTGACATGTGGTTGAGGGTACATTGTAAATGTGGATATTTTCGCGTGAGTAATTTTTCTCCCTCTTCGGAGATATAGTCCATTTTCAGAGATAGAACTAGACCTACTTGGAAATTGCAGTAAATCATTAATTTTGATGAAATCATAACTTTGTTGATCACTGTGAATGGAAGATTACAATATCACGGCTTCTAGAACATGTGGTGCTTTTCCTTCAAGGTAATGGCAGTATTCATGAGAAGGGAAGATAAACTTGCGGTTAGTGCTTAGTTGTAGCCGTGTCCCGGGAAGTTGGTCAGCTCGTTGTTACACGTCATCCGAATGTAGAGTGTGTGGCGGCCTCGAACGTCATAGCTTACGACTCGATCCTGCTGGAAAAGCGCGAGGCAAAAGGGGGAGAGATAGATGGAGGGGGAGGGAGAGGGGAGGGGGAGGGGGAGGGGAAGGGGAGGGGGAGGGGAAGGGGGAGGGGGAGGGGAAGGGGGAGGGGGAGGGGAAGGGGGAGGGGAAGGGGGAGGGGAAGGGGCCGGGGAGCGAGGGGGATCGATGTAGGTCCCAAGGAGAGGACAAGATTGCTGATAGTTCGCATTACATACATACATACACAAACACACACACACACACACACACACACGCACACACCCTCACACATTCATACATATCATACTTCAAGTTCAAGTTCAAGTTTATCTATGTTTTTTCTCAGTACATACGCTGTAATCGACGTATCATCGAGAGAAATAATGCACGGGAATGGAATAGAATAAACAACAATAATTGAATTGAAATCACTTTAGGGGCCGCAGAACATTTTCAGTGTGTGTGAATGTTTAGGGGATTTTAAGGGCCAATAGTTGCCCCCCCCCCCCCCCCTCCTACGCCCTCCCCACTTTGACGGGAAGAATCTCGCTGCTGAACCCTTGGAGTGGGTTAATTGTTACAATTTTTAATGTTGGGAATGATTTTGTAAAGCGAAAAGTGTGTGTCCTCCCCCGGTTCCGCGGCCCCGCACTTACATGACTGTATAATTATTGCATGACTTATGGAATCATCGTTTCACAATACCCCCGCTGATTTGCACCAAGAAGATAACACTACGTGTTTTGGATTAATAATTCACCAACTACGATTCCTTCCCATCTAATCATTATCACTGGTTGTTAGCCCTGCCGACTTTGTTCTTTACACAAACCACCTCAATATCTAGTGTTATGCTCACGATGTGGTATGTTTATTATATTTTGAATTTATTTGTAAGACAGTATGCTACGCGTATGCGTCGTGTAATGTTATTTTCAAAATGTCGGCCTATACGTATTCTCTTGTTATATGCAGTGATTTGAAAACAAAAATGCAGAAATAAAATCAAACAAACCGACGGGTAATTTACTTTTTTTGTTGTTGCAAACATCACCACCCATTCCCTCCTACTGGTCCCGAATGTTCAAGCGCACATGTAATGAAGTCATGCCTTGTCAATACCGCTGAACTTTGCGACTGTTTACTCCCAAAACTTTACCTAGAGTTATCGCGTGCAAGATCGGCGCAGACGGGAACAACGGAACCAATAACCCTGAGAGAACGGGTTCTCTCCTTACAAAAATGTCATCCGTATCCCCTTGTGTATAACGGTAATGTGTATGTGCCTCTGATCAGGTGAAGAAGGACGAGTTCTTTTTAAACGGAATGTCACTTTAAAAGACAAGTCCACCTTCATATAGACATGTGGATTGAGTGCAATTGAATGTAGCAATATTTTGTAGAACACATCAATGAGAGTTTGAGGAAAATCGTCAAGTTATGAATTTCTGCTCAGTCACTGCTGGATGAGAAGACTACTGTACAGCTTGTGATGCCGCATTTGTGTAGAACTATATAAAGAAAATAATTATAAAGAAAATTACACATATTTTCACTTTTCTCGCAATATAGAAGAACGCTTGACTCGCCTCTTTCAAAAGGCAGGGGGAATACATGTAATTTCACTTAACATAGTCAGTGACAATGTTGGGGAAATGTGCACTTTAAAAAAAATTACATTTTGTGAAATTCTCTTTATTTTCATTATATCGCTCTACGCAGGTGACATCATACACAGTAGTAGTCTTCTCATCCAGCAGTGACTGTGCAAAATAATACTTTAAAAATTCGTAACTTTTGATCGGATTGTCTGATTTTCCCCAAACTTTCACTGATGTGTTGTACTAATATTGCTGCATTCACTCAACCCACATGCATTATGAAAGTGGACTTGTCCTTTGATAATCAAGATTTACCCTCATTATGGGGCGACACTGACAGAACTTGAATGATCATATATGAGTTACCAACGGCAGGCAGGGGGACTTGGTAATTATGTGCCACTCAAAAGAGGGAGATGAAGAATGCGAAAATTGGGAACGGATCTCATGGGGTCCTTGGTGGGCAATTTGCTGTCGTTCACATGAGGGTGATAAACTCCGAACTTCTAATAGAGATCCATCTCGGAATGACAAGAGATAGACAAAATAATATCGCGTCATATTTTGACATCCATGGACACAGACCTGGGGCATGCCTATGCACAGAGCGCGAGCGGGTTGACAATCTATTTCTCAGGAAGTGGACCTACCGCCGAACCACCGTCATGACCGTGTACAGTACTTAGTCACATGTCTTAACTGGCGTATATTAGCTTATATTAAGGACTGTATGATTCATCAGCATTCATGTTCGCAGAGAATGAAATACCTCTAGCTTCCAAGATATGACACGGGAGCCGTGTACATGCATTTGCTGATCGAAATTGGCATTTTAATGACGTTCTAACCGAAATAACAGTCAAACTTTTTCACCGCTACTATCCGTAAAGCTACGTTATTTATCGACTGGATAATTTGTTGAGGCACACATGGCATAATCATTTTTCAATCATAGAGAGCTAGGTTTTCTCGATTGCAGCATTAGAAAAATAAATTTCTTTGAAATTCCCCTTATATCTCATTCGTATGACTCTATACTACTGTGACATTACCTATTGTTTTAGAGTTTCTATAGAGAGAAGATTGCAAACTTTGGAAATTAGTATTTTTTATTATTGTGTTGGTTATAATTATTGTGGGCTGTCCTATTTCTGTCAAACTTTAATTGAATGCTTCCCAATCCCTTTGCGTAATTCCTTTCACGTACCGGTAATGTTTTGGGTATTAGATGAAACAAAAACCCAGCGTTAGTGCTTCAAAGTACGAGTAGTTCTACTCTCTAAAAAAATCGAGTGAAAATTTTCACTCTAAAAAGAGTGAATACAAAAAAGAGTGAATAACGAGTGAAATTGGAGTGAATTTTGAGTGAAAATGCTCATTTTCACTCATTTTGGAGTGACGTCAGGGATCACTCGAAGATTTTGGTGTGATCCCTGACGTCACTCCAAAATGAGTGAAAATGAGCATTTTCACTCAAAATTCACTCCAATTTCACTCGTAATTCACTCTTTTTTGTATTCACTCTTTTTAGAGTGAAAATTTTCACTCGATTTTTTTTAGAGAGTAAAATGTAAGTTAGCGATAGAAACAACCCATGTAAAAATGTTAATCAGTATAATATTAATGTTTAATATTGGTAGATATAAAAAATGTGAACAGTTATATTAAAATAAAATCTAGAAAAGAAAACGTCTGCAGTATAATGGTTTATTGAGAAAAAAATAGTGATATCTCAAATCATATTTTAGGCTTTATTGCGAAACTTTTATATGGTATGTTGTTTTGTGATTCTACTGACCTACACATAATCTGCATCAAAAGTGATAACTCGAATTTATTTTTTTAAATCACTGCTCCCGAATGGTAAACAAAACCTTTCACTAATTCCCCAAACGGATTCCTCGCCAAATGTAAGGTCTGGACCTGTCATCCTCCTCTTCTTCATCTTCATCTTCTTCTTCGTCTTCTTCTTATTCCTCTTCTCTTTCTTCTGATTGCACTTTTTCTCTTTATCTTCCTCCTTTTCTTTATCATTATCTGGAATAGTCTTCTTTTCTGCTTTGCCCATTCATTTTTTTCTTAATTGTCATTCTCTTCTTTTTCTTCACTTTCTTTTGAATTCTTCCTCTCTAACATTTCTTCTTTCTCGTCCTCTTCCTCTTCTTCCCTTCCTTTCCAGCTCTCTTTTCCCTTCCTCTCATGATTATTTCAGTCAGACTGAATCCATCTGATTCACCCAATGTCTGAATGCGAGGATAGATAGAAAGATAGAACTAATACTAGCGAGACTATAAGTTGTCTACGGTGAAAAACGCCCTCTGTTGATTCACAGTGCGCATGTTTATTGCTAAACTATGAAAAGCTATCCCCAAATTAGTATCTGATCATGGACCCTATGGCCCGAATTCACGAAGGTGGTACAAAATGAAACCATGGTTTAAACCATGGACAAAAACCATGGAGCGCCAAGTGTCGCACGGAATATTTCGTTACGAAATTGGTCATTTCGTGGACGAAATGTTCATTTAGTTACAAAATGTTGTCATTTCGTTACAAAATAATCATTTCATCGACTAAATGACTGATTTCGTAACGAAATAGTCCAGCGACACTTGGCGCTCCATGTTTTTTGTCCATGGTGTAAATCATGGTTTCATTTGTACCACCTTCGTGAATTCGGGCCTATAAGAGTCCATGGTCTGATGGTTGTCGTCGACATGCAGCTCCTATTCAACCTTTGATTTGTACGATTGTTTCAGTGAAGTTTGTCACTTTCAAGACACGAAAATTGACTGCGCCAATGTAACGCCATAAAACGAAATCTCTACGCTATCTGGACAGACGACAATACCCATAGAAACCAGGTCTAAAACTTAAAGGGGAAATCCAGTCCAAATATTAGTTAGTCTGATAATAAAGAGTAAAATATTACGACTTCAACGGTAAAAATTTCGATTGAAAATCGGGTGAAAAGTAAGGAAGATAGGACATAATATTGAGAAGTTTCGCTAATTTTTCAGGAAACAGTTCTTGAACGGTCAATATGAATATGCAAGTGGCAAAGTGAGCATGTCATCCCCTCATAACTTGCTATTCATAAAGTTTGTACATAAGATGTTGAAATTTCTCGTTTTTCATTCAAACGCAGTTATGCCCGAAGCTCAAATCCTGGTATATCTGACTGATCACTATTCTGAAGTTATTCAACCTGGAATATAACACCATGTTTCAAACTTCAATGACAGATGCATTGAATTTTTGTCATTTTTTTTTTCGTACACGATCAATGGTAAATTGTGAGGTCACTAATTTGCATCATTCATATCTACTGTACAAGAACTGTTTTGAAGAAATCAGCAAAAATTCAAAATGTCATAACTTCCTTATTTTCCATCCTATTTCAGTCAAATTTTTACCGTTGAAGTCGTAGGATTTTATTATCTTTTTTTATCAGACTAATTCATATTTGGAACGGATTTTCCCTTTAATCCTTTCTGTTCGCGCGGGACTTTGGACCGTATATACTGTACGTGCTCATTAACTCTGCGGGGGTTTCCGTGCCTTCCGTGCCAAGCGACACTCAAGGGTTAAGTCGTTCCTTTCGAGATCTTCCCATCTCTACAACCTCTCCTGGAGACCCGTCAGTTCCCTCCAGACAAGGGTTATTTAGTTGGAAACCTTCAGATGATTTTTAGACTTTTGCATCCGAACAATATTATTTCATGAATTGGTGATTCAGTTCATTCCCCTTATAATGGACGCGGTTACCACGAAACTACTACAACGAAGTAAAATTCAGGGCCCAAAATTATCATCAGCTATTCTACATTATCTTTATACGCTTAATTTGTTCGGGTATAACCAAATTTCGATTGCTATAGACCGTGCATCACAAAACAAACAAAAAGTCGCACGCAGTGATTTTGTGAGAGGACTGAAAATCGGTAAAATGGGTCAACCTGTCCAATCTTGAGTTTTTTATATTTTCTGAGAGAGCAAGTCTTTTTCTACATTATGTTAAAGTTTGGGATCATAAAACAAACAGGAACTTGTGTTTTCAGCAGGTTTTCTCGAACACTTTCTGGTGGAATAGTGTGATCTGGTGTTTCTCAAAGAGCCCTCTTTTCATTTCTTAAAAACACTGTCCATACTCTTCTGATCATTTTCCACTCCAATAACTTTTGAAAAAATGATGCTACTGCATTGAAAGTTGGCACTAATCATTTACAGAATCTGTTAATGAAGCATGCTCAATTTCAGCTTAATCTGATAATCCTTTCATTGTTGTTGCTCCGATGATCAACATCCCGTTTTTTGTTCCATTCATCGCTCGGCTAGGGTGGCTTGGTAAAGATTAAGCGCTTGAATAGACACTGTACTTCCGAACCTGCTTTCTGTGTTCACACTTTCCAGAGTGTGTCCTTTCTTTGCAATAAGGTTATTTAGATAGGTTAGGAGAGTCCATTTGAATTGAGTTATACATCATTTTAACGCTTAGAGTCTGCTCTTTCGGAATTTACTCTTAACTAAAAATCCATGCTGGGCGACTAGTCTTCGTTACAACGGAAGTCGTCTGTACTGGATGCAGAGTTTCAGAATTCATAGTAATTGTAAATGGGATGAGGAAGATGAATATTTTCACAACTCACAACAAATCACAATGAACGAGGATGATGACATAATAAAAGAATACATGGTTGGGAGATCAAGGAAGCAGAATAAGAGAAGAAAGTACACTGTTGTATCCACATTACTGGAATATGGGAGCCTCCTCGATATCAGCATCCTTGTTCAGTGTAGGTTTTGGGTTTTTCAGAATATTGGTTTATCTGCTCAAGGACCACAATGGATTCCAAAAATCTGTACATGGCGCTATAGATTTGAAATGCAGCTTTAAGAGCCTCTATAAGGAACGTGTTCTTACTCTTAGAAATCTGCCCCTCGCCCTTCTCCCTATTTGTTCTATTAATTTAACATTACTTGGTTAAATCATTCATAATATTATCTTCTTCTTTTTTTTGTGAGAGAGAGAGAGAGAGATGACAAAATGTTGATCTACAGAATACAACAAAGGAGAATTTGTACAAAGGTTCCTTTTCATTCATAGTTGTTTTAAATAGTCCATGTAACATCAGGCATCTAGAAACACAGAAGCAGCAGATGTCCAGTAACAAAGCCGTACAAAAACATCCTCGTATGCACACTTTGTATATAGCAGTAGTAGTAGTACATGATTGTGTACGCATATGAACTCACAACTTTAAAGAGATGAATAAAAACTTAGACTGAGTGTGTCGATCGCTCAGGACAGAACTATTTTGGGAAAACACAGGATTGCAGAGCGGAAAACTGAAGGAGACCGCTACTATGTAGTGCGGCTATTGCGTTTGTCGTCGGGAAAATCACTGCGATTATGTTCAATTTCCGCTCAACCGAGCGCCAAGATTCAGATAGCATCTAAAGCCCTGTTTTCATCTTGATATTCAACTTGGGAATATGCTTGGCATTTGACTCTCCACTACGTTTCCTCCTCTTTCTCTTTTCAGACTTGAAAGAAAAGAGAAGATTATAGTACATCTAAAACACATTTTTCATTTGAGATAGAAAGGCATTTAGGGCATGTAGGGAATATACACAGATGCTCATGCGTATAAGTGCTGTGTACACATAACTGTCTATGTATCTTAGATAACATAGTGTATACGTGCCTTGCATAAATGCATTGCCAAAATGTATTGTATATGGGTAAAAGCTCAAACATGTTAGCCTTCATTAAACGTGTAGGCCCCCAAATTGTTACGGTGCTGATCCATTTGATATCGGGATGGGGGGGGGGGGGGGGTAAACCTTTTCCGCTTTTCTCACAAGTGTATGAACGTGGCATATACCTAATTACAAATTGTATTGTGCTCAGAGATGAGAGGTTTTTCCATGAGCAACCATTCTGCTGGCATGTTCGTGAACAACTTTTTAGCTCCTCCACCTCTTCTTTCCACGTTCAATTGTGGCATCCTCTGATAGATTAATTGAAAAAGGGCGAACAGAGGTCGAATTGAGATTATGTAAGCCTATGTAGACCAAGAAATACACATTGACAAATTAAAGAGGAACAATAAAGATTTTATGTACATACATGATGACAATCAACACACGTGAAATTCCACACAAAGACATGTATAACTTACTTGGTGGGGCACTTCATATCCAAAAAAGTGTAGAATAACAAAAAAGAGAATAACAAACAACAAGAGAAGACCAGTACAAGTGAGAACACAACGTCGTGAATTCACGAAGCTACGCAAGTCGTTAGCATCCCACCACCCCCCATCATGCCCCCCCCCCCCCCTTCTGTCAATTTTGGTAGCATAGCTCCGTGATTGCATCTCTTTTTGTTTGTTTGCTTGCTTGCTTTGTTTCACTGGCACACCGTTCTATGTGCCGCATTGGTGACTGCGACAATAACATTAGGCCAACTTCCCTATCTTATTTTCTCCTATAGGACGTCTATAGGGTTAGGTTAAGGGTTTTGATATTGTTTTAAGATTTGTTTGATGTGACAATTAGCATGATTATGATTTGGGTTAGGATTATATCTGTATAAAGGTAGAAATTTTGTTTGCCTTAGCGTGCAGATATTGCACGGTAGCAATTGTCGCAGGACCAATTATGGAACCGTCGCATGACACCCGAATCCAACATGCCTGTACTGTCATCTCCAAATTTCAAGAAAATAAAGCAGATCGAGACGAAACCAGGCAAGACTAGGCAAAACGAGACAAGAAAAGACAAAGCAAAAAAAAAAAGCAAAAAGAACTGTCACAACAGAAAGTCATAGAACTGTGATATTCCTCCGAAAAAAGGGGGTCAGTCATCGGTGTTCTGGGGCAGTTTTATGGAACGACATCTTAACCTCATTTTTGCACTTCCGGGCCAGCATTGCACTTGGCAAGTCGACAGGAAACTTATGTCAACTGTCTGCACGCTGCATTAATGAGTGATGAGTCAGAAGACTGGAATGGGCAAGGCGAGAAGAGTACAACGCGATCCGTATTGGGATCGTCACCAAAGATGCCTGACTTACATTAATTAAAGGAAACCAAAACCTATATAGAAAAGAAATATGGAGTAAGTTATTTTAAGAAGCCATATTAGTAGAACACATTAGTGAAAATTTCAGGAAAATCGGGGACAATCGATGCAAAAGTTATGAATTCTTAAAGTTTTCGTGTTGGAACCGCTGGAAAAGGAGACTACTTGAGTTTATGACATCAGGTGTGAACAACAATATAAGGAAAAAAAAAAGAAATATATAGAAACTTAAACATGCTTTCAAGCTTTTAGCATAATGAAAGAGCACTTGTCTAACCGCTTTCAGAAAACAAGGGGAATAATCACTACCCTTGTATCAAGTTAAAGGTAGGGAATCACATTTGCAGGCCTTAAATGAAGAGTTGTATAAATACAGTGGTATGTTGAAGAGAGTATCATTTTAGAAACTCCCATTAAGTATTGAAAGTGGAAGGTAACATTTAGTACATTTTTATTGACCGTTAGATTTTGAATTGAATTTTTTTCGGGGCTCACCGTAAATTCCAGTACATTACTAGGCTACCTTTGCAGACCCATCCATGCACTGCATGTGTGTCCATCATGTATATTTTGTGAAGAAAGTTCATCAAAACTTACAAACATTTCTATATACATTCTTGCCACACACTCTATATGTTATTACATCAGCTCTTATACTTTTAGATTTGTGTTTATAGATAAAAAAATACAGAAGACTGCAACAAAAAGGCTTAAGTGTGGCTGGCACACAGAACTACTGAGTAGTTGAGTTTTGTGCATTATTCAAATTGTAGATAACTGTTGACTTCCAAATTTCTCAGCAGTTGTCTAAACAAGTTCCCTGAGGTTCATATTTAATGTTTTGCTGCATTTTGGGATGTCTGTAAAAGGTATCCCCTACCTTTAATGGAATGTGTAATTTTCATGAATTATATGTATATAAATTATTTTTTTGTGGAAGTCCCTTTGTATTTTCTTTATATTTTCTTTATAATCAGACGCCCCCCCCCCCCCGCCTAAAAAGGTCGTCAGCGGTTGAGCACCAGGACCCAACACCTTATCGGGGGGGGGGGGGGGGGGTGATGTTCCCATATCCGTCGACAAAAGTTATTAAGTCAGTAGTATACAGTATGATGCGAAAAAAATTAAAAAAACAAATTAGATGTAATCGTATGTACATATGATTGTGATGATTCTTTTTTCTGGAAATTTTTGGCGGCAGGAAGCCATTTAAGAACCAGGGGTTTAGAGCAACAAAGGCATTAGGAATGGTTTCGAGAACAAGAAAAGCTATATATCTGTATTATATTCTAGTCTTCTTTTATCCTCCTCCGTCTTATTTTTCTTTTCCTTCTTCTTCAAGGCTTCTTCTTGTTTTTCTTCTTCTGCTTTTCCGGGTTTTTTTTTTTTGGTTTTCTTCTTCCACCTCATTTTCTTCTTAATTCTTGGCTTTTGATTCATTTTTCTTGCATTTTCTTCTTCATTCTTGTCGTCATCGTCTTCTTCTACTCCTCCTCCTCCTTCTCTTCCTCTCTCCTTCTTCTTTACCCTATATTCCTAATCCTACAACCCTTTCAAATTTAAGGAAAAAAGTAGCCTATGATCCAATAACGGATCCAGCGGGATGGCACCGGGCGCGCCCCCTTTATTTTTTGTTAAAAGAAAAAGAACAAAGGGGGGGGGGGGGGGGGGTCGTGCGCTCCCTCTTCATGGAATTCCTGGATCCGCCCCTGTAATGCAAGAAATGCGTTTTGACGTTTGTGGTTGACGCAGTCGCGGACCGGGGTGGGGGGGGGGGGGGGCGTACTTGGCGCCCCCTCTCTATTTTTTTTTTTTTTTTTGCTAGAACAACACAAAAAAAAAAAAAAAAAAATGGGGGGGGGGGGGGAGTGCGCCAGCCTTTAATTTTGTAAAGGCGCCTCCCCTTTACCAAATTCCTGGATCCACCCCTGTAATGTAAGAAATGAGTTTTGACATTTGTGGTTGACGCAGTCGCGGATCGGGGGGGGGGGGGGGTTGCGCACTTGGCGCCCCCTCTCTATTTTGTTTTTTGTTAAAACACACAAAAAAGATAAAAAAGGAAAAAATTGGGGGGGGGGGTGCGCCATCCTTTAATTTTGTAAAGGCGCCTCCCCTTTACAGAGTTCCTGGATCCGCCACTGTAATGCAAGCAATGACTTTTGACATTGTATTTTGTGGTTGACGCAGTCGTGGATCCAGAGGGGGCGCACTTGGCGCCCACCCCTCCCCCTCTATTTTTTTTTAACAAAAGAAATACAACGAAAAATGGGGGAGGGGGATGCGTCAGCCTTTAATTTCGTAAAGGCGCCCCCCCCCCCCCTTTACGGAACTCCTGGATCCGCCTCTGTAATGCAAGCAATATGTTTTGATATTTGTGGTTGACGCAGTCGCCCCCTCTATTTTTTTTGTTAAAACAAAAGAAATAAAAAGAAAAAATGGGGAGGGGGGAGGTGCGCTAGCCTTTAATTTTGTAAATGCGCCTCCCCTTTACGGAATTCCTGGATCTACCCATGTGACGCGTAATTACATTTTGCAGTAAATATGTGGAATGTACATTTTGACATTTGTGGTCAACGTGTTATGACATCGTGGTTAATCAGATTTTGACATTTGTGGTTGACGCGTTATGAAATTTGCAGTAAAAATGGAAATTAACAGGGCATTAAGACGCAAAAAAAAAAAAAAAAAATCACACTGGAACGGTATGGCTACACGCCAGTGAATTTTTACGTCTGAACGATGACATTTGTGGTCGACGTGTTATGACATTAGTGGTCATTATGACATTTGTGGTTGACGTGTTATGACATTGGCAGTTGTTCTGACCTCGCTCGTACATACTTGTAAAAACAACAAGAACAAAAACAACAGCAACAACAACAACAACAACGACAACATACACACACACATTTACTTTTTTATAAAGATCTCAAGAAGCTTTGGACATTAAGTGGCTAAAGTTAGTGTGCTGATATTTCAAGAGCAAGCAATATATGCCTGAATATGTATATATATATATATATATATATATATATATATATATATATATATAATATCCGAATAAACCCCGACCCAAGTCCAAATTTGGCGATCGCCTTTGAGCCCCTTTACGAAGTCATAAAGATAGATAATCAGTCAAATGAACGTTTTACAATCAGAATTAGTCTGAATAACATTCCACTAACTGAAAAAAACCCAAAACATTATGTAATTGTTTAATGATTCCTACTTTTCTAAATGTTCTGTAATGGACTTGGTTCGTTTTTATTTAATGTATTCAGATATTCAATTTAAGATCTTGCTATACTTACAAGTTTGTTTTTTTTTCATAAGTTATCTCCAATCTTCACTTATCAGTTGCTCTACGTCAACGGCGGCCATATGCACGACTAACTCCTGACGTGCCCATTACCCGCCTGACTCTTACGGGCAGGGTAAGGCCTTTTCTTCAGTTAAGTTCAATGCAATTCAACTTTGGAATTATAACAACCTGAAGACCTTTAAAAACTACACTAAGGAAGTATATGTTAACAACAACTTTGCAAATAATGTGCGACATATTGTGGGCGGCGGGCCCCTTTGAATGTTATTTGTAGATAAATGACGCTACATAATTTGATAACGCATTAATGCTGTTTATGATGATGATGAAGATGATGATGATGATGATGATGGTTGTCCTAATCATCGTCATCATCGTCGTCGTCGTCATCATCATCATCATCATCAATAAAGTCTCCAAGAAAAATTTTAGGACATGGCGCTGATTAACTAGTTATTTAACAGTTCTGTCATAGCGTGACAGCCATAACAGCATCATATAGCACTTTCCAGGAACACACACATGGCGCTGAGAAAACCTGAAAAACAGATAGAAAACACTGAATGCAATGATTCATTATATCTTTTATTGGAATCTGATTGCTTGATGATTCGACGTTTCCCAAGATGATTTCCAGCCATCATGATTCACGGGCCCCCATATTTTATTATTTTTTTTTTTTGCATAATCGTTAGCATAGGGTCTAACCACTCGGGGCTCTCACTTTTCTTACCCCGGAAGTGGCACCAGGAAAAAAAAAACAAGCAAACAAACATGGTCAAGCTTTCTATGTGTTGTTCCAGAGAGATTAGAAGTGCAGTAATGCTTTTTTTTTTCTTTGCTTGTCAGCTGACATGGCTGAAGAAACCCGGAAGTGGCACCAGTCGCACCAGAAAGTTGCGCTGAGGGCTTTTTGTTTGTTTGTTTGTTTGTTAGCTGATGCAACCCGGAAGTGGCACCAGAAATATAATCTGTCCCTCCCCCTCCCCCACTTTTCAAGAAAAAGTGGCGCCGGCCTTTGTTAAATCAAAGAAAATGCTGATATGAATGTTTAAAGTGGCTGGAAAGTAAAACGGTCCGAGGACTGCAGCGGCAGCAGCATGATTTGATTTATAAGTATTTAATTTTACTTTGCTCCTTTTTTGCCAACTTTTTCGGGGGAAGGGGCTGCGATCAAGATTATTTGGTAGTATTTAGTGGTATCTAGTTTTGAAGGAGCATGTGTTGATGTATACCTTATCAAGACAATTGTTTTCATACACGTGTGTATACCTTTTCATACCTTCAACTATGAATTGCTGAAGAATCCTAACATCAGTGCAGCTGTGTTGGCAGAATCCTGAATATATGGAAACTATATTCATTGGAAAATTAATGAAAAATCACTGCTATGAATTAAAACTTGCTGTAATTAAGGCGCAGCGTGTAACATCTACGTCAGGTGGGCATGCGAAATCTCCTTCACAGGAGACGTCTCATTGGTCATAATATCGTCGTAGGTGGGGTAAAGCTCTTTACCAGCTACACGAGTTCGATGAAGAGCTTTTTGTTGCCCCAACGTGGATGGCGATCATGGAATCCTCGCCGCTGTTAATGGAGATGTAAGCGTAACCCGATGAGTTGACTGTGATGGTCTTACCAGTGCAGCCCCAACCTGTTGGGTCACCGCTGATGACGTCGCAGTAGTCTCCCGCGGGCAGACCAGTTTGCAGAGTCTTCGAAACGGTATAGCCCTCGTTGTTGAGTGCGAAGAAAGCTCGGCTGCCTCGGGAGAAGGAGATGAAATTGTTACCGTTGTCGTACCAGTTTTGCACGCCGTTGGTTCCGGCGGCGTTGCGGAAGCAGGCCATGTTCCTAATTTGGCGCCATCGGTGCTCGCATACCCACCCGTTTCCACACGTGCCATCGCTGTTAATAGAAGGGGAGATGATGCTGCCATCGGAATAAGCAGGAGGACTGTCATCGTCGTTTGAGAAATAGTAGCTGCTCATGATGCGGAAGGTACCATAGTCCCAAGCCATGCCGAAAGCGAGTGCCTTCTTGTACGGCACTGCATTCATGTGGGTGAGAATGTCACCGGCTCCTCCATGACCTCGTTGGTTGTCGTGATTGTCTACGAAGACAAGGGCCTGGTGTGACGGCAACATGCCCCACGACTCGCCGAAATTCGAGTAATACTTAGCGGCGTTCCAGCCTTCTCCAATTCCTCTAATATCCTCACAGTATTTGAATTCGGTGACATCGCCAATGTGTACGTACTCATACGCATGGACGGCTTCCCAGTCACTCAAGTCGATAACTTCTTGGTAGATATACGGCTTGCCACCCACCGCGCAGTTGTTCAGTCTGATTGAAGAGGAAAAATAGAAAACACTTGAAGAACTCAATCGCAAAAAACATCATTTTAAACGTTCTAAAAGTAAGTCCATCACAAGAATATCATTTTCAGTGGTACCTTATTTTGAAGTTATGGATTGTAAATAGCCGATATTTTGTTATCATTTCCTTTTTTAGCAAATTTTGTCTCAAGTTTCTCAACTTAATAGACATGGTGGTTACTCGTTTTGCGAACAAACTTTTGATTTTCATATTTAACATTTGCTCTCAACCTTCGAATATGGAGAGATTCATGTCACATGAATATCAAACACGATGAAATTAAGAAAATATGTACACATAAGTATTGGGACTTTAGAGAACCAACCCGCTAACAATGTGGTTAACATGGTAATTATAGAACAAGTCTAGCCCAGGGAGATGTGTCATTAAAGGTTCTAGCAAGATAAGTTTGAAAGTTAAAAATAAAGAAAGTCATGATTGAATATGGCGCGATTTTTGCTCTAAACTTTAATTTTTTTTTACCTGCTCTTGATTTCTTCCAGGTCGCCAGGCCACATGTGTTTGGCGGCATCGATTCGGAAGCCAGCCACGCCCAGGCCGACGAGGTCGTTCAGGTAGGCCGCTACCTTCTGGTTACAATAGTAACCGTTAACGGAGCCGAACATGAGATCGTTCAGACCCACGAGGTCGCAATTCCTCACTTGATTAACATCGTTGTAGTCATTTATATTTCCGCCAGTAGGGCAGTTTCCTCTCGGTACATTAAAATCCAATCTGCTGTACGGCACATTCGGAAAGTCGTAGCTAACTGTATAGGAGAAATTCAAATACATAATGTAGGCACACCTGTCATTTGGTCATTTTGAAGCTGTAAGATTTGTGTCGGAAAACGAAGCAAGAAAACAAACAAACACACAAACACGAAAAAAAAAATACAAATGAAGATCAAATAACCAGCCAAAGTTAGTCCTATATACACTTGCCACTTTATGAATGGGAAATTCATACCACGTTCAAGATATCATTTTTATGAATAGATTAGAATAAGACAAACTAATATCAGTGGTTTCATAAAATTGGATCTTAGAGGAAACCCAAACCTAAGAGCAATGTGGATTAAATAAAAGCAGCAACATTAGCAGAACACATCGGTGAAAGTTTGAGGAAAATCGGACAATCGATGCAAAAGTTATGAATTTTTAAAGTTTTGGTGTTGGAACGGCTGGATGTGGACAATGTAAAGAAAATATAAAGAAAATTCCACAAAAATTCACTTTTCTAGCATTTTATCAGATAGATATACCAGGATTTGATCCTCGGGCATAATTGCGTTTATATGAAAAAATGGAAATTTCAGAATTTTATGTACAAACTATATGCAAGTTGTGACGGGATGACAGTCATGCTCACTGTGCCATTCGCGTATTCATATTGACCGGCAAGAACTGTTTCCTTAAAAAATTAGTGAAACTTCAAAATGACTTCACTTCCTTAATTTTCATTCAATTTCGATCAAAACTTTACCGTTGAACTCGAAATATTTTACTCTTTCTTATCAGACTAATTTATATTTTGGACCGGACGTCCCCTTTAACATATGTGAGTATCAAGTTGATGGAATGTGTAATTTTCATGAAAAATGAATTTTTGTGGAATTCCCTTCATATTTTCTTATATCGTTGTCCACACATACGTCATAACCTCTAGTAGTCTCCTCATCCATCAGTTCCAACACCAAAAAAAAAAAAAGATAACTTTTGCATCGATTTATTGTCCGATTTTTCTCAAACTTTCACTAATATGTTCTACTAATGTTGCTGCTTTCACTCAATCCACATTTCTCTTTGGGTTTGGGTTCCCTTTATTAAAGGGAACCCAAACCCAAAATAAGAACGTTCTTAGATTTTAACTCGTTTAAAGTTTCCTTTGATTTTACAAGTCGAAAGGATAATGATGCCATTTACTTTAAAATAATTTCGATTAAACAATACACAAACTTGCCCCCCCCCCCCTTTTTTTACATGATATCACTAAGAATAAGATTATCATTCGCATCAAATTATAGTAGTCGTTCAACAGGAAATCTTTCGTCGATGTGGTCAAGTTCTAAAGTATTAGCCATCCAAAATGTCAGTGGAGTATCAATGGCATTTATTAGCACTACAAGGGAGTCATGGACAAGAGTTGTCTCTGAATGTAACACTGACAGGCGATTTGCCTCGCTGCCCAATTTGCACTAAGCAAACAACGTCTTTACGCTAAACGACTGGGGAAATGTTGCAGGACAATCGCAATATCTCACCTCAGAAGCCATCAAATGATAAAATTATTGCCGAAAATGAAACTTCAGTATGAGACTTGTTGTAGTATGTCCGTACTGTGCTCCAAATATATTTTCCGTAACCTTTGTCACATGGTTATGCCGGGAAAAAAAAAATCGAGAGTCACTGTTATTGTGACCCACGTAAAATCTATAGCGTGAGCGTTACGCAGTCCGATGTGTCGGTTTTCGTGCGGCATGAAACAGTTGAAGCACATTGCAGGGTTCGTCCCTCACCAATTCACCACCCTGCAATACCCTTATTTAGACCGGGGGCCCAGAGCATTTATTCAGCTGAAAAGGGTCACACTTTTTGATGGTCTCATCATCTAAGGATGTGGCCAAGGGTCAATAAAATGAATTGCTGGCAAGTCACATCCTGTACCGTAAGCCTAGGGACCACAAAAAGGGACCCCGAAAAATGGATTTATTCAGCCGAAGGGGGTCACGGACAAAAGTTGGTGGATATTGTTCCTTTGGGTGTACTTATCATGAAAACAGCAATGCCAGCTATTTTATCCTGTACGGGGCCCCAGACAGTAGCCCCAAAGGGCCCCAAAAATATGGTGTTATTCAGCTGAACAGGGTCACGGCTAATTTCTTTTGCAATGGAAGTAGTTCCCATCAGAGATATCCAAAACACCAATACCAGCTATTTTATCCTGTACGGGGCCCTAGACAGTAGCCCCAAAGGGCCCCACCCCCATAGGCCTACGTATAAACACACACAAACATTGATTTTATTCAATTAAAAAGAGTCAGGGCTAATTTCTTTTGCAATGGAAGGAGTACCAATCAGAGATATCCAAAACACCAAAGCCAGCTATTTTACCCTGCACGGGGCCCCAGACAGTAGCCCCAAAGTGCCCCACCCCCTATAAGCCCTACGTACAAACACACACACACACACACACACACACATTGACTTTATTCAGCTGATAAGAGTAACGGCTAATTTCATTTGCAATGGAAGTAGTACCCATCAGAGACATACAAAACACCAAAGCCAGTTACGGGGCCCTAGACAGTAGCCCCAAAATGCCCCCCCCCCCCCCACACACACACACATACTCACACAATAGTTTCATTCTCCTGAAAAAGGGTCACGGCTAATTTATTTTGCAATGGAATTAGTACCCATCAGAGAAATCCAAAATACCAAAGCCAGTTATTTTATCCTGCGTGGGGCCCCATCGTAGCCCCAGACAGTAGCCCCAAATTGCCCCCTTACCCCCTCCCCCCCCCCCCCCCACACACACACACACACATTGATTTTATTCAGCTGAAAAGGGTCACGGCTACTTGCTTTTGCAATCGGAAGTAGTACTCATCAGAGATATCCAAAGCACTGAAGCCAGTTATTTTATCCTGTACGGGGCCCCAGACAGTAGCCCCAAAGTGCCCCCTACACACACACACACACACACACACACACACACACACACACACACGCACACACACACACACACACATATATATATATATATATATATATATATATATATATATATATATTGGTTTCATTCAGCCGAAAAGGTTCACGGCTAATTTCTTTTGCAATGAAAGTAGTATCCATCGGATATCAAAATACCAAAGTCAGATATCTTATCCTGCACAGGGTCCCGTACAGTAGCTCCAAAGTGTTTTGCTTTAGTCTCTTTATTGTTTGCATCTCTTCTTCTTAAATATGCGCTCCTTCGTCTTCATTTTCGCGACAACGACAACGCGTCCTCCTCATCATCATCAGTTTTGCTGTTCTAGCAAACATTTTCCAGCGTATCGGCTACGTTCGATTTTTAGAGCGGCGAGAGCGGAAGACGTGCATAATTGAGTCTGGGAAAGCGTAGGAACAGCGTAGCTAAAGCGGCCAACAGCGCTATCGAAGCAGGAATGAAGCGTCGTAGGAACAGGCCTTGATTTTATACGAGAGTAGAGAACTTAGCGAGAGCGTCGTTAAAGGGGGAAGGTCGTGCTTTGATCAAGAAAGCGGCGCAGCAGCGGGACAATGTCGTCGGTGTCCAGTTTAGACTATATTTCCCGTTCTTGTGCCGCTGTTACTACGGTCAGAAAAACCTGGAATTGTTACGCTCATCCCGCGGTATTTACACTGTCACTGCTCTCTCCCCGTTTGAGCTACGATTCAAAATAGGTCAATCTTGATGGGGAGATGAGGAAGAAATTTTGAACCAGTTCAAAATTTCTTCCCGATCTGTAAAATTGCTAGATCCAACCCCATCACCCAAACGATGCTGCTACGATGCTCCCGGTCCCCGTACACCTTTGCCGCTCTCTCCCGATCTGACA
Source organism: Diadema setosum (assembly GCA_033980235.1). Lineage (NCBI taxonomy): Eukaryota > Metazoa > Echinodermata > Echinoidea > Diadematoida > Diadematidae > Diadema > Diadema setosum. The sequence goes on along the minus strand of CM067079.1, from coordinate 22,482,316 downwards.
GATTGAATAGATCGGGATGCAGATCTTGATAGTGGAATTACATGTGGGGACACTTTAGGAACACTCCGTGGGGCCCCGTACAGCTATATAACTGGTTTCGGTGTTTTTGATACCTCCTTGAGTACTACTTCCATTGCAAAAGAAATTATAGCAATGATTATTTTCACTTAGAATAAAATAATACGGGAGCACTTTCCAGCTACTGGCTGGGGGCCCCTTAACTGGATGGGTTTGTGTTTTACGTATCTCAGCTGTTAATTCCACTGCCAAGGAAAATAGGCATACATGACTGTTTTCACCTTAAAAACAATTAATTCATATGGGGTGGGAATACCTTGGGGCTATACCTGTCAAGGGCCCTGCATCCGGGCCAATATCGCACCTCTTTTAATCGAATTCTTCAATATTGAATTAAATTTTGCAAAAATTTCGCCTAGATGACATGGTAGTTCAATGTCATATTAATCTCTTCATTCAAATTTATTTTGAAACATTCACATTACCTCTAACCTTATTCTAAATAACACTTTTTCAACTGAAATCCATATAAGACAAGTACCATTCAACTATCCGTTCATTCATAAATTCATAATGATATAGTCACGTGATTACATGCCGCGCTCGTTCATTCGTCGTAGTTATTGTTTTGTAAGCATCATAGCATTTCATGTTTTCGTATTCGTTTAAGAGACTTTGACACCATTTTTTAACGTGCTTTTTGAATCCAAAGAAGTAAGAAGCCACAAATTATCTTTCCGTTACGAGCGCTTTATTACGAGCGGTCAGCCAGTTACAAGAAGTCAAGGTTATGATCCTCAAATGTTTTTGTTTTTTATAATTCTTTCTATGTCTTCTAGAGATATACGTCTGTATATATTGTGCTGTCATGACTATAAAAAATGAAGTTAAGCTGCATTACTGGTACACGTATAGGCCTATAATGACATGTATATGAAAGAGAAGGAGCGTTACCAGTCTGGTTACAGAACAACCAAATCCAGTTATACTAGATAAGAAATATGACACTTTTACTGCTTTATAACAGTAATTTATAGATAAAACGAAAACACACATAGAAAGACATGTTAAAAAGATCTGAAACAAAGAAATAGCATGATTTGAATTTGAATGAACACGTTTGGAATTTGACTGTCTTTCGCGAAATTTAATGACTGAAATGCACTTTTCGGCAAGTCAAGGCGAATTTGAATGAACGTAGGGTACCAGCCAATTTGAATACCCATTTTACGAATTCGAACCTTCTATCAAAATTAATGAACCAACAAAAGTGCGAAATTGGCTGGGAAAACCTAACTGGCTTTGATGTTTTGGGTATCTATGATGTAAACTAAGGCCTACTTCGATTGTAAAAGAAAAACAACTATGACTCTTTTCAGCTAAATGATGTCATAATAATTATGTGGGGGAGGGGCACTTTATGGCTACTGTAACCTGGGCCCAGTACAAGATGAAATGACTGGTTTTCGTAATATGGTCATCTTGGTTGTGCACTATACAGAAGTATGCTTCCTTTGCAAATTTCTTGAGTGTTTTGCTACTGTAACCTATGGGACCCCGTATACAGGAAAAGATGACTTGCTTTAGTGTTTGTGATATCTCTGTTCAGTAGGCCCTGATAATAATTAACGTTACAAAAGAATTTGTAAGACCATTTTCAGCTGATTCACAGTACATGTATAATGGATGGGACACTGTGGAGCTACTGTCTAGGGCTCTGTGCAGGATGAAATAACTAGCCTTGGTGTGTTGAATATCTCTGATAGGTACTTCTTCCAGTGTAAAAGAAATTACCCGTGTTTTGGGCTATACTGTGCGGGGCCCCATACAGGATAAAATAACTGGCTTTGGTATTTTTGATATCTCTGATGGGTACTACTTCCATTGCAAAAGAAATTAGCCGTGACCCTTTTCAGCTGAATGAAACTAGTGTGTGTGTGTGTGTGTGTGTGTGTGTGTGTGTGTGTGTGTGTGTGTGTGTGTGTATGTGTGTGTATGTGGAGAGGGGGGGGGCACTTTGGGGCTACTGTCTGGGGCCCCGTTAAGGATAAAATAACTGGCTTTGGTGCTTTGGATATCTCTGATGGGTATACTTCCATTGCAAAAGAAATTAGCCGTGACCCATTTTGGCTGAATGAAACTAATGTGTGTGTGTGTGTGTGTGTGTGTGTGTGTGTGTGTGTGTGTTGGGGGTGCACTTCGGGGCTACTGTCTGGGACCCCGTATAGGATAAAATAACTGGCTTTAGTGTTTTGGATATCTCTGATGAGTATGCCTACTACCAATTGCAAAAGAAAGTAGCCATGACACTTTTCAGCTGAACAAAATCAATGTGTGTGTGTGGGGGGGGGGGGGGAGGGAGCAATTTGGGGCTACTGACTGGAGCCCCGTGCAGGATAAAAAAGCTGGCTTTGGTATTTTGGATATCTCTGATGGGTACTACTTCCATTGCAAAAGAAATTAGCCGTGACTCTTTTCAGCTGAATGAAACTAGTGTGGGTGTGTGTGTCGGGGGGGGGGGGGGGGGGGGAGCTCCTTTGGGGCTACTGTCCGGGGCCCCGTACTGGATAACATAGCTGACTTTGGTGTTTTTGATATCTCTGATGGGTACTCCTTCCATTGCAAATGAAATTAGCCGTGACTCTTTCAGCTGCACGAATGAAATCAATGTTTGTGTGTGTTTGTACGTATGGCCTATGGGGGTGGGGCACTTTGGGGCTACTGTCTGGGGCCCCGTACAGGATAAAATAGCTGGTATTGGTGTTTTGAATATCTCTGATGGGAACTACTTCAATTGCAAAAGAAATCAGCCGTGACTCTTTTCAACTGAATAAAATCAATGTTTGTGAGTGTTTGTACGTAGGCCTATGGGGGTGGGGCCCTTTGGGGCTACTGTCTAGGGCCCCGTACAGGATAAAATAGCTGGCATTGGTGTTTTGGATATCTCTGATGGGAACTACTTCCATTGCAAAAGAAATTAGCTGTGACCCTTTTCAGCTGAATAACACCATATTTCTGGGGCCCTTTGGGGCTACTGTCTGGGGCCCCGTACAGGATAAAATAGCTGGCATTGCTGTTTTCATGATAAGTACACCCAAAGGAACAATATCCACCAACTTTTGTCCGTGACCCCCTTCGGCTGAATAAATCCATTTTTCGGGGTCCCTTTTTGTGGTCCCTAGGCTTACGGTACAGGATGTGACTTGCCAGCAATGCATTTTATTGACCCTTGGACACATCCCTATATGATGAGACCATTAAAAAGTGTGACCCTTTTCAGCTGAATAAATCTTCTGGGCCCCCGGTCTAATTGGACCGAAACCATCTCAAAGAGAAAAAATACAAATCTCGAAAAACACACCAGCCCAAAACTCATATGAAGGATGATATAACCATATTAGATATACTAGTCAATGTACCCGTGGAGTGCCAGAAATCCTGTATGGGGATTCCCCCAGAAATGGTCAAGGTCACTGGGTCAACGAAGTTCAAATAACTGTTTTGCGCTACTCCTTGGTCCGATCTTGGCCAAACTTGCTGGAAGCATAAGTAGGCCTACACCTGGGAAATCCTCATTCAGGATATTTCTGGGGGAATCCCATTTAAGTAGGCCTACATAGCGCCCTCTATCGGGTGTCTGATTATTGCAGCTGACGAAGATTAGAAGTTATTTGACCTTTGACCCCAGTGACCTTGACCTTTCCAAAAATGAACCCCTCAAGGGCAATTTTGCGGTCAACCTGCATTCACCCACTAAGTTTGGTGGAGATCGGACCAAGGACCTGGGAGGAGTAAAGGAACAAACAGACAGACAGACAGAGAGAAAAATCTTGAAAAAAACGAAACGCATGAAGAATTATGTTTGGTTGGCTGTAATTTGTCCAAAGCCTTACATGCTGCCATGTGGTTGATAACTGCGTCGACGTAGATGAGGACTCCGACAGCCCGACATCGATCGACCATGTTCTTGAATTCACTTCTCGTCCCGCTCCTACTGTTGATAGCGTAGCCGATTGGCTGGTAGCGTTCATACCATGGTCGCCATGGGTCCCAAACTAAATTGTGTTCATTAGGGGGAGATACCTGAACACCCGCAAAACCGTACGGTCCAAGAAACCTGCATCACCATGACAAACGTGGCAGTAATAGCAATAGTTAAAATGACGATGGTTCTAATGATAACGTAGTTCGATGGGTTGCGGTTATACACACACAAAAAAGTACTCCATTGATAACAAACGGCGTAACCTTTGAAGGAATAAGTTTTGAGGAAAATAATTTGGCAGGGATACTTCTACGCTTGTTGAATAACTCCTGTGGGGAAAATAAACGTGATGTATTGAGCCGTAAATGAGTGAGTACAAATGAAATTGAAATTGTCACTTTTCAAAGGTTACAAATGACATTTTTGGAAATAAACAATGTGAAGCATTCTGCATCTGGTGAAATTGTTTCATCATCCATTGTTTAACCCCCTCATGTCACGTCAACAGTGCAATATTTAGCACTTCTTGTTTTGCTGCTTACCCATCCATTATACAATGACTCGCTTTTATTGCAACTGATTGACAAATTGCCCTACGTCGATGTAAATCAGCGTTATTTACGTCGATGTAGGGCAATTTGTCAATCGTTGCAATGAAAACATCTCCACGGAAGAATTCCATGAATTTGAATAACCACGTTTTATGTTCACACAACATGTCTGTTACATGCTGGTAACAATATCCGATGTCAATTCTTTCACTAAACTGATTTTTCAGTTATACATGTAGGAGGGTTGAACATAGACATTTAGGTGTGAGCGGGTCAAAAGATGGATGGTAAAATATTAATATTTCATACTCGAGCAGGTGTCTATGGGAAATGTGTGTTAAAGTAAAATCAGCTCGTCCTCACAGGGTTAAAGATACACCAGAAACAAAATGTTTCACAGAACCCCCCCCCCCCAAAAAAAAAAGAAAAAAAAACTTGAGACTTTCGAAAAGTGACTATTAATTTTTGTCTCACTTATGAATGACTGAATAAAATATTCGTACTTTCTCACAGAAGTTAGTAATTAAGTGTAAAGATACCCTTACCAAATTAGTTTGCTATTTTTTTTTTGTTAAAAAGATACGACATTTTGATTAAGGGGGTATTACTTTTTGTTGTGTTTATTATAATAATCTCGTAAATTATTGCTTATTATCCATAACGAAAACACATATACGCATTTTCTTCAAACAAATTTAACTCATTAGTGAATCCCTCCTATCTATACCTGTCTACAGTTTGTTGTGGGCTATACCTGCATTACAAGTGCTACTTTGACAATGATCACTTCGTATTTCTTTCGAAGTGGCAGCTCATCTTTTTCTTTGTTAATTCTTTTGTTGGATAGCTTTAGTTATATCAGATTCGGTCCTGCCTTTCACATTCTTCGGCGATGTCAACCCATTTCCACTCGAAGAGATGAACAATGACTGTTCGGCCGTCCAAAAAGTTCTGAGCAGACGCGCCACAGACGGCGGCAAGCAAGAGAAAATACAAGCTCATCGACATGGCTGGGAGGAAAAACAAAGCAAAGCAAAACAAAAGAGATTTTTAGATTATGGAATAACTAAAGTTAATGAATTAAATGAAATCTGCTCGTTAAAAAAAAAAATGGGTAAGGTGCCTAAAGTTCAAAGCGAGTATGCCTAAATACTCTGCCATATTATATGTGTATATTTGTAAATATAATGTAGATTTTCCCCCTCAAATTCATCCCAATTGTATTCGAATTAATGAGAAGGCTTTAAATTCAAGCGATTTTCGTCAACGCTCTGGTCTAACGATTCACTTCAATTCTTTTTTTTTTTCATGTCATTCATCTTCAAATTTGCTTCATGTCATTCCTTTCAGATTCTGTCTCATTCAAATTAAAGAGGGAAATTCATTCAATTTAAGTTTGCATTCAATTCGCGCCAATTCAATTTCGTCCCAAGTACCAATTTCAATTTCATTTGCAGGCACACAATTTGGAAGTTTAAACACTGAAATTCAAATAAACATAACCAAGCTCTGTTTTATGAGATTCAAACCGTATTTATATAGGTCAAATTCCCATTTTCACTATTGACTAATTTGATTTTTGTAGTATTTCATCTTTATGTCAAAGTTTCATTCATATTTTATGTATTTCTTCTTCCAGTTTGAATTAATTTTATTCGTTACCAATAATATTACGATATTGATATTACGGAATGGTCATATCATTATTCTCCCAAATTTTTAAAACATTAACAGTAACGAGAGGCACTACCGAAACGTTGTAATGAGTGCCTTTTCATGAATTTCAATTCCTTAACATTCATCACGGTGGTGCTGGTGTAAATTTGAATGCGCCACGCTCGCAATTTTAGTTTGAAATTGCTTTTAACACGTTCATGATTGTGTGAAAATCATGAAATAGGAGGCTGATAAAAGGAAATTACATGTTAAAGTACTAGTTAGCTTTTTGAATCTTGATCTCGGTAATCTTTCAAATTTGCTCGAGCTTGAATGATCGCATTGTTAAAGAGAAATCAAACTGATAATAGTGGGAGGGAAAACCGACATACACATTACAGGCAATTAAACTATATACATGTATTGCGAATTTCGAAGATTTATATCTTGTAAGATATTGGGTGACTGATTGGATTGAAACACCTTTTTGAGTCATCACATTCTTTAAAAGAAAATCGAGGCAATAAAGGGGACAAAAAATATAATTACCAAAATTACTGATGGTAAAGAAAATAAAGACAAGACTATAATGTATTTCGATCCTCATCATATTGTTGATGCAGTTGTCAATTCAGTTGTTGTTGATCATCGAAATGTTCTTGCCTTTATTTTACGTAACTTTTATTTCTTCTTACGATAATAAAATTACTGAATAATCAGTTAGCCATATACGAAAACCTGATTCAAAGTTGACGGATATTAAAAATCACAGGATAGAATAAAGAAACTAGGAAGGGAGAGCGCAGACCTCTAGCTCCAAGCAGCTTGTTTCCACTCATACACAATAATGTCGAAAATGGTCCAATTTTAAAATAAAGAAGCCTTTTGTTTACGTCATCATCAGCTTCCAGCTGCGCGGCACCTCGCCCGAGGAGCAACATTAACTCCTTGTAGGGGCAAAGACTCGGAGATACTGCCAGTGTGACCAGCGTAAGAAATGGGGTTGTGCCTGAGGCGGCTATATAAAGTTATGGCAAATTGCCATGAAATTACTTGATGTCACATCATGTCCACCAAATGTGGTGCCTAATCAGCTGACAAGCAAGAAAAGTCCTCAATTTCTATGTTTAATTGACAAAACGAAATAGTAGCAACAGCAAATCGTAACTAACAACAAAAAATGGTATCATAAAGTACATACAACGTCTTCACATTTCCTTTCTGTAACAATTATCCTAGAGTTTTCCTAAAAAACAGACAAATTATGCCAAGTATAATGGTATACATGCTGAAGCGTCTAAAATTATGCAAGAAAGCATAATTATGATCTGGCAAAGTATGATTTTACATCCCTTAAACGCTGTTATATATGCAGATGATACCATTGCTTTGGTTGAAAACCTTCAAGAATTTCAAAAATTTAGATTCTGTTTTTCCTTATTGCCATTTGTGGCATCTTACCTTTAAAAGAAAAAAATAATAATACAAAAGCAGTCTTTTTTTCAGTGGGTAAAGTAAGAAAACATCTAACTTCCGTGTTTTAAACTTGCTGTCTGTTATGATTATCAATACTTCATTTTGAGAATAAGTTTTAATTAGAACAACGCATTCAAAAGGGTCATTGATAAACAGGTTTACCAGGCAACATTTGCCTGTTATTCTTTTAAAAAAAAAAAAGCTTGATTATAAGTCCTCCTGTTGGTATACAAACTAATTCGATTGATTAATTAATTGGTCTTACCGGTTTAGTTGTATATAGGTGTGGGGTATAAATGGGGGTTTGAAAAAGATATCTCAGATTGAGACTTTATTTGAAATTTCTAAGACAAAAAAACGTATTGGGCGTTCATCATAGGAGTACACCAAATTGAATGGTTTATGGAGAACTGGGATTTACACTTAGAATATTATGTCATTACAAATCGTATGCTGTTATTTGGTACAGACTCGTCCATGGCAAAGTGGGTAAATTATCCTTCTTACTGTATTCTTTTAACTATTCATTGTTTGCTAATGACACTCATAGCATGTCGTGAATTCAAAAGATGAAAGGACTTCTTGATAATTTGTGTTTCACTGATATTTGCGGAAATACGGGACAGGACACTGTACAGGACTGACACGATGACGTGAATTCTAAGACATGTACAGTGTACAGAATGAACTTAAATTTGAGAATTATTTGATTAAATTAAGCCCTACTAATAGAATTTTCTTTTTCGGTTGCCTTAGGTCTTTGAACAACAAGTTGCATGTGGTGACGGGACGGTACTCGAGCATACCAAGAAGTGAAAGAATTTTCTCTAGGCCAGATTGGTAAGGAACTTCATTAATCATTTTAATTTCCCCTTTTTCATAATTCTCATAAACAGCGCTTAAGAAATATTTCTGGAAAAACTCAAGCGTACTTACAATGGATTTACTTTCTAATGACACAACAAAAGAAAACATTGGTGAAAATTATTGCAAAATTTTGTAAAGAAAATGATATACTGATTAATCATATTGGACCTAAATACCAAAACACTATCATAAATACAGTCTAATGACTTTATTTTGTGTGTATGTGTGTAAATTTGACTAAGATGAGTTAGTTGGTAGGCCTGTATGGTATAAGGATATTGTGTATACATCTATGATTTCGTGTTTTAGTGCTCGCAAGCGGTGTCTGTAATGTTTCGGTACATAATTATCATGTTTGTGTATGTTTTCATATTTTGTATAATGTTGTTTTTGAACAAGCATACCCTAAATGTGATGATTCACTCAATGCACTTTCAAATTTCAACGAGCTTTAAACTAATAAAGCGAAGCTCAAAACTGAAATACACGCAGCTGGAACTCCCCAGGTCTATAAAAGTCGTTCAAAAAAAAAAAATAATAATACCTCCAGCGACATTTCGTGGCGGAGGCATAAAATAAAAATCTGGGATTACTACCAAAATCTAATCATCTGTTCCTTGTGTCATAATCAACTTTTCCTGCAAGTTTCGTCGAAATCCGTTCACAACGTCTTGAGTTATTTTGCACACAGACAAACAAACAAACAAACAAACAAACCAATGTCGACAAAAACATAAACCCTTAGCGGAGGTAATTAATGTAAATCATGCAATCCTCGTGCACGTGATGGAAGCCGATAAAGTTTAAATGACTTGCTACTGGAACGATGAGCTCTAACACTTAATGCTTATACTCCAGTTCCACAGAGATTTTCTTTCATTGGTCACTCATCGGAAGCAAAGTCTGTTGTTTCCGATCACCCATCGAAGTGTATGGGATCAAAGTGCGATGATTTCGACTTGTGCTGGTCGACTATCGGGTCAGTGTCAGACATGTCGGGCGGTGATCCGATGGGGCAAAATAACCGATGAGGATGACGGGCGACATGTCTGACACTCACCCGTTAGTCGGCCAACACGAGGCGGATTCATCAGATTGCCATCCGATACATTTGGTTGGTGGCCGGAAACAACAAACTTTGCTTCTGATGAGTGACCAATGAGTGACCGATGAGAGAAAATCTGTGGAGCCGGGTATTAATGAAATGCAACGAAGTGCGAGTTTACTTTGTTGTTGTTGTTGTTGTTGTTCGCATTTCCTATACTGCACTGTATGGTATTTGGTAAATTAAGATATGCCGGGTACAAGTTGTATTGAATGCCTTCACCACTTATAACCGAAACACAGCAAGAAACAAACGATAATTAAATGATAAACTTGAAACGAAAAATAAAGAAACAACTTATTACAAGATTAAGTAACTAAACGTGCGACAGGAAAAGAAATTTTGAATGTTCAAATTTGACTTCACAACTGATATTTTCATAAATTTAAGAACTCCTTTTTTAACATCAATCTTATGCAGTTCAACTACAATCATTACCATAAGTTAGATTAAGAAAAAGAATAAGAAGCACACCAGATAGAGAATATTAAATATACATATATGATATATACACACACATGTAAGAAATGAAGACAGAAACGGTTGAGTTTCAGATTTGCAGATTGCTGGAAAGGAGGCCGGATAATGATTACCTCGTATCGAAGGGATTATAGCTTTGGTAGATTCGTCACCTCCTAGCAGATATTCGGCAGAGAAGTGCAGCTTGTCGGCAGATTCCGGAATCCTCTCCAATGTGTTTTGGCGATGCGATGTGTAAGGGACTTATATCTTGTCCGACATCACCGAAGTACCGTGCAAACTGGAGATTTGGGTTATCATTCTTTTGCTGTCTACCAGATGGTGTGATTTCCACGGTTTTGTCACGTTTTGTTTTTGACTACGTCGAATGGAAAATTACCTATTCAGCAAGAAGATATGGGTTTTTAATTATCTTTAATGTTTTGAACTTATATAATCTTCGGGGGGGGGTGGAGACTCCACCCCCCCTCCCCCCTCTCTCTCTCTCTCATGATTGGCAGAGAGGAGTGTCTTGGATATTTCACTCACGTCCAATTCGACTGACATTCATTCTCACATTTGGGAAGTATGTCTTCTCTCACGCCAAGTCTTTGATTATTGTCTTCACGGGTTCTCTGTGCAAGCATGCCTCGTCTTACGATATTATGTACCCTCTTGTAATAATGATTGTTTTATTTAAAATAATGTTATCTCTTTACTATTGGCACGTTCTAGATACCAGCAACAGTGAGCCCCTGCAATCATTATTGTAACTGATGTCATTTTTTTTATTCATTCATTTCATTTATTTCATTTCCAACAACATTTTCATACACAAAATAACACAACATCAATGCAATGTAGTAACAAAGAAAAATACGTGGAGTTGACAATACTACGCATCACAAAAGCAAAGTGAACAATGAAAATTGAATTGAAACTAAAGTTGCAGGAAATGGAGGAGACATGCTAAAAAGCAAGCTTGTATTTTGCAGTCTCCTCGTGGACAAAAAGACTAAATAACATCAAAAAGCAATTAGCTAGACATAATATATCGATGTATAACACTTACAGACCTATACATTATGAACAAACAAACAAACAAACAGACAAACAAACACAAGCAACCTCTCTTGTAAAGAGAAACACAGTAAAGGAAAAAGAGGAAAAGAGGAAATTATTTTGAAAGAAGAAACAGAAAGAGACAAGAGGACAGGGAAAGGCGAGAAAGGAGAAGAGATGAAGGGTCTATCCGCCAGCACACGCGAGGCACATGATGCGGTGGATCACCGAGGTATATGTACATAGGAAAGGAATAGATAAAAGAAAAGAGTGAATATAACGAGTATAAAAGAGAGCTCAGAATTAAGGCTAATCAAAATATAACTCATTCAACTATATAAGAATTTATGAACAACTTCTTCAGTTTAAATGTGAATGTGTTTAAACTCAGAACTTGTTTCATACTATTATCGAGAGTGTTCCAAAATTTGGGGCCAGTAAAAGAAAACACGGATTTAGCAAACATAGTCCTAGTTAATGGCAAATGAAATGAGTTGGATTGCCGGGTAGGATAAAAATGAACAGATCTATTTTTAGTGAACATGGAATCAAACACAAATGGGAGAGAATTATTGGTAAGTTTGTACATGAATTGTCCTAGGTGTAACAAATACAAATCCTTAACTTTTAGGATTTTGTTTTCATGGAATAACACATCAGTATGACTTCTCCACGATTCATTGCAAATAATGCGAAGAGCTTTTTTCTGTAACAAAAGTAATCTTTCCAAATGAGAAGAATGTGTGTTTCCCCAGGCGAGTATACCATAATTCAAATAAGGTAAAATCAGAGATGAATATAACATTAAAAGAACATTTTTAGGTAAACAAAATTTAACTTTATTTATAACACCTATATTTCTTGAAATGATACAGCTTATGGAATCAATATGTAAATTCCAAGTAAGTTTACGGTCAATAATCAAACCTAGGAATTTAATTGAAGAGACTTCTTCGATAACTGTATCATTCAAATATACATTTCTAGGTACATTTTCTAAAGAGTTACTAAAAACCATACATTTAGTTTTTTTTAATATTTATGGACAATTTATTTGCTCTTATCCATTGAAGTAATTTATCCAGTTCAACATTTAAAACGTCAATTAACATATTAGGATCAGAATGTGACAAAAAAACATTAGAATCATCAGAAAATAATAGAAAGGAAAGAATACTTGAAGAATTCGGCATATCGTTAATGTAAAGGATGAATAAAAGAGGTCCAAGCAAACTTCCTTGAGGCACTCCACAATTAACATTTTGCATGACAGATGTATGCCCATTAACATAAACAAATTGCTTACGGTTAAAAAGGTAACTTCTAAACCACTCCAAGGCCTTTCCTCGGATACCATAATATGATAATTTATAAAAAAGTATATTGTGGTCAATGGTATCAAAGGCCTTGGAGTAGTCCAGGAAAACGCCGATTGTATGATGAAATTGATCAATAGCTTTTGAAACTTTATCTAAAAAGGTAAGTATTGCGTGGGAGGTGTTGTGGTTTTGCCGGAAACCAAACTGATAATCAGAAATTATTTTATGAATATCCAAAAACTTCAATAATCTAAAATGAACAACTTTTTCAAGTAATTTCGAAATAGAAGTCAACAAAGATATAGGTCGATAATTGCAAACATCTTCCCTATCCCCTTTTTTATAAATAGGAATTACTTTAGAAATTTTCATATCCTCAGGGACAACTCCGTTACACAAAGACAAATTAAAGACGTGTACTAATGGATCAACAATAGAATTGATAATATTTTTCAAAAGAACATTATCAATACTGTCATACCCGGCACTTTTCTTGTTTTTCAAATTCTGAACAATATCTAACAATTCATTTCTCTCTAAAGGAACAAAAAACAGTGAGTTAGGATTACGAGTTTGTAAAAAATCAAAAAAATTCTTTTGACTATCCGGAACATTGTGAGCAAGATTATTGCCAATTTGTGAAAAATGCTGATTAAAAATATTTGAAATGGATGTAGCATCATCGATAATCAAATTGTTATGTTTGATTGTGGTAATACGCGGTTTCTCCGTATTTTTATTAATAGCTGTATTAATAATTTTCCACGTATTTTTAATATCATGTTTAAACAAAGATAACTGATTAATAAAATATTTACGTTTTTCGCACCGTATTACTTGCGTGAGTACATTCTTATATGAAGTATATTTATAATGAGATTGCTGAGTGCGTTTAAGTTTATCAACATAATACAAATTATTCTTACGGTTAATCGATCGCAACAAAGATTTAGATATCCAAGGCAGCCTAGGATATTTTTTGTAATTGTTACATTTTTTTCTAACAATGGGAACATGTTTATCCAAAATGGAAATTAGCGTTTGCATAAACAAATCATAAGATTCAGTTGGATCCTCTTTATCATATACATCAGTCCAGTCCACTCTGTTTAGCTCGTCTTGTAACCTAACTATATTGTCAGGTGTTATTTTTCGGAAACTTACCATAGGAGGCTTTAAAGAAATTCTACGGTTAAGGGGTATATAAGTGAAGATGGGATAATGGTCAGTTAAATCTGATAAAATAATTCCAGAGACAGGTAAAGGGCTGATGTTACAAAATATATTGTCGATAAGTGTTACAGAATGATTGGTAACAGGAGTTGGTTTTGTTATAAGCGGTAAAAAAGACGAGGAAGTCATTATATCCAGAAAATTTTGGGCATTGTTTAAAGTCTGAAATTTTGATAAATCAACATTAAAATCTCCCATAATAAAACAAACTTTATTATTAAAAGTTGGGTTTGATAATAAGGATTGTATGTAATCAAAAAAATCATAGATATTTGAATTAGGAGGTCTATATAATACTGACACAATTATATTCTTTGAATTAGGGACCTTAATTTCAATAACAAGTGATTCAACAATTTCACTCATACAATTCAATTCATCATGAATAACATAATCCAGATTTTGTTTTACATATAAGGCAACGCCTCCGCCCATTCTCTGATTTCTACTATTATGTATGAAATCATAACCTGGGAGTGAGAACATAGAAGTAGATCCATGAGTGGTCCATGTTTCACTAAGACCTATTACATTAAAAAAGGATCCATGAGTGCCATCCATAAATAAGTGAAAATTATCAAAATTATAATTCAAACTCCTTATATTCAGATGCATTAAAAATAAATTATTGTCACAATCATTACCTTCAACGAAAGATTTGATACTGTTAATAGTGAAATATTCTGAACTTGGATATTGTTCATTGTTATTCTGACAAAAATTAACACTATCCTCATAAAAATTGAAAGGTAACTGATAATCTTTACTAGAGGGGTCATTATTTGCCTGTGTTTCCGTGTTATTACTGAACATTTCAAAGAACTCATCACTGTTTAATGAATGAAAGACAAAGTCTTCGACTCGCATCATCTAGGAGTCAGAAAGAAATAGGACGTACTCGGTGCCATCGAGCGCCAGTGTGCGTTCGAGCATGCATGGCAGAGACCCCAGGAGGATGAGATAAGAGAGAGCATAAAAGAATGTAAGAGGACGAGAAGGAGTAGGAAGGAACAGAAAAAGTGGTAGAAGTAGAAATAAGAAAGAAAACGTAAATACCGGAGAATTACAAGAGAGCAAAGGACAAACAGTAGACAAGAACAAGACAAACACCACAAAAAACACATACCTATCGACTCATGACCAAGGTACATTTCCGAAAAACTAAACCCAATCATCGCTCTCCCTGCCCCCCCCCCCCCCCGCCCCCGAGAAAAGTATGTCAAAACTGGTCAGGCAAGATAGACTCCGAATAATGCATTTACAAACCTCTTTTTTTTTGTGAGTACAGTATTCAGTTAGTGCACTGGATGAAAGTTGCCAGTGAACCCGATGTTACACTTGCTCGTATGGGCTAGGCTGAAGCTTTTCATTGGTCGAGCCTCGTTACGCCACGCTACTCCGTCACCCAACACACAAACTTGACGAGAATGCGTTCACTGGTGCATGTAAAACCTTCGGTATGTGACAGTTATTGTTCCATCTCAAAACTGAACAAGATCAAAGCGTTTGTTACCAGTACATTGTCAAATATATCGTTAGATTTCAGTGCATCTGGGCAGGGGTTCACCGAACCACGCCCTTCTGTCATTTACATCTCAGTTCACACATTATCATATTAACGAAGTCTCTTTACGAACACACTATACAGAGACCTGTCCAATTGTTAATTTCTGAGTTCAATGCATGTACCAAGGTAACAATGATATATTCCCGGGCGGATCCAGAAATTTGCGATAATAAAAGGGGGTGCATGCACCCCTCCCCCGTTTTCTTTTTCTGTCTTTTGTTTTAACAAAGTATGAAGGGGGGGGGGGGGGCGTGCGCCCGGTGCAGTCTTCTCTGGATCCGCCATTGTATCCGGAAGTCATCTGCCCGTGACATAGGTTGTCCAGTGCTCCTATAGAGCATAGTCAAATAAGATGACATTGTTATAGAAAACAAGAACAAGAACAAAGCTATTCTCAAAGACCTCATACTACAGAAGACTATTTTCCACAAATATACATAACATTTTAGTAAAGATGTGCAACTCAAATAACTCGAAGCACACCCAGCCAACACATCCGATTGGAATCAAACATTAACAAATATTTTAAATTCAAGCCCTCAGTTGTTTGCTGTTTATAACGTAATAAAATTACTGAATAAAACGTATTTATTTCAAAATTATCGAACAGTGTGTGAAAAAAACAACAACGACAGCTTTCTCAAAATTGCTCTCAAAGCTTTACTGAATGTATTCATTATTGCGTAGATTCGTTAATCCGTAATAGTCCAAGAGTATTAGTTTAACCTGGACATTTTTGGTAACAAGCTGATTTTTTTTTTTTTCAGGATAGTTCCAGAAATATGTCCAGAATAACATACTAAAAGTCCTAAGAAATCCTCCATGAGCGTTTTCCGCAATCCAAAATGGCGTCCAAAATGGCCGCCATTGATTTCCTGAAATTCTTATAACTTTTCAACCAGGTAACCCAAATACATAATGTAAATATCAAAATGGCCGCCATTTCCTGTTTTTCTCATAACCCTGCAACTATTAAAAGTAATCGTGATTTAAAGGGGATGGCTAGTAACTGATCAGTGGGAATCAGTGGGAATGCTGGGGGATGACTGTTCCAATCCTTGTGGGATTCATTTAAGAGTACATTATATATCTATTGTTGTGTGAAAATTATTTGCTTCAGAATGGTCTCATATTCAAATAATGTGAAGTTCAATGTTTCCAGGTTAGCATGCCTTTACAGTGACGGGGCGATCGTTAACGTCAACGATTTTCCTGAGTACTACTTTATATTTTTCTTACTCTTTGATGGAAACAATTCAATATCTTACCAAACGTTTGCACTATATTTTTCACTTTCAAGTCAAAAAAAAAAAAAAAATCCCTCGCGCACAGGCATGTTAACCTATAGACATTAAAGTGCACATTACTTGAATATGAGACAGCAATAGATACATAATGTACTCTTAAATAAATCCCACAAGGATTGGAACAATCATCCCTCAGCATTCCCACTAATCAGTTACCAGTCACCCCCTTTAACGAATAGTGTACAGCTTTATTACTGATCTTCGGGCGAGTAAAGCCGGCCGCACACTATACGACTCACGAATACAGTATACGACTGACGGACTTTGGATATGAAATAAACAAGCGTGATTATTCTGAGGCTACTGCGATTTAATTCGGATCCAAAGTCTGTCAGTCGCATTGTCGTGAGCATAGGCGTACCCAGGATTTTTTTAGAGGGGGGTGTTCAGTGGCGTATCGTGGGTCAAGACATTGGGGGGGGGGGGCGCACCTCATGGAAGCAACATCAGAATTGCATAACTGTACAATTAAATTCGAGCGAGCGGAGCGAGCGAGCTTGAAAATTTTGACATTTTACAGTCCCAAAACTGCCGTTTGTAGCTATATATAATGATATATGTATATATATATATATATATATATATATATACATATATATATGTATGTATTTGCTTTGGAAATTAAGGGGGTTGCACCGGGTGCAACTGCTGGCAGTTGCTGGCAGTAACATCAGGAGAATGGCATAACGATTAAATGCCAGCGAGCGAAGCGAGCGAGCTTGAAAATGTTGACATTTTAAGTCCCCAAACTGCCGTTAGCAGCTTTACTTTTTCGCTTTAGAAATTAAGGGGAGGGGGCGCACCGGGCGCAACTGCTGGCAATTACTGACAACAACATCAGGAGAATTGCATAACAATTAAATGTGAGCGAGCGAAGCGAGCGAGCTTGAAAATTTTGACATTTTACAGTCCCAAATCTGCCGTTTGTAGCTATATTTTTTCGCCTTAGAAATTAAGGGGAGGGGGCGCACCGGGCGCAACTGCTGGCAATTACTGACAGCAACATCAGGAGAATTGAATAACAATTAAATGTGAGCGAGCGAAGCGAGCGAGCTTGAAAATTTTGACATTTTACAGTCCCAAAACTGCCGTTTGTAGCTATATTTTTTCGCCTCAGAAATTAAGGGGAGGGGGCGCACCGGGCGCAACTGCTGGCAATTACTGACAGCAACATCAGGAGAATTGCATAACAATTAAATGTGAGCGAGCGAAGCGAGCGAGCTTGAAAATTTTGACATTTTACAGTCCCAAATCTGCCGTTTGTAGCTATATTTTTTCGCCTTAGAAATTAAGGGGAGGGGGCGCACCGGGCGCAACTGCTGGCAATTACTGACAGCAACATCAGGAGAATTGAATAACAATTAAATGTGAGCGAGCGAAGCGAGCGAGCTTGAAAATTTTGACATTTTACAGTCCCAAAACTGCCGTTTGTAGCTATATTTTTTTGCCTCAGATATAAAGGGGAGGGGGCGCACCGGGCGCAACTGCTGGCAATTACTGATAGCAACATCAGGAGAATGGCATAACGATTAAATGCGAGCGAGCAAAGCGAGCGAGCTTGAAAATGTTGACATTTTAAGTCCCCAAACTGCCGTTGGCAGCTATACTTTTTCTCTTTATGAATTAAGGGGAGGGGGCGCACCGGGCGCAACTGCTGGTAATTACTGACAGCAACATCAGGAGAATTGCATAACAATTAAATGTGAGCGAGCGAAGCGAGCGAGCTTGAAAATTTTGACATTTTACAGTCCCAAAACTGCCGTTTGTAGCTATATTTTTTCGCCTTAGAAAATAAGGGGAGGGGGCGCAACTGCTGGCAATTACTGACAGCAACATCAGGAGAATTGCATAACGATAAAATGCGAGCGAGCGAAGCGAGCGAGCTTGAAAATTTTGACATTTTAAGTCCCCAAACTGCCGTTTGTAGCTTTTTTTTTCGCTTTAGAAATTAAGGGGACGGGGCGCACCGCGCGCAACTGCTGGCAATTACTGACAGCAACATCAGGAGAATTGCATAACGATTAAATGCGAGCGAGCGAAGCAAGCGAGCTTGAAAATTTTGACATTAGTCCCAAAACTGCCGTTTGTAGCCATATTTTTGTCGCTTTGGAAATTAAGGGGAGGGGGCGCACTGGGCGCAACTGCTGGCAATTATTGACAGCAATATCAGGAGAATTGCATAACGATTAAATGCGAGCGAGCGAAGCGAGCGAGCTTGAAAATTTTGACATTTTACAGTCCCCAAACTGCCGTTTATAGCTATATTTTTTTTTTCGCTGTGGAAATTCTGGGGGGGGGGGGCGCAACGGGCGCAACTGCTGGCAATTACTGGCAGTAACATCAGGAGAATGGCATATAACGGATAAATGCGAGCGAGCGAAGTGAGCGAGCTTGAAAATTTTGTCATTTCACCGTCCAAAAATGTATATTTTTTTCGCATTGGAGGGAGGAAGCGCCCGGTGCGCCCCCTGGATCCGCCACTGGTAGTCAAGGGTGTCGGTTTATGTTCATGATTGGGGGAGGTATGACCAGCGAGGGGGCGTCGAAGTGACCAAGCGGGAGAAGGATGTCCAAAATCTGCACTTTATATAGAGCATCCCCAAATTTGTTTGTGTTTGTGAGTGTGTGTGTTTCATATAGATGGAAAAGTTAGGAAATAGCCGAGGTCAAGTCTTATTATTGGCAATGCAAGGCATTTTAATATAGAGTAGTATGTAAATCAACACTGCAAAATCAATGATCAAGCTTTGATAGCAAAATGTGTACAACCTATCAAACATTGCGCAACATTGCAGCGACTCTTTTTGCCATTCCGATATTCTGAGTACACTGCGCACATCCTGCTTGTATTCAAAATGCCAACCAGGAATCACGCTGAATCACAATCTTTTGTCGTCTCCGGGCTTTTTGAACAATGTTATACCTCTTTAATTATATGGTTAAAAGAAATCTTAGAAAAATATCTTTTTTTTTTTCTTGAACATCCTTTCATGTCGATTTCAAAAGCAGTTTACTAACCCTTGAATTACCATTTTCGTAGGTTTCTTTTTCCTTCTTTTTTCTTTTTTTCCCTTTTTTTTTTAATCAGCGGATGGGGGGGGGGGGGCACCGTAGTTACGCCACTGTTCCTAGACCTAGATATCTAATGAATTTTAGGCGCAATAAAGTCATCCAACCACAATTTGTAGACTCACACTCAGTTTTCTTTCAGTTTTAACTTTCAGTCATTGAAAAAATTCATATCTACTATTACTAAAGATTACCAAGTCCATGTGCTATTACTAATTATATTGAGTAGCAAGTAACTTGCTACTCCCAGAGCTTCCAGAGCTTGCTGCTTCCAGTAGGCTACTATACTGACTGTACTTGGTAGTCAGTGGCGTATCTAGGGAAAACGGCGCCCGTGGCAAGCGCGAAAATTGCGCCCCTAATTTCTGAAAAAGTGTTCAACCCCAACCCCATCCCGGTAGGGACTTAAAAAAAGTCCTCATGATAAATGCTTTTTGAAGCACTTAAGAGGGGTCTTTTGAGGGTGATTTAAATGTATAGGCAACCCTAAATTTTGATATAATTTGGCGAGCGAGCGCAGCAAGCGAGCCGAAAATTTTTATATTTCAGCTTTATACATAACATGGAATTCTTGTCATTATTGGTTATTAAATCTTCGAATTACAATTCTAATCATAGTGACGGCCTTATAGATAACAATTTGCACCAACAGTGTCCAACCCCATCCCGGTAGAGACTTAAAAAAAGTCCACATGATGTGCTTTTTCAAGCACTTATATAGAAGGGGTCTTTTGAGGGTGTTTTATTAAAATGTAATAGATATTGAAGAATTTTGGCGAGCGAGTGCAGCGAGCGAGCCGAAAATTTTTGTATTTCAGCTTACAAAACATGGAATTCTTGTCATTTTTGGTTATTAAATCTTCGAATATCAATTCTAATCAAGATATAGTGACGGTCTTATAGATAACGATGTATACTAACAGTGTTCAACCCCAATCCCATCCCGGTAGGGACTTAAATAAAGTCCACTTGATAATAATAATAATAATAATAATAATAAAGGACATTTATATTGCGCAGCTACTATAATGATATACTCTACTGCGCATTACAAAATGACATGCATACAAGAAATTCAAACAGAATGTACACTACTTCAAGAGATGACTTTTTAACCTGGCCTTAAACTCATTAATTGTGACTGCTTGTCTTACAAACAAAGGGAGATTATTCCATAATTTTGGTGCAGCGTACAAAAATGCCCTGTCACCAAGAGTAACTTTTGATTTCCCCGATGGATATTTCAATAATGTTTGATCCCGTGAATTTCGAAGATGATAAAATGTTTGAAATGATGTTTTTAACTCTACAAGTTCCTGTATGTACACTGGTGATATGCTTTTTCGAGCACTTAAAAGGGTTTTTTTGAGGGTGATATAAAATCTGATAAATTTTAATAAATTTTGGCGAGCGAGCGCAGCGAGCGAGCCGACAATTTTTGTATTTCACCTTACAAAACATGGAATTCTTGTCATTTTTCGGTTTATCTTACAATTCTAATCAAGATATAGTGATGGCTTCATAGATAACCTTTATGCCAACAAACTAAGGACTTGAAAAAATATTCTGAATTACTACGAGTGAGTGAGCCGAAATTTTTATATTTCCACGTCATCATTACGTTTTGTTCTTCTTATTTTTATTTTTTTTTGGATAAATTTTGGCGAGCGGGAGCAGCGAGCGAGCCGAAAATTTTTATATTTCTGCGTTACAAAACATGGAATTCATGGAAATCATGTTTTGTTTTTATCTTGTTTGATTTGGTGTTAAATAAATAAATAAAAGCGGTAAAGACAGCTTTTGTTTCATTATTTTGTCAACATCTAAGCATTGCTGAAGAGGGGTGTTGAATAGCTCAAGCACCTCCCTTTTGCCCAAGGGGGGTGTTTGAACACCTTAAACACCCCCCTTTTGGCAAAGGGGGGTGTTTGAACACCCAAAACACCCCCCCCCCCCCCCCCCCTCGGTACGCCCTTGGTCGTGAGTCGTATAGTGTGCGGCGGGATTTTACATACACAGCCGAGAAAATTCGACTGGAGTCGACCGAAACCAGTGAATATTGCACATTATTCGCAGACCAGTGACATTCATGTTTTTCAAATGTACTGCCGTGGGTAGCGAATTAATTGCGCCACTTACGAATCCCCAGACCACTTTAGTCTTTATTATTAACGAAACTTCAATTTCACCAGACCTAATACACCACTGTCACATGTACATGCACAATGCATTTAATTACTTGGAATCGTTCTAGTTTAAAGGCATTAGCTGTTGCCATGACAGGCGACATCCCAGCTAGAAGCTTTCAGGTTGCAAGGAATACATGTGTATACAGAGTTGAATATGTTATTATAGGTGTTGTTGTTTTTTTGCGACTGTTAGTTGTTAAAAAGGGCAAGGTAGGACAACTTTCTACTCGCTCAGTAAAATCTCGTGTTCCAAACTTATAAAAAAAAAATTGAATACATTATGAAACTTTCTCATTCGGGAGTTCTAAGTGCTTCAACAGATTATGTCATCAGTTATCTGACATCGCCACGTAAGCAGTCCAAGTTGAGCAAACAACGACGGTTATGAAACCAAGTTCAAATGTCACATTCAAGCTGGTTTACAGACACGCTTTTGATCGGTATTTATCGGTATTTGTTCCCCACAACTCTTCAAAGAGGAATAACAATATTAACCGTTATCAATTATTAGACAGACACCAGTGCGTCTCACTGTTTTCTCTTTCACCAACAGGTGTTGTCCTTCCCATTCCTTCAAGCAAAATAATGTACACATCTACTGTTCTGAAAA
The DNA here is from genome assembly GCA_033980235.1 of Diadema setosum. Taxonomy (NCBI): domain Eukaryota; kingdom Metazoa; phylum Echinodermata; class Echinoidea; order Diadematoida; family Diadematidae; genus Diadema; species Diadema setosum. The sequence continues at coordinate 22,459,843 of CM067079.1, read as the reverse complement.
ACACGACATAGTTACAAATTAAACGTTTATCATTTCTATTTTACCACGTGCGTGCTACATATCACAGCTAGAAACTACAAACAAAGGTCACTACAAACAGAGTTTACAGCAGGACACGATAACTTCATATGTTGGTTTGTCGTCGTCTTAAACATGTCCCATCGAGCTCGTTTCTGGGTTCCACTTTGTGTAATATATCGAAGTCTTGATTTTTCAATTCAATTTCGGTTTTATTATAAGAACACCAAGTAAAAGTCCGAAGACTAACCGTATTTGGTTTACATCAAACTTGACAAAATAAATAATTCAACTTTACAGTAGGGAGACGCAAAGAAAAAATAAAGCAAACTAACACTTTACACAAAAAGGGTGCTGTCATCACTGCGTCCAAACATAATACTTGCCAAGAAACTGTGTACATAGGTTAGAACAGGAATGGCTTGTCCTTTACACATTTTTTCCTGTGTCCTTACAAGCAGCCATTTTAGCGCGACAGGTTCTTCAGCCCCTAGGTTTCATGTGTTGCTCTGCAACCTATTCGGATGTTCTATAGTCAGCGTTCGATTTTGCGCTCATCTGAACGCTCCCTCCCTACTTTGCATGTCCTACTCGAAGGGGAGCGTTCACACGGATTATAGTGTCTTTTATTCACGGACGTTTACCGGAGAGTCACGATTATGACCGAAATCATCGTCTTCTGAAGACTACGACAAAAATTCTAAGGTTGTTCAAAACCACATTGTTGGGATGATGTCTTAAATAGCAAGCTTACCAAGATTACGTTCTGATGATATCCCAGTTTTGTGTGTGTGTGTGTGTGTGTGTGTGTGTGCGTGTGTCTGTGTGTGTGTGTGTGAGTGTGTGTGTGTGTGTTCTTTAAATCAAACATGCATGGGCTATCTGCGCCCTTTCCCCGACATTAACTGTATTCATCACAGAGAGTTGATGTTTTCCATTTTTTATGACGACTAAACTTGCTTCTTCAATATAGACCGATTCAAGCGACTGTTCATGGAAGTGCGCCCTCTTAAGGTGACGCCATAACTGGGGACCAAACAGGCCGGGTCGGCAAGCGCCGTGCGTGCGTGGCAATAGGGTGCCAGCGGCAGCCAGTGCTTTTACCACCCTGCGCCAGCCGGCCAACTAGCTATCTCTGGCGCTGGCAGCGATCGACGCATCTGGATTTGTGACAACTAAAGTCTACATTTTTTTTTTTTTTTGCTAGCTAATTAAAAATAGATAAAATTAAACAACTTATACCAACTATGAGCGAATGGGTAGATGACATACGGCTGCAGCCAAAACTTGTTTGTAGACTCTATTTCTTTGGGCTTGGCGATGACTTGGGTACTCGCGTGTAATTATAAGCCCCGTACCGGTATATTTATGCACATTTGTGTAAGACTTGCAAGAGAATAAAAAACCGCTGGTGAGAATTATTGCTAGGCGCAGGCAGACGTCTTGCTAATAAGCCTAGGCTGTTGACAAGTTAACTGATATAATTAAATACAAATAATGAATAAGAATCTTGAGCTAGATATGGCGCAATAAATTATTGCAAGCTATCAGATTATTTAACCTTTTTAGGGCAGGCTTTTGCTTTTACTCGGGAGTGTCGGGCCAGCTGCAGGGTAGAATCTGTCTAACGTTAGATCTTGTCTAGAAATCTAGGCAAGAGTCCAGACTAGATCTAGACATATTGACTTCTAGAACCCTACATCCTATATCATTTTCGGTTGTCGATAACTTCAGGCAAGCTTAACTGAGTAAACCAAACGGAATATAAATCTAGGCGTTTCTAGGCCGTAAATGCCTAAACTTAAATTACGACTACGTCGTCTACAACCAAAACTTCTACTGTTTTAGGTCTAAGTAACCTTGCATAACATCACGCTAACGCCTAATATTATAATCTACAAAAGTGATTTTTAAATGATTAAATGTATGATTATGAAACGGATGTTTGCCACCATCCATGCATGGTTTAATATTTATAAGTATCACTTTATCAAAAGTCAAATTCAGAGCTCCAGGCCAAAATTGAATAGGCCTGTGGTCAATTCAGTGCTGAACATTGAAGAATTGAGAACAATATAAGAATTTAACGCATCTTGAAACATTTATTTAGCTGTAGTGTAGGCTGTAAACTGTTTGTCATAATAATAAAGTCTATCCAGGAAGTGTATTCTAACTTTGGCAAGTAGGACACCAAGGATAAAAAAAAAAAAAAAAAAATCAGTGCATTATCAAATTCTTTGATCTAAACTTGTCTTCTTGAACAACATATTTTACGAATATGCAGTGATAACCTAATTAGAGAATCTAGTAGACATAGTTTGTTTCGAAATCTGTGCATTTTTATACCGTTGCATTTCACTTAACGTTAATTGCGTATCAGGGCAATTACCCCCTGAGGGCAATTACCCCCCCCCCCCCCCCCCCCCGCTAAATACTGGTTAGTGGTAAGGTCAGAGTAAAGATAGGGTTAGAGTTAGGTTTAGGGTTAGGGGTTTTGGTTAGGGTTAGGATTAGGTTCAGGATTAGGATTAGGGCCAGGGGAAGGGTCCAGGGTAATTGCCCAGGGGGTAATTGCCCTAGACCCCGTTAATTGTCTTTAATTTTGCCTTAATTTATCATGCGTCAGCGGTGTCTGAATTTCACACACTGACGTGCAGCTTCCATTTCCAGTTTTTTTCTGTTATTTGTGCACCCAACAAATGCACAATGTGTTTTCCTGATCCTTCCTTTGAAGCTTTCAAAGTAGATCAATATGTCTGAATCACTCAATTTGTCTAAAAGAAAGGCATTAAAAGCCGCTGAATGACTTTTCCACACAGTGAGTAAACAATCACAATATTAGCGCGGCGCCAGCGGTCGCCGGCCGCGGCGCAGCGGCCGCGCCCGGCTAACTATGCGCGTTGGGTACGCTAGGCTGCTGAGCTGCAAGTGCAACTCGCTGGGTAGCTAGCTCGCTGGAAGCCGGTTGGCCCCCAGTTATGGCGGCCGTTATAGCGCCGCTAGCGGCGGTAGGTGAATAGGTCATCGAAATTGAATCGGTCTATAGCCTTCCGTGTGTCAATGGTATTTTTCTGTTCATGGGTATGTGTGTGAAATGCATGTACATTCATTTTGGCTCTTGATACAGAAAGGGTTACAGATAACGGTAGTTGATGTTATAAAATGGGTTCAAGAATGTAGCCAATTGGAAGCGCTGAAATGAGTCACGTGTGCGTGCATTAATTTCTTAGTAAATGCACTAAGAAGAGTCTCTCTTCCACCTCCCTGGCCTGACGTACGTCACAATGTTTACACTAGCAGTGCGCACTCAATCAGTTGTTACAAGTGCGTCATGCGCTACTATACGCGCTGTCAATCCTGTAAACAACTTCTAGTTCGGGCCGCGGGCTGCCACAACAGCCGGCGGCCTTTCTTGTGCATAACACGTGGCGTACGTATACTCTTATACGTACGTACAGTACTTATGTGCGGGATTTCCGAGTGCGACGTGCGTAAATGTTTGGGACGAACATCTTCGGACATCTTGACTTTTGAGAGAGTGCTACATGTAGCTGACTGGTATTGACCCACAAAGGTACGTGAATAATGCTGTTAGTTTTCGACCCATTTTATGAAACAAATGATGCACAGGATTATTTCGTGGCGTTAGTGAAGGTGCGGCGCACTCTCGAGTATTGACAACGCACCTTCACTAACACACTCTATCCTGTGCATCATTTGTATAATAACGTCAGTTGTAGTGATAATGCCAATTTGCCGGGCAGGGGCGGTACATGTTGGACTAGTTTATCAGTGCATGTATACAGTGTTATAAAATGGATATTTCTTCACCGGAGATTGTGACGTGAACTTCCATGTTTCCTTATAGACAAAATACATCTAAGACTTGAATATGGCTTGCCAGCTTTGCTTATTGCTGTGTCGGGCAGTCATCGGGCATGCTTTCGCGTTGTCGGGAACAGACTTTGTTTATTAAACTGGTATGCATAACATATGTACTGTAGATGTGGAAGTAAATTAGCTCTATACAACTCCTTATTTTCGTACAATATTTTACTGCATTTTTTTTTCGCATGATTTAACTGGCCTGCACTAGGGCGGAAATTCTTCGTAAGATCTTTGTGATACAAAGCCAAATAGATACAGTAGTTAGGGAACACCGCACTCCCTTGGAATCCTGCAATTCCTACAAGCTTTAGCTTTTCGTAGGTTTCCTTCGTGTTTCTCTCTCTGCTCTTTTACATCTGCAATATCGCATATGACCGTTTAAATATGACTTTTACTGTATATAATTATTTTCTTTCTTGAGATCCCCAAAAAAGTTTGTTTGTGCATGACATGTATTTTTATGCTTTAACACTAATGTATTGGCTGTCTTTGAGAAATATGAAAATATAACTAAACTAAACTGAAACAAAAAGTGAAACTGAATTGGATCGTAAAGTAAAACTGCCCTTCGGGAGTGAGAGGAGAAAATTTGTCTGTTTTCACACGTTACGAGAGTGTGTAATTTCAAGAACCATTCTATGACTACTTTCACACGTACCGGGACTGCGTATAATTTCAAACGTGATTGTAGTTACATTACACAAGTATCGTGTTTCAAATTATACATTTTGAATGAAAACCACAATCGGGTGATTTGGATCGCTATTCCAATCGTGCTTCAAATGACGGTCCGGAGGTGATTTTGGCCGTTTTTAGACGGGTCGAGAAACGTAATTGCAATGCTGAATTACAATTACGATTCGAATTATAGTTTCGTTCAGACGACCGACGAAGGCTTCGTGGATTCTGCAGTTTTGAATTTCGGAGCGAAAATGGGATCACTATGGGAGGTGTGGCTTCTTTCCGAGTTCCAATCAATCACTCATGACTGTGGTAATTGCCTGCAGTGCGAGCAATATGAGCAATGGGGCGGTCTTTCTGCGGAAGTGGTTGAAAGGTCACCCTAAGCTCCGCCCCCAAACCACGTTTTGAAGATCAATCCTTTTACGCGTCTGTTTCGTTCCGTAATTCTGGCGAATCGCGATTGGAAAAAAGTCTCCAAACCGTTGGATTAACGGACCTACGGAATAACGAATCTAGGGAAAAACGTCCTCATCAATGCATCAAATTCCAAAAAAAAAAAAAAAAAAAAAGCTGTATAGTTTCTGGGTATTGAAGATGCATGTTACGTTTTGAAGATTCATCAAGGGCGTCATTGCAGGTTTTGCTTCAATGGATGGAGTGACGCTTATTGATAAGGGTATCCTCTACCTGTACCTAAAGATTTGCTATGAAATATATGTATTACTTCACATGATTATATAATTGTAATGTGAACTCTTGTTTATATTTTCATGACTTGTGAATAATATGTTTGATATTGTCATACTTATTTTTTTTTAATACAAGTTGAGAAATAAAACTTACTGAAACTGAAAGCTGAAAACCTCCATGTCATTTTGAATTGATTTCGTAGTTTCGCGGTGTCTATGTGTCTATGTAGTGGATATCCTACCGACTCCCAATCGGAGGACCCGAGCTCGATTTCCGCCCAGTGCTTGCGTCCTTGGACAAGATGTTTTTACCCACGATGTCCCTCTCGACCCATGTGTATAAATTGGTATTTGGCAACGCTAGGGTAATATATTTGTAATATGAACTCTTGTTCACATTACAATCATAATTATGATTATAATTGTAATTATAATTATAATTAATTATAATTATAATTATAATTATAATTATAATTATAATTAGTTATAATTATTATTGCAATTTTAATCTTAATTAAATCATCATTAAAATTATGATTATTATTATTACTATTTATTTATTTATCTAGTTATTTATTTACCTAGTTATTTATTCATTTTTTGTAGTGATTTAAGCTGCACATACATGTTTGTACCAACCACAGCGACTACATTTCACCACAGCGACTACATTTCGCCACACTCGATCTTTCAATCTGTTGAGCGCCATCAGAAATGACGATGCATGCTTACAAACTCTTGAACGTTTTGGCGGTTTTTCGTGACTCACTGAGAAACAACGAAGAACAATTGAAGCATGACAGGGGAAGAGGGAAGCACACACGGCATGTCGTTATTTTATGGCCCCTGTGGGAAAGACTAAATTGTCCCGCCGGCGCATTTGATCGTGGTTTTGAAACCTGCATTTGGTGGGACCTCTTCGAGGGAGCAGGCCCATACCCTATACAGTCAGCTGGAATCATTCTGAAAGTTTCTCCCTTCACCCGACTCCCCCCTCTTTTTCTCCCTCTCTCTCCTCTTTTTCTCTCTGTTTATCTATACATCTATCTATTCATATCCTCTGTTTACTATCCTTATTCTTTCTATCTATCTATATCTATCTATCTATCTGTTTATTTATCTATCTCTCTTTCTGTCTATCTATCATTATATTTTTCTGACTTTTCTCTATCTATCTATCTATCTATCTATCTATTTATCTATCTAAGTCTGAATATAGCAAAAGATATAAAAACGAGTGAAATGGCGGAAATCACTTTATCAGGATAAAAGCAAAGTCACATGAGGCAAAATGACCCAAGGCATGTCACATAAGGTCGTTTATTATATCTTGTGTATCTTGTGGACACTACATCAGATTCTTTCTTTTATCTTCACGTTCTTCTTTTCTCTTTCTTCTCTACAGTGTGTAAAACTGATTTTCCTGTGGGAAGGCACTGCGTACGCGTGTGTTCCAGCTGTCTGCAAAATTTCATTGACAATGATGCAGCTGTGGTAAGAATTAAAGGGAAAATCCAGTCAAAATAGTTACTAAAAGTTACTAAGTAGTCTGATGATAAAAAATAAAATTTGACGAGTTCAATGGCAAAACATTTGGCTGAAATCACAAAAATAAGGAAGTATTGACATTTTGAAGTTTTGCTTATTTCTGTAACATTTCTGGTACAGTGGATATGAATATGCAAATGAGTGAGCTAACTATGTCATAACCTCACAATTTTCCATTGATCGCGTACAAAAAAAAAAATGACGAAAATTCAATTTTCTGTCATTGAAGTCTGAGACATGAATGTATTACTGGCTGAATAACTTCCGAATAGTGATCAATGATACATTCCAGGATTTGAGCCTCGGGCATAATTGCGTTTGAATGAAAAACTGGAAATGTCAAAATTTTATGCACAAACTTTATTATGACAAGTTGTGAGGGGATGACATGCTCACTATGCCATTTGCATATTCAAATTGACGGTTCAAAAATTATTGTTTCCTGAAAAACTAACCAAACTTCAAAATGTCCTAACTTCCTTATTTTTTCACCTGATTTCGATCAAAATCTCACCTTTGAACTATTAATATTTTACTCTTCTTTTCAGACTAACTTATATTTGGACTGGACTTCCCCTTTAACAGATGCTGATAAGCCCATACTTGCACAGCGTTGCATCTCTTCATCTATAACTTACTCACACAATCACGTGTACTAAATCGTTTAAAATGCCCTTTTGGCAGACAAGATACTTGCTTGGGGTTAGCATAGAACTGCAATTTATAGCGACCCATTTTGTGATTGCCAGAAACTTCTTTTGAAGAGGAGATGTCACTTTTCATAGTGGCTCTTTTCCAGTTTAGATTTCTTTGATAAAACAAGGATGGCGAAGTTGTAATAAGCGAAAGGCTTGCATGGGTGCTACATATCTATAAAAGAAACAGAGCTGCAACTGATTGTCATATCACCCTTTATAGACGTAAATAAGTACTGAATCGATCAGTGTTTTACTTGTAGCCATGACAAAAGATGAATTCAGCGCTTATTTTCGTCGATGTTATAATGCACCTTGTCAATCAATTTGCAATAAAAACAATTCGACGCCAGAATTTCATCAATTTGACTAATTACGCAGTACCCGTTGCATATACTACAATGTTTACAACCAGCACTGACAGTCGGGTGGAAGCTCGGTGGCCTAGTGGATAAGACGCCTGTCATATCAGGGGTCATAAGTTCGAATTCTGCTCGAATATATATGCCCATGATTTCTTTAGTCATGGTTACTACTAAAACACTGATCAATTCAGTGTTTACGTCGCTATAGGGCAATGTGTCAATTAATTCCAATACATATTGTGATAAAATTTGAAGTCAAAGATTTGATAATTAATTCGAATAATAGGCGCTATATGCATGACACGATATTCGATCGAGGTATATAACTAGAGTTAAAGAGGTATGTTTAGCAACGGGTATATATATTCCTGAAATCTTCCTGTTTTTCAGAATAGATATAATTGTTATCATAATCATAATCTTTCCTAACATATGTCGTAGTAGCCTATTGTTACTACCCTAACTCTGAGTGCTGTCAATGTGTTGCAATTATCGTGATAACACAATACTGGTGTTATCATCAAGCGATATTTGGATAATCATCTATTACAATCGACCTCGCGCACAAGTAGAAAAGCATGGCTAAGTCGAGAAAAAAATATCCTGGATGGATCTAAACATTTTTTTTTATTTAATTCTATTGTAAGGTCGAAGGATTTTCTACCGTCCCTCTCTACTCTACTTACAGGTGAGATTGGCTGCATTTATTTTTCACTTAAACCTAAATCCTACATGTAGCACTTTCTTATCATGTCGCCTGCCGAGAATGAAGCACGAGTCTACTGCTTTAAAGATATTCTCCAAACTTTGAGTGAAGCTTGTCATCAACATACGCGAAAATTTATCAAAGTTTGGACATTGTTTGCCCTTCGTATAGTGGTGTCCCAGGTACCTGCCGCATGCTTCATCACATGGCTAGAATCCATGGTACTTGTATCCTTTATTGAAGGGGAGAGGTGGGAGGGGGGTAAGGGTCAGAAGAAGAACAGCTAACATCATCCCGAGAGGGGGGGGGGGGGGAGGGGTGGGAGTCGCTGAGAGTTCAAGCCGAATGTGACGGTGATTCATCTCTCCGAAAGTTTCTCTTTCTTCTACAGTCCAGGGTAAGAGTAAACGTTTCGCTCGAGTCTTTAACCTGGGGCCAGGCTTGGGCAATGTGAGTGAAAATGAAAGGATATGTATTCCATATAGAATATAATTATCGTCTAATCAAATGCCATCTCAAAAGTAAGTATAAAAACTTCGAGGTAAGTCCATTTCCGAAAAGTAGTGTTTATATTCACGCACAGAATAACATAATGTCAAAATGGCGTAAGAGACAATGTGCAGAAGATCGCCATTAGGCCTATATATGAGCAGAGCTTTGCTTCAGTGGCGTTTATAAAATCACATTATCTGACGTAATCATCGTGTTGGCAATTTGGGAAAATGCAGCCATCCATAGTTTCCGATTTTGCGTTTTCAATGGTTTATGCGGATGAAAGTTATTTTGGTATAGGCGTGCCTACCGGTAATTGAGCGCATATTTGTGTAAGTTTTCATCTTACAAGCTTTCCAAAATATCGTAGTTGGGTTGTTACTCCGTTGGGATATTTTTGTTTCGTTTTCTTTGAGAGAACCATGCTATCGAGTCTGTAACTTGGCGTATTCTGTATGCAGACGTCTCTTCTTTCTTCTCTCCTCTTCCTTTCCTGTCGTTTGTTTTTCGTAGACTTGTATTGTTACCGTCTTCTCTCTTCTCGATACTGTCTCGCGTCTTATATGTGTATGGGTATTGTGTGTACGTGTGTGTTGTCCTTGTCATATTTTCCCGGTACACGTGGTTCAGTGAACAGTGTCCGTGCATTAGCACTGATATTCTATTTTATCTTTTATTTTTTCAGACCTGCGTATCTCAATATAACTACATGTATATCTTTACAAATGACTTAATTAATCTATATTGAATACAATACATGTAGTTATAAAAAAAAAACCCTCGAATAATATATTATTTACTCATTATTTATCTAGCGATCCAAGTCCCACAAGCTTTGCTTTTTAGTGGATCACTATTTTCCACAAACGAATCTATTTTCCGCACGCCCACGAAGTATATATGCATTGTTCCTCCTAATTATTGTACATATATATATATATATATATATATATATATATATATATATATACATATATGTTGTTTTTTAATTTCTCTCGGATACTAAATGAATCTTTTGCAAATGTTTGAACAATATTATTTCATGACATGTTACTTTGTACATGTTCTGATTTTCGTTGACTGGAAATAAACTACGATTGAATTGAAAAAAAAAAGAAAAATGATTTTTTTTTTTTTTTTAGGGGGGCGTAGAACAATCTTTCGGGGTTATGGGTTATGAGTCGTTTGTAGCTGCCGTTATTATAAAGGTTGTCATTGTTTTTTCAGCGAATAAGATTTCATTACCACGTAAATTACAATCATATCATTCAATCTTTGAATTTATAGACAGAGATAATCCGAATAGTGTATTTGTCTTCACATCCAGGCTCTCTACTTGGCGTTTTGTACTGCTTTTAGAAGCGTATGCCGCCACCTACGGCAGTATGGTATTAATTACCCCCCACAGAGTCACTTCGGTGTTGGCGTAATCTTTGCAGGCGTCGGGGCGTTTTAGATGCCATGCATCTCTTTAAATTAGCGAGCGTTGCCAGATAGGATTCGAATGATAATTGAAGGGGTATAACAGAGCTTCTGGCAGGCAGATGACACGCAGGCATCATGTACCCACCTCCTTGGTGCCCCTGACACTTAACATGTGCGACCTTATTTTAAGCTACCGAAGACATAAACTCTACGAACTCATGACCCAGTTTGGATGTACTGCAAGAACAGAATAAATCAAAAGAGTATGCGTTGTGAATTCAATTAAAGAGATCCAATCATAGAATGCATGCGCGATGCCGTTCAGCATAATATATCATTTCATTTCATTTCATTTCATTTCATTTTATTTGGCAGAATATAAAACAATGTACAAGAAACAAGAAACAAATACATGCCAGGACTCCTAAGAAACAAATTTATGCTTGTGGCTGGAGTCCTCAAACCAAAAAGGATAAAATACTGTATGTACATACAATCAACCAGCACTTTTTGTGATATGGACTAATACACACAGAAGATTAGTCCAAATTAAAATAACCCAATGTGTACTCAAGTCATCTGATATTGACACAAAAACATATCTTTGCTTAATTTGTTGGCAGACATAGTACACACACGCACACACTCGCACATTCATCCTTAGTATACAGAGAAAAAGAGATAAGAAAAAGAAAGGTAGCGGAAGAAAGGAGGTCTAGTCAGTCATGGATACCATCTGTCTAAATACACTCTGTTTATATAATACTTTAAATCTGGAAAATGTAGCGCTATATTTAAGGTCACCATCAATAGAATTCCATTCCTTGACACCTGTAAAACGTATGGATTGCAATCTTAGAGTGGAATAAGTAAAATGTTTACGAAAATTGTAGCGGTACCGGGTGGGATATGAGTGGAATGAGGAATTCATATGGAACATGTTTCTGAACACATCGGGCAACATATATCAATGAAAATTATATATGCAAAAGAAAAAAAAAAATCTCATAGGAGACGTTTGATCAAGGCAACAATGTGCAGAGATTATGTGTATTGATTATGATAAGTAGGATCACAAACCCCTGATTTATAAATCACCAAACTTCTCCGAGGCTTTCTGAAAAAAAAAGAAAAAAATCTGGAATGGTAAAGAGGAGGATAATGCCTGGTTGTTAGGGAAAGTATTTAACGAAGATCAGTTTTTTTATTGTTTTGTTTTGTTTGAAAAGCAGGATTTGAAGTAACCTCATTACCTTCTTTGCAGATTGCTTGATATCTAAAAGTACGATGAACTTCAGTCGTTTCATAACTTTGGAGAACTTTTAGCAGACACACAGTTACACTCAAAATGTCATTTGCGTCATAGAGCTGTACTAAAATACCAAATAAAGTTGTGATCTTGACGAATTGTGTAGGTCTATGGATAAGTTCCTAACGAGAAAGATTCAAAACAAAAAATAAAAAATAAAAAATAAAAGAAACTCTATTTGGGGGGAAAATATAAACACTGAACATGCAGAAGTACAGTTTTAACACTATAGATACGTACATGTCATTGCTAAATATTGACAGGAGTGAGAGCAATTGAAGGGAAATTCAATATATATATATATATATATATATATATATATATATACACTGTAAAAACATCGGTGTTAGATTTAACACCACGGGTGTTAAATCTAACACCGATCAAACTTCAATAAAGGACCACACCCACAGGTGTTAAAAATGCGCTGTGATGGTGTTGAAAAATGTTCACCTGACACTTCGTGGTGTTAATTTGACACTGTACCTGGTGTTATTTTGACACTGTACTGGTGTTAATTCAAAAATGACACCACATGGTGTTGATTTGATATTTACTGGTGTTAATATCAATGGTTTAACACCCGTCCAGCTTCAATAAGGGACCACACCAGCTGGTGTTACTTTGGTGTAAATTTATTTTGACATTTTTTCAAAAATCTAGTATTTTAATGTAAAATTCTTGATCGTCCTGTTTAAATAAAAAATGAACAAGAAGTGCAGTTACTAAGAAACTCTTCAAAAAACAGTTTAAAATTTGGAAATGACACACGTAGGTGTTGATTTAACACCATAAATGAGCACCGAAAATTTAACACCAGCTCGGTGTTCACTATTTAACACCAGACTTTTTGCAGTGTATATACATATACATGATATATATATATATATATATATACATGATATATATATATATATCGCTACTGTTATGTGTTCATGATAATAGTAGTGCGTGTCAATGTTTGTATAATTGCCTCCCCCGAATTCACCTAAGTGTGTTAGCGGGATTTCTCCAAAATGCCCATATGAAATTGCTCTTGAATTAATTGCAGAAGCGGGAGGTATGCAAGATGGTTCCTCTTTATCTAAAATTGGCACATCCCAGGAGCGGAGATGCATGGTCGTTGATTTCCTGTGACTCAAAAATGTCCGTGGGTGAAGCGCTCTCTCCAACACTTCAGATTTAATTTTACAGATTTTTTTTTTTTTTTTTTTTTTTTTTTTTTTACGGAGAAGAAGAGACTGAGAGTTTGGAGAGAGCAAAAGGGAAATTGGGAAAAAACAGTTTGAGTTCAATGAGCTTCCTGCATGACCTTTGACATGTGTAGGGCGTGCAATACATATTTTGCTGAATTATATAGTTTGACCATGTTCGAGGACACTCGGGAAGAAGCACTGGCACTTAAATGATGATGGTATTCACAAGCATGAGTAAAAAGAGCTTTCTTTCGCCTTTTGATGATGGCTGAATTAAATATCAGAAAGAATGAATTCAATGCACGCCTCGAACAGTTACCATCATGGAGGTGTAATCATGTCTTGACATAGTTCGTTCTGGTGATTACACATTTTAATCTAATTTTAATCTGACCTTTTAGGCTAAAACCTAACGTTATCATCAGCGATGGTCATGGCTATCATATCCTCTCAGTTTGTTTGTTTGTTGTTTGTTTGTTTATTTGTTTCTTTTTGGTCGGTTTAGCTTCATCAGGGAGGCGGATCTTCCACCTCCTTGCCACTATCTCAGTCTCACTGTGTAAAGATCCAGTTTCTACGAAATCACCTTTCATCTGAACATTTTTTTTTAAAGAACGTTTACCAGTATACAAGCTGTCATTCCGGGGCTTCCACGCTGTAATGATTGAAAAATATATAAGGATTTTCTGAGATATCTAGAGTAACCGTGGTATTAACGCGGTGGCTAAACTAAACATGGTAAAAGTTAAATTTGTGATTTGACGAACCTGCTCTTATTATATATTCATTATTGTGTGTTGTTCACTGAACTTTTGAAGGTTACTGACAATTGCATCTTCGTATTACCAGAGAAAGCAGAACATCATTATTATACCGACGCCAAGGCGCAAATATTTCTTTAGTCCTACATAATCTCACTCGAGCTGGGATAACAGTTGCAATGTCTTCAAATTGCACTTGCGTCTCGGTATACCACCGACATCATAATATCCAAGCCACAGATTTCAAAGATGAGAAACCTGCAAAATGTGTTTTGTTCATGGAATTTCGAAACTTGCTCTCCTGAGACTAATTTCAAATGCCGAAGTCGAAGGATGTTCGGGAATTAGAATCGTTTCGCCCTGTTGGAAAGAACACATTTTCCGAAGGTTTACATTGTGTTCACATATAGCCGAATATCTGAAAACGCTCGAATTTAACAGTGTGAAGATTATTTCACACTGTGGTGTGGTTTTTCACAGGGTATTAACATATAGCAATATTCTGTTTCACACTGTGCGTTGATGATTTACACTGTGAATTGGTGATTCACAATGTGTTCACACTGTTAAAACGTTCGAATTTAACAGTGTGAAGAGATTTCACACTGTGTTCATAATGTGTTCACACTGTGTTTCACACTGTGTTTCACACTGTGGGACACTGTGTTCTTTCCAGCAGGTGATTTCTTCGGAAGCTTGGTATACCGATTGTTGCAAAAGGGTTGTGTTGAAATGCCAACCATCCTGCGAGCTTGAGTGCATCTCAGAGGTTTATGGTGTCTGATTGTCGTCCTTTTAACCGTTTCTGAAATAAACATAATGAGACAAAATTGTCAAAAGACAAACATTGACAAAAGCCTTAAAATAGACCTCCGGATGTTTTTCAGACTTTTACATTTGAGCAACTATAAATTAGTTATACCAAGTACAGAGTTTCAGAATTTATAGTGATTGGGTTGAAGATTAAGAATGTTTCCAAAACAACAAATTACAATGAACAAGGATGATGACCTGGCAGCCTCACCAAGAATGCATGAGTTAGGGCAGAACAAAAGAAGATGGCATACATACATTCTACACAGGTGAACTTGATAAGCAAGTGGTACTGTGATGGAATTACACTGCTACATTTCTGAAATATGTGAAGCTCCTATGTCATCAACACTGTTCAGTGTAATTTGTTTAAGATTTTTCAGAGTATTGTTTCTTTGCTCAAGGACCACAATAAATTCCACAAATCTATATGTGGAGCTGTTGATTTATGTATTACATGATGTGAAATTATGAAAATCGTCTCGAATGCCCCTTTAAAAGCGCCGTCCGGTCACTCTGGCAAAACTTCTCAAAGTTTAACCAAAGTTCAACCATGTTAAATTCGAGAAATCTTCGCGATGTTTGCTTTTGCAAGCACTTCAAAGGGCCTATACAGTGATCAAGATGCAACAGGGGTGGTCCAAGGCATATCTATACCGTACCTGTTCATTTTCCACTTTTTGTCTCATTGATATATAATCGTGATTGACGAAAGGAACTGGTGTTAAATTACATAATGGTGCGACTACTGAAACGAAATGTTTATAAAATTTGGACCCTTATAGATCCTGACATTGATGAATAAATGAATAAGTAGGCGAGTGAATGAAAAAAAAAACCCACAGTAAATGAATAGATAAAGACGTAGATAAATGGATGAATATATACATAATTAAAATGGATCCTGTGACAAATAATTGAATGAATGAATGAATTAATGAATGAATAATTATCTTGATACAAACATACCCATGCATCCATTGTGTGCGCATAAATTAAATCAAATCCTCCTTTAATTGACAAGTGACTCTGAATTGAATGAAAGCTAGTCTTCCTCGGTAGACAGATCATAAGAGGAGGGACATATAGAACCAGAAAGTAATCAGGGAATGAATAAAACACAGACAACAATGGCAGAGACCCACTCACTGGCACACCGCCGCAACAAATATTGAACAGACACGTGAGCGGTTTGTAATTATGGACGTCAGAGTGGCGCCCCTTACGACACGGTTCGAAGTTAAAGACCTATGTAGCAAGAGGATATTATGGAGAGGGAAGGCTGACCGACCCTGCTCCGATACATTCGAGAATCCCCGGAACGAATTTTGTGTAAAGGCTTAATCACTAATCTCTATGTAACTGCACACACAGTCGAAGAGTCTCGACTGGAGTCGACCGTTATCGATGAGCGCACGCTTGGATGCACATTTTCGCTGACCAGTGCTATTCGTAGTTTTCAAAATGTACCCCAATGGGCTGCGAAATCGGGCCACCTATGAACCTCCACGCTACGAATGATCTTTAAGGGTAGTGAAAGTCTAAGATGATGAAGAAAAAGAAGAATTCAACTTCATGTACTTAAGATAGGAAAAAAAAACTAAAAGAAGGAGAACAACAACAACAACAAAAAACAGGGAAAAAATAAACACACTGTAAAAGAAGAAGAGAAACTGCCTAATGGAACGGTGCGTTCTAAAACGATGAATAACTACGCGTTCCCTATCAGGGGCGGATCCATGATTTCCGTAAAGGGGAGGCTTCTTTACAAAATTAAAAAGGGGAAGGGGGGGGGGGGGCAAGAGCCTCCCCTTTTTTTCATTTTATTTCTTTTGTTTTAACCACAAAAAAAAAATAAATAAAATAAAGAGGGGGCGCCCTCCCGGTGCGCCCCGCTCTTTATCCGTCACTGCCCTGTTCTCTTTCCTTAACCGCTGAGATTGAGAATAACAGCACAGATATACATAACGTTGACTATTAAAAACGAATCTTTGCCTCTAGGAGTATCACAACTCGTATGAAAGAGGATATCAAGTGTAATTTGTGAAATATCAATGATTTCTAATCTATTTCGTCCACCTCGGTTGCGTCGCCAAAAACAAAGGTTATAATTATCTTGCGACGGTGCTAAATGGCGTTCCCTTTTGTTTAAAGCGTGAAAACCCGTAATGACGTCAGACAAAAAGAAAACTGATTTTTGGGCTCTTTCCCTAAAGATCATTATATTTTTACAATCTTGAATTGTCAAAGCGGAACGACTTTTATGCAATTCATATTTTTATCGTAACACATGCGAAAGTAAGATACTTATAACTAAGGATTATAGTCATAGCGATTATGTAAAGATATAAGTGTAAACACCTGCTTTTTTTTTCTTGTGTTCGTTAAAAATGTATGGATTAATGATTATCTTATACCTGTGAACGGGTATGATAAGCGCAAAAAAAAAAAAATACTCTTCACATGACAACAACCAAAAGGTAGAATACAACATGTATAATAAAACAATATTGATTGGGACGTCAGTGCTCTTACGTGGGGTACATCTGTTCAATAAATGCTGTCTTTGCTTACATTAAAGGATGATAATGATAAACAGCGTGTATCTTCTGCGGGGAGATATTTCTAGTATTTCGGCCCTGTGTACATACTTTCATTTGTTTTTGTTTTTTAGCGAAAATGAAATTGTTCTCGAGAGTGCATGGCAAATAAAAAGCGTCACGTTAGCGGGTTGGACAGTTTTGATGGACAGAATTGTTTCTTCTGAACTTCTATATTTAGGCTAATGTAACCTGCATGAAATCTGCAGGCGAGACGATGAGGAATTCTGATGTAGAAGAACAATGCCATGCACCCTCAAAATGTCGGAAGCGATTGTACTCAAACCCCATGCCCTGTCTGAGTTGATTGCAACCGAATGGCAATACTCACGTGATTATGCACGAGCTAGAGGAATTCCCATTTCAACGTGACATCTGCTTTTGCCTTGTCTTATATCAAGAACTGATATCATAATACGTTGATCAAAAAGTGAAATCACTGGAATTTGGAAAGAACCTTAGAGCATAATACTCAACATACCTGTTATAAATACGGCAATCCCTCTATGAGATAGATAAAAATAGATATTATGTAATATTCAAACTCGTCAGTCATTTTTAAGAAAATCCATGCCAAACTGAATGGTAGGAAGAAAACATTAAAACAATGACGCCAGTTATAGCATATCTAAATCAATTTGAATGTCGTTATCATCATTTTTTTTTCTTTTCAAAATCAACAAACCTTGTTTTCAATTCTACACATTTTAATTAACCGTGATGTATAGCCAGCGTGTTTAGTACCACGAGTGGGTTAAGTATGAATTTGCATCATGGTATCGGCCTCAGCATGAAGAAATGACGTACAGGGATATGATAATCCACATGGCCTCAAGTTTCTGTTCCTTTTCTTCTCCTGTTACTGCCTCCTCCTGTTAATTTTAACCACTTTTTCTTCTTTGATGAAAACCATGATGACTGACAACAGAGTTTTGTTATATGAATACATTGTTTATAATGATTATGCTGCCCGATGTTCCAGTTTATTACTTAATTTATAATGATATCGATCAAAGTTACGCTGTTTGCATGTTGACTATATATATAACGATGGTTCTAACTATTTTTTTCTATCCATTTTTTTATTACTCTTTACATTTACATTTTATGTGAAAACTTCAAAGGCTGTAGTAACACGACTCAACTGAAGACGAGCAGGTGTCTGGACATATAGTTGGTCACGACAATGCCTATCAATACAACTTTAAATAAAATAAACACACAGAGAAACTAGAAAAGAACTAATTCAAAGACACTTCATTCTTGTCGATGAACTGCAATGCCTTTTCATTATGATTAAAAGAAAAGTTCTTTTTTCATTAAAGATACATTGCATACTGCTATAATACAGGCAAAAAGTAATTCGTTTAATGATGATGTTTACAGTTGCTGCAGTACACAACTATCGCTGTTTGTTTTTAGTTTCTGTATATTAGCAGTCATACGATGACGAGGCACATTAAAACTTTACCGTTTTTTCTGTCACATATTCTCTGTGAAAGCCCCATCCCAGATATGATCTGCTTCTCTAAAGGGGTTTACAGGAGACGTGTGAGCAACGAGATATTAAAGTAAATTCGAAATTTCCAATCCCGATGAGAGATGTATCATTGAATTCCAATTCCATTCCCTCGCGGGGATGGGAATTCTTGTTTTCTTAGGGCACTAATGCACGGAAGTCTTCTTTTATCTCCTCGATTTACAGGATTCGAAGTGATAATTAAGCCAAGCGGGATCAGTCGAGAAGGCGCCGGAAGCATCGGTTCGAGAAGAAGGAAGTTTTTCTCGCTTCACGTCGATGGAGAGATTTCGAGATGTCCCCAGGTTCCGGTAATCGCTAATGAACAGTATCCATCGATATATTCACAAGCGATCGACGTACAAACCAGCAATAATAACATCCTTCATGTAAACAGAAATTTGATCCGCTCTATAGAAGTTGAGCAAGAAGTATATGTAATAGAATGACCTAGATTATAAAAACAAAAACAAAAACAGAAAAGACTTGGACAACTAGATGATACATCTACGGACAATAGAATAACATTTTATCAAATATGTGTTTGCATGTTCACATCAAGTCAATTTCTGAGAACATGAAGAATGTATTCATGATGAAGTTACACTTCTTTAGTATGCTCATAGTTTCCAGATTTGGTCGTACAGTATACATCCTCCTCAGTGGCGTCTCGACTCTGAACAGGCTCCTTGCAGCCCTAGATGAC
Organism: Diadema setosum; assembly: GCA_033980235.1. Lineage (NCBI taxonomy): Eukaryota > Metazoa > Echinodermata > Echinoidea > Diadematoida > Diadematidae > Diadema > Diadema setosum. The sequence continues at coordinate 22,440,429 of CM067079.1, read as the reverse complement.
ACCTGCATAAAATTCTCCGTTTGTATTTAAAGTGGGACCGAATGTGGTTACATTAAAGACCCGATATAGCGTGGGGATTTGTGGGCGGCCCAATGCATTCGCAGCTTACCGGGGTGCATTCGAAAACCACGTATAGCACCGGTCAGCGAAATCGTTCATATAAAATCGTATATACGATCATTGTTATCATAGTCGATTCCAGTTAAGATTCTTCAGCTGTGTATACACAGACAAAAGAGATCAGTGATGAACCTCTACACAATATTCGTAATGGGCATTCTCGAATACATGTACATGTACATCCGAATCGGGTCAGGCTCCCCACTCCAAGAATCCCCACACTATCGGGTCTTTAACTCTCTCTGTGCCACCTTCGGATTTTCTTTTGCATTATTATAGACTTTATGTGTTTGAAATTTGTGCACATTTTAACTCTTGGAAGGGTTAATGTGCACTGGGAAGCCCATCATGGCAGCCACCTGCTACTGCGCAGCCGTTGTCAATTTCCAACAACTTGTGTCCCGAATATTTCGCGCGCGCGCAAACACATACACACACACACACACACACACACACACACACACACACATAAAATAAACATGGGCCAAAATGTCAGCGTCCTCTTGACTTCCACAGTCTGTGCTCTCAGTCACTTTTTTTTTTTTTTTTTTTTTACTTGGGGTGTTAAGAGCATCGTCCTGTCTCCTGAAAATGAAACAAGTATACTTCATCTAATAAGAATAGCAAACCGTCACCATGCAGTTTCCGTTGCCATAATGAATTTACAGCTTAAAGGACCTATATACTATATGCAAATAATGCACATTGACTTGATATACGATACCCTGATCATCCCGCATGCGTCTAATTTTCAACATAAGTGCTATATAATTCATAAGATTTTTTTAATACTTTCTTCACATTACTGACTTTTGTTTATCATATTGGTAACGTGAAAACGTGCAAATTGTGGTCTGTATGTTATAGGGGAATGTGTAAGGTGCATTCCAGTGTGATTTGTTTATCATATAAGTATACTTTAACAGTAACTGACGGATGATGTCGTTGACAGAATCTTGTTTTGGAAATCTTTTTGTGGGTGTATCCCAATAATCTGAAGAAAAATAATAGAAACATTAGACATATCATAAGACTTTCAAAAAAAAATTGGCATGGATATATAAAGCCTTATTGATCTGGCCACTAGTGATGTTCACAGTGCCAAAAATCAACACAAGTCAACATATGCATTTGAATATTGCATTGGTTCCTCTAAGTTGTCAGTTAAGTCGCTTATTACCACCATCTCAAGCTGTCGTTGAAAATGAATATAAACTGGGTGACGAGAATAGTGACGGGGTTAAATAACTTATTTAGGAAGCGCTCGGTCCATTTGCGTGTTCTCCATTCGTCATTATCTACATCAGCTCAACGCGCTTTAAAACTCTGGCCACACACCCGCGCATTCTATAATCACTCATACCCGCCCTACGCACAGAGCTGCAAATAACAGGCTAAATAAAACCTTCCGTTTATCCTTGTCGAAACCACTATCACAATGGGTAACGAGAAACAATACTCACTGACACATCTAAATGAGGCACCGGACATTGGGTGTGAAGACAGCGGAAAAAGATAGACAGAAGACATTCAAGAACATCAGGAGAGAAAGAGAGAGAGAGAGGGTGGGGGTGGAGAGGGAGGGTGTAAAAAAAAACAGAAGAAGAAGAAAAGGATAAAACATGTTTACTCCTTGCAGCGCAGAAGCTCGAAGCGACCTTGTGTATTTCTGTTTGTTCGTTCGTTTGAGTTTCTATCATGTGCTAGTGCTAACAAATTTTAAGACGATTCAATTCAATTCAAACAAAAATTGTAACAAAACACAAAGGGTACATTACGCAATTTTTGCTTGGCCATTTTGTAGGAGAGTACGTACTGTAAGAATCATAAGGCATCCAAAAAGTGTATGCATGTGGAATAACCAAGAATAGCAATGCACGCTTTGTGCAGATTTTATCCCCCATACTAAACTGTAGATTCAGTTGATATTATTTTGTTGATCCTGAGCGCCCGTTGGATTTTTAAACACATCAGAAAAGAAGAAAATAAAAAACAAACAAACACATCAACAACAAGAACAACACGATTGCTCTCAAATGCGGGTATGACATAGATGATGACCTAAAAACGTTGTTGAAGCTTATAAAAATTAGCTCTCAGTAAAAAAAAAAAAAAAAAAAAAAAAAAAAAAAAAAAATAATAATAATATATATATATATATATATATATATATATATATATATATATAAATATATTATGTAGATTAATATAACATACGTGTCGTAGGCCTGTAACTTTGAATTCATTTCCTCATCACACGCTTGACTTAATTCAGCATGACAGTCGAGCGGTTCTCTTTTACACATTTAGAATTAACGAATTTAAATCGGACCCTTTAAAGATTCTTTTTTTCTTTTAAGAGAAGCTCCTGTCTCTTATAACCTTCGAACAACAATAGGAAAAGATAATGTGAGCGACCTCCTCATGAGCCAAGAATTCTTCCCCATCTTCTCCTTTTTCAGTCAGACATGGCCATTGAAAAGTTGCCAAATATTGCCAAGAGAAGTAATGTGTGATTTGGCAGGCATATACAAGTAGTCCACTGATCGGATGTGTTTTGGCACATTTTGTACCTGTTCAGGCTACTGCTATTTTCAGGCACCAGCCATGTGCTTCTCTTTGTAAATGTCACAAAAGTAAACAAACATGTAAAAATAAAAAAGACAAACCATAATTCCCCACACCTCTCTGCAATTAACAACACACTGCATTTATCTTCTTCTTCTTTTTTTTTCAATGTAAATACGACTAATACTTGAGGTTCTTATATCGAGACTTTTGTTACAGTTCTTTATCATTTTCAGTGAATTTGAATTCCGGGAAATCCAGTCCAAATAAAATTAATCTGATTAAAAAAACCCGAATAAAACATTACTAGTTCAACAGTAAAATTTTCATTGAAATCGGGTGAAAGATAAGGAAGTTATGACATTCTGAAGTTTCGCCAATTTTCAGGAACAGTTCTTGAACGGCCAATATGAATATGCAAATGGAAAAGTGACCATGTCATCCTCTCACAACTTGCCGTAAAGTTTGTACATAAAATTTTGACATTCCCAGTTTTTCATTCAAACGCAAGTATGCCCAAGGCTCAAATCCTGATATATCTAACTGATCACTATTCTGAAGTTATTCAACCAGGAACATAATATGTTTCAGACTTCATACCTTCCTTATATTTCATGTTCTAATTTCTCAAAACATATTTTTCAAAACATAAATAATGCAACAACTTTAAAAATAAGCTTCCTTGCGCTTTAATCCTTTCTAATTTTTACTTCGCATTCAACCAGTACGTCTGTACTCAAGATCCTTTCCATTCCCTCATATCATGTTTTGTGGAAGAAGAATTAAAGTAAATTAAGATGAACTGAATTGAATGTATAACTACCTGGAAATCACATTCATTAATGTGGTTGAAGTGATCTATATTTTCAGCAAGATACGCATCACACAGATTGACTGCTGTCCGAGACTATCTGGGAGTAGTCCTGTCAAAATACCTGCTACCTGTTCTCCTTCTACTGCCCTACCCTACGAGCTAGCTCGTCGAACTCGTCGAGATGAGATTCTTTTAAGAGATAAAGAAGAGAAGCTACGGAAGGTAGATAACGCGCCGGAGATGACCGAAATTACCCGGAGTTGTCTGGTGAAATATTGTCTGTGGTATATAATCATGGCTCATTTTCCCGTCAGTTCAGTTCAGTTCTCTTTCCTCCTGCCCTAACACGCCTGAAAATAGAACTAGGATGATGTTCATTGTCCATATTGATTTTAACTTTAAAATGAAAGAGGTAGATAGGGGAGATGAAAAGTTCAAAAGATTAATAGTGCGAGTCTATCTGTAAAAAGGTTGATAAAGATCTAACTTTTCTCACTTTGAGATTCTGGAAGAGGGAAACAGGCGCCACGTCTGTCTCAAGCGGCTGTGGCAATGGATATTAGGTTTCGACGGTGGTCAAGTTAATTTGTCTGAACTCTTTGCACTGCCCTAGCTGTCCAGCCTTCGGATGTAAGATTTGCCTTTGGGTATTTTCAGCCCTACTTCTAGTAACAATGTTAGCTGCATTATGACGTCAATATTTCAAGGTATGTCTGCTTTCTTAGGTCTATTCATTCTACACGAATGACTTGAGATTTTATCTTTGAACTTGATAATTGAATTTGAACTATATCTGTAAAATTAATTTGTATCATTGATGTACTTTACGAAGTCTGCTCAATTCTTCCATTGATCTTCCCAATTATATGCATACCATACCTTGTTCAACTTAAAAACTTGTGTTTACTTTATATACATTATAGAGTATCGTCGTATCAATGTTATGTAAACGGGCTGCATGTTCAAAATGATCACACGTGCTTGCTTACGGTAGCTCGCGTAAAGGAAATAATAATCAATAATGTGTTGCATGCCATCTCCTGATCGTTACCAAAGTCTGAGTGTAAGGAAGGATTTAAACAACATACTGTACTATGGTTCATGGTAAATGTGCAGTTCTATGCTTTCTTTGGAAATGCTTCATCCATGATCATGAACACACCTTTTAGAGGTGACATCTTCCCCAGCTTTTACTGCTTCCTGAGTGTTCCTGCAATTTGTGAGCGGTACAGTATCAGGAATACACTGATATTCATTGTCTTTTAGGTTTATGGCACAGTTCAAAGATAAATCTTTTTTTTTATGTTGCAGATTTATTTAAAAAGTCAATGTGTCTGTTTGTCGTTGTAATCATTTTTCTCTTCTGCTTTGTTTCGCTGGTTGCGTCTTCAGTTTTATGGAGTAGGAAAATTCAATAAGATATCAAAATGTATAGTTTAATTCCAAGCAAGTTTATAGAAATAGATGCTACATCTTAAGCAATGGCACAACACTATAGCGAACACTTTGCCACTTTCACGAAGTTTCTGTGAGGTGTTATGCATTCAGTTCTGTATCTGTATACAAACATTGACATTGCAGATGAATGTGATTTTAATGAACCCTGTCGGCAGGAAAGTTGACTCAACATCTCCTTCTCCACATGTCTGTCTCTATCTCTCCTCTGCCTCCTTTTCAGTTTTCTCTTTTATCTCTACATAATATTATTTCTTTTTTTTTTTCTGTTCGTTTGCTTCTGTCATGAATCTATGTCAGATGTCAACTCAAGAGGCGCTGAGTCATAACCAAGGCAAGACGTACGCAGCGTGAAACTGAAATTTCTGAAGCTGATAAAAAATGTTGGCCTTGACCAATTTCTCCCCTTTCTCCCTCTCTCTCTCTCTCTCTCTTTTTTTTTTCTCTCTCTCTCTCTCTCTCTCTCTCTCTCTTCACACACATGGAATGTTCATGATATTGATGAGAGCGGACAGTTCAAACTTGCCTCGCAATTCCCAATAAAGATTGAAAACATTTTCACGGATCAGCGGCGCTATGGAATTGTCTCCGAGACAGTACAAGCTATCGCACTGACACATATTTGTAATGAGACGATTTCTCTTTCCGCTATTTAAGCTGTAGTATTAGTTGCAAAATTCAGTTTTAAATGTTGGATTATGAATTTTAGAATTCATGATAACGTAATAACCATGTGCAAAGTCAAGCTGGAAAATATATATTTACGCATATTTTTCTTGTTTGTTTGTTTGCTTTTTTGTCGTGCGAAGTAGTATTCACCTCTTTCTACATTTTTTTTTTTTTTTTTGGGGGGGGTCACATTTACTATACTCTTTCCGATTCTGAGGCATTTTTACTATATACTGTACATATTGAGAGCAGGTTTTCTCTAAATATTTTTCTTTGCAATTATGATACTTTGACGCCAAATTGTGTCTTCTATCTCTTTTTTTTTTTGGGGGGGGGGGGGAGGGTGTTGCGCATTCTTAGAAATATAAATCATATTCATCTACATTCTCCTTTCACAGTGGGAGGAAAGGAAATGTTCAATGGTATCCTTTTTTCCCCCATGCCTTTAAATGTCTGCTAACTTTTATCAAATGAAATATAGGAAAATCAAAGTTTCCTCAGAAATTGTTGGTATTTCTTACATGTTGCTCAAAAAGTAATTCGTAAGGTGTATTTAATATAAAAAAAAATGTGGCTGAAACGAAAAGACATCAAATCAGAGCAAGTATGATGTAGCAAGGGGAAAACAAAGTGGAGGTTTTGGGATAGAAGGTCCTACCTTTACAGAACAATGGATATCTTTTGTTCTTCGGAAGCTTTCTGCTATTTTAATAATTTATTTCTGGCAAAGACTGAGTTTGTTATAATTATCGAAATTACCACACACACGCACATGCTCACACACACACACTCGTACACAAAAGAAAACATTACCATTGCCATAATGGCGGTGGCGGATGGTTGAGGAGGGGTGTGAGGGGATCGAGATGTCGATGGTTGAGTGAAGTGTAGAAAAGAAGGCTAAATTATCTCCTCCCCCTCCGTCTCTTTGCCTTGATACTCGAGGCAGATCCTTTCTTCTCGATCTTTCTTGTATCATTTACCATTATCTCACCCTCCACAGGTGAGTCTGAAATGACTTCATCCTTTCATGTCCAGGAAGCAGGTGGCAGATGCCATACCCTGGATATCTCCGAGGTGTAATCTATCCTCACTGGTCACTAGAGTGTTCTGATGGATTACCGTATACCCGACAGAAAAAAAAAAAGACTCTAACAACAAACTAGTTCAGCAAAGCCTCATTCTTTACTCCGACAAAGGCAAAAGAAAAGTACATTGTACTCTAAATCAACATTTTGGCCTCATTCATGTACCTACCTTGATTTAATTGTATGAAAGCCCAGGAAAACGAAGGAAAGAAGGAAAGCGGATATGTATGCGTGACAATGATCTCTATTCAATTTGAAAAGCAACAGTCGGACAAGACATGTTTGAAAGGAAATGTCCATAAAGTAGATAGATAACCTTCATATATTCGTGGTACTTCGCGGCACAGAAGTTAATTCGCTGGAACTTCGTGTGGAAAATATTGAAACCTCTCTGTTATTCTTATTCCAGCTCCCATGCAACCTTATGCTATCACTACATAACTGCTGTATCACATTCAAACAACCTAAGATTTCATAGATTCCGAGCAGGGAGCAGTGAATCTAGGCATTTTTACAAGACCCGCAAGAGGTGATCGCTACTATGGACTATACGTCAGAAGCTTGTCGTGGTATGTAGGCCTATATATGTGTTGCTGATGACCTAATCGAACGTGTGTATCTCGCATGTTTCGAGATTACCTATCGGGCCGTGCTTAATCGAAGCCCAGGATCAAGCTCGCCGTCATGTTCACAAGAGCAGTAAACTTGTTTCATACTGCCCTAGTTCCCTCCTCAGACATGAGGACTATCAGGACTAACAGGGTCTGGGCTAGGGACCTGTCAGGGTATATAAAATCATGTTTGCAGTTACTTAGAGCCATGCATTGAATATACTGATTTACATGAGAAAAAAACCTGTTCGAAGAGGGTAATCGAAACAGTGTCTTCCGGAAAGTCTTTAGAATTCGATTTTAATGTTCTGCTTCAAAAACATGAAAAGAATTTACGTACAACATAGTTTATGTTATCATCAAAAACGTATAATCACCTGTTTATGAATCGAATAGCTATTTTACTAGGAATCTGAATTGCTCACTTGAAACGAAACTTGATGTCAAGTGAATTCACACAAGACCTGGACTACATCTTCCCTGAGGGCGGGAAGTGGAGACACCGTTCTACGTGACCCGATGAAAAAACGTCGCTATGGGGATGTAATTAATTATCCTTCCGCGAGCTAATTGATCGGCCTCTGCTACGCCTCCGTTCAAATTGTCGGCTTCCCCCTACTCCCCGCGCACTTTGTCGACCAAAAATATACTCGACCGCTTTTCCCCGTATGGAGCAAAATGATTCTGCATATTACCTCATTCAACCTGCGAGCAAATATAGGGTTCGCTAATTGGACACTGCTTTGGTGAATTTACTGAAGGGTGTGCGACTATACGTGAATTCATGGCGACGATGCATGTGAGAAGGGCGTGCATTTAAACGACTCCAACCTTTTATATTGCATCGAGTTCATGATTCAATTTTTCTTGGCGCCCACTGGGTTTGAATGACTTTTAACAATATAGCGATAGATTAACAGCGCTATTAATACAAGCCCCATTGGTGATAGTGACCCAAACATTATAATAAGAAGCATGTAGGGTTATTTCGAACAGTGGTATCTATTTTTTTTTTTTTTGGGGGGGGTGCTTTATCATAACAAGTCATTTGCCTAAGAATTATCCTATCAAATAAGCGCGCGGGGGGGGGGGGGGGGTTCTACTAACGTTTAAGCTTCTGATTGCATGATCTCAACCCAACCGATTCCAGATTTCAGATGAAATTGCTGATGAAAATGTGATAACGTCGGCAGGCGTAGATAATTATGATACGATAATAAGATGAAGTAGAATATCAAAAGCGTATCATATTTATTGTTGACAGAGAATAACCAATCATAAATTCTTCAAGATGAATCATTGGCAAGTGTTCTTGCCCATAATGTCATTTAACTGGTATATTGTCAATCGAATGGCGTTTTGGTTCCCTAGAATAGACGAATCTTCCTAAATGCTCATGAAACATGTACAATTGTATGCTCACCAACACAAGAATTTCAAATGGATGCAATCCCCTATGAAATGCATTTGCTCTGATGATTGCTGAGTTTTCCCTTCCCTGCTCATTTTCATCGGTAATATCGCATCCTACGTACTACGTGTACAGCAACATGTTGAATAAAACTGATGAAGTGCAGAATGTATCAAGTCTGAAAAGTCAATTGAAGAGTTATGAAGAAATGTTGGGTATCAAACGGGCTCTAGTGCGGTAAGTCGGTCAGAATTGAACACATTCCGTGAGATTGCCTAATGCTTTCTAATCTTCTCCACACAACCTGAACCATAAATCTAAACTCATGAAAAAAACAACAACACGTAATCATCAGATAAGATGCTCACTTTTTTTTTTCTCGTAACCAGGGTTCGAGTTATCTGTGTCCACTGTATCCATCAGCGCTAAATTGCTCAAGTGGGGGAAGGGTTTATCTTTTGCAATATCAGATCTTAATATAAATGTTGTACGATATAACTGATACAAGCATAGGCAAGAAGTATGTGTTTATGAGTATCCCTGTCAACGCCATCACTTGACATTTCCTTGGTTGATGAAAGATGCTATCTACGTATCTCACGTCGAATTTCAGAATATTGAGTCTGGCCTAAGGTTTGGCAAATTAAATAGAAACATTCTCTTCATTTCTACCATGCTTGAACTCTGTAAGAACATTCGAAGTGTGTTTGATTTTGAAGAAAAAAGGAGAAGTGTAAAATTAGATCACATTCTTGAGAAATTGTTTTGTGTTTTTTGTTGGGTCTGTTTCATAATGTAAAGAATGTTAACTCGGCGAGTAAATATCACTTTCATTGCATATTTCAGGATATTTTCATATTTTTATAATGTGTTATATTAATCTAGCTTAAACCCAACATAAGAGAGGGTAATTTTTCAGTTAGTGAAAAAATCAAAACAAAAAATCCCTAAAAGACTAATCTTACTTGCACCAACAAAGGCATGATAGGAGAGCTTATTATTTTTTTCAGTAAGTTAAAAAAAAAATCTAAAACATAATAACCGAACATTCACATTCTTCTTTTAGGTCGTTCAGGCCTGAGAGCGATGTTCACATCAAATAAAAAATGAAGCCATTCTTATAGGCCTTCAATCTTCATACTAAAACCCAATATGCATATAACGAGTCTTATTAAAATGGCTTAATCATCAACATACAATCTGACTGTTCGAATATTAAATATGTGCTACTATAATTGAGACTTAATCAATACTCTTTATACCCTTGATGTTGATTACATCTACAGAGAAAGTGGAAGTCTATAGTTATATAGGCAAAACTATTATGATCATCAGATCATTATTCCGTTGACTTGGATAAAGGGAGTCGTTAGCAAGTGCCGAGTCTACAGAAACAAGGGGTCAGTACCGGTCCGACAACACATTAATAACACCTAACATTGCTTGATTTGATTTGAGATATTTCTGCATTTAATCAAATACAAACTTAATACAAATTCAAAAGCACAAAAACAAAGAATCTGTTTGTGCAGTGAGTTAAATGTTGATATCATACCATGATTACACAAATAGATAAACATAAGCAATGCATTCTGCAGTGACCATATGCAAAACATGGAATAAGATATATAGCATCTTTCAGTAAATAACAGAGAATGAATGGAAATATAATGTCCATCATCGTGAGTGTTTAATCCTGAAATGGATGGGGGCTCAATTTCAATCCATTAATCTTGCTTCATTGATGCCGTTTTGTATTTTAGGAATTGATGGAACTTTTAAATTTGCCAAATCTCTTGGTACTTAATTCTACAATTGTTCACTTGTTCGCTTGCAATTTTGTTTTGATAGACGGAATTGATAGAATGTAAAGATTTGTCGCATCTCTGGCCATTAACAATGTTTCACTTTTGATTGCCATGTTTTGTTTGTAAGGAAGAGATCAATTGAATTTTCGAATCTCTTCGGTGCCTCTCGAGGTATTACGACGACAATGACTAAGAGTTGATCCTTTGCTCCGTATGTCCAGGCAATGTATAAAAGGAAACATGACTTATTATGACACGCAAAGGACACACGGTTGGTTGGACAGCCGAACACCTGCCCCTGACACACTCAAGCTGAGTGTTCTTTTAGTCCTTTAGAATTCATCATGGGCGTGCCAACCACATTTCAGAATCGCCTTTACTCTGAAAACACTATCCAGTAAATTACATTACAACATATTTACTCGATGAGAATATGTGTAAATTTAAGTAACTCTTGACCAGTTCTTAAGTAGTAATGTGTGAGAAAATTCTGTGAAAGTTGCGTGACACTTAATAGTCTACAAGTCCAGTGTATCTACATTGCGAGACAGTTTGGCTGTGAATATGGACTGTTATGTCATTGGGGACCTACAGAGCAGGGAGTGATCCGCAACCTTCAGCGTGTTTCCCCTCCGCGTAGCCCCTGCCCCAATGGAAAAACCTGCTAAAGCATCCAGCGGTCAGTTGCCTCTGCGAATCCCTTATTGGGGCTTTGGGGGAATATGCGTACATTTTATATAATTATGTGTTCGTGTATGTTTGCATGAATGTATATAATTATATATATCAGCATATATATATCATTTTTTAGACAGTATTATATGGTTTGATTGAATAAATCATCATGATTATAACATCACGTTTGAGGGCACAAGTCTGACGGATGGCTGAGGTACTCAGAGATGATGTCAACATGACGTGATGATACGGGGAAGCATAACGTTGTTCCTCTTTCTTCTGGATACATGAAAGGGAGTAGGACTGCTTTTGTTGTTAATAATTTTATTGTAATTGTTATGATTATTGTGCATGTGATATAGTTTCTATAAACACATACCTTTTTGTACAGTTATTCGATTTATTTATTCATTAGTTAGTCTTTTCAGCTGTGAAGACAAAGACATTTGATGCACTTTCTGTCTCAGGTAAATTGTATCTTCCTCTATAGGAAACTGTCATACAGTGAAATAGAAGTGTAAAATCTCTGAGTCACCTAAGCATGTACTAACATACAACAATACTTGAATGTAGTCCATGTTTTGAGTTTATCAACCTGGACCAGTCTAATACATATATCTATTGTATTTATCGTAAATTATCTTAGCTCGGAGAAAAGGGGTTAAGACAATGTTATAAGCGATGCAGGACAGAAATGACACAATCGATAATATGTATAATGCTTCTAGATGTAGCCTATTACATAGGGTAAAATGTAAAAAAAAAAAAAAAAAAATGTAAAAAAAAACACGTATTTTAAACTCCTTGTTAACTTTGTTTTTGCAATAAACGACACTGGAAAGGCGTTACCCTGTCCGTGAGATTCAAAGCCTATCTCAAAGATTTCCCGGATTGTGATTGCCTTGGTGCTGATTTAACATCACAAGTCTTCTGATACGTTCTCTTCTGCTGTTTTGTCGCTTTCAAGCAAAATATGTGTCCCGAAGAAGAACCGCGAATGACCTAGACAAATGGAGAACGGAAATCTTAGCTTTCAGCTTTTTTTACTTTTTTACACCTCCGATGAAAAAAAAAAAAAATCAAGATCGTTATTTGGCCCAGCCCTTTTTCGTATGGCTCTCCCACATACAGGCCCAAACATAAAAGTATGAAATAATTGGAAAAAGACAGAAAAAAAGCGATTAGTGTGCAAACATAGACAAAATAACTTAATGAGAAAATAAGTCAGAGCTTCCTGAAACAGAAAGCTTCATGGATAACAGTCTAAACCCAGCATCGGAATTTAAAATATTTATCAGTCAGCGTTCATTTCAAAGAGCCTAAGAAATGATTATTGTGGTAAAAAGGTTGTTGCTGATGGTATTGATAAAAATTGTTGTTGTAAACGAAGGTCTTTATCATAAATTATATCTTTTTCACAAATAATTACTGTACAGGTTTCTTTTTGATGTAGGGTCCATTCATTCACATTAGAAACGATATCTTAGAATTTATTAAAACACATCGAATTAATCATTATCACCAACTGTTAGATTTAAGGCGGTAGATAGAGAGCCTTTTTTTTTTCTGAATTCGGTTCCCAAATGGAAACCCGTCATCCCATATAAATTAGCAAAGAGTAATGTCAGAATTCATCAGCAAACCCAGGGCAGTCAACCTTCGAATCATTTGTCCCAACATGTAAAGTAATAGTGCTTGGCTCAAGCACTATTACTTTACTGCCCAGGTTATGTAACTTATCCTAGTAACAACAGCTGCTTATGCATATCCATATAACAGCAGCAGCTGCTTGCTGATGTATTGTGACACAATATTTGATTGACCGATGAGATAAGTACAGTAAGGCCTGAATTCACGAAGGTGGTACAACTGAAACCATGGTTTAAACCATGGACAATTTGTATGAAGCGCCAAGTGTCATTTCGTCAACGAAATGACCATTTCGTTGATGAAATGTTCATTTCGTCGACGAGATGTTGTCATTTCGTTACAATGGAATGATCATTTCGTCGACGAAATGACTGATTTCGTAACAAAATATGCCATGCGACACTTGGCGCTCCATACAAATTGTCCATGGTTGAAACCATGGTTTCTATTGTACCACCTTCGTGAATTCGGGCCATAAGAGTCTATTCAAGTTTCTTATTAAAGATTCTGCGATTTGATCCCACCACAAATCTCGGAGAGCTAATTGCTGAAGAAGAGTTAACGACACATGCAACGTCCAGTCGTTCATGTAAGGTGTGGCAAAAGACCGGTGATACATTTATACGTAGCTACCTCCGCAGGTGAATTCATGATAAATTGTTACGTTACGTCATGATACAGTCGTGATACACATGTATTACAACTAGATAAGTTTAAAAAAAGACACAACATTTAGATCGCTAAAGATAGAATATGCGATTAGACACTTGACATATAATTTTCGGTAAGATCGAAGAGTCACTGAATATTCAAATTTTTCCCAGAAAAAAAAAATGACCACAGGATAATAATTTGCGGTTAGTGATTCCGTCAGTTCACTCTATTTTAATAGGTCAGAATTCATTCCTCAGTGAATATGGGTGGACTGTCTTTAATAGATGGACCACGCTTCCGCTGTCCTGTCTGCATGGTATATGACCGACGTGGCATTTGATTCTTGCTTGTCTTCACTGTATGGACCATGACTTGACTCGTCCTTTTCGCTTGGTCACTAGATCTACTTTTTCCCCTTTAAATAACAACCATTTAAAGTAGATTATTTGCATTATAAACGGGCTGGCTGAATAGTCAAAATCTAGAACTGACAGAGCAAAGGAATATCTGAGACAAAACCCTTGAGAGGCGTATTTTTTTTGTTCATGATATGTAATTTCTGTCTGAGGTGTTCACATTCATTTATATCATGACACAATATAAATTCAATTCATGCTATCATAATTTCATCCATCTATACAAAATGACCATCGTACACCATTGTATGTCAATGCATTGACATATTTGTAATTACTACTATCGTTGATGCTCCTGATGTTACAAAGATTGATATTACGTTAGAGATAGAATTATCATGCATAATTGATTATCCTTTAACACTTCATTGCTTAAATTTTCACTTTGAACCAATTGGATAGAACTTTGTCACACGCTATTTTCATTCCATGATGTAAATGCACTAAAAGGTGTAACATTAAGGTTTCATAATTATGATTAACAAAAGAAAGAACAAATAATTTTGTACACTAGTTGCAACTTTATTATTTACACATTGTTTATGACACCATAACATCAGAATGAGTTCTCTTGATATTATGACTCCACTACAGCAAAGGTTTATCGATAATTTTACCACTTCTTCTTCGCCTATGATAGCTCGCTCGTGTCATACCCGTCAGGAAACATGACTAGGGTTCTTAACGTAATGCCTCGATCCCACCCTTCTTCAATAAACACTAAGCTTACTCTTTTACCGACCCCTGGCCAGTAGGATACTGGTCACGTCTCAGTTCCGTTGTAGATGTGGTTATTGAGTAGTTCACTTTACTATCCCGCTTATATTGCTTTGTTTTGTCTGTATTTTTTAAATTCGCTTGCGTCATTCTTTGTTTCTGTAATTCTGTAAATCTTGGCAATACCCTTTCCCCCCTCACAAGAGTTTTCATTATTCTACCTGCTTCCTTTCCTCCTTTTTTTTTTTTTGTTTTGTTACAGTGAAGGCGATTTGTCTACGTGAAGGCATCTCATCAATTGCTAATATTCTGGCATTAATTTTGTTTGAATAATAGTTGAAATAGTATTATGTTTCCTTTTTACTGTCCTCGTCCTGATCAATAGTTGCGGCGTTTATATTTCTTGTTCATGTTGTATGATTATGTGTTATGAGCTATCACATCCATTTGAACAATAATTTCGTATTCATGATCTGAACATGCATTATGCCCAATGATATATTCTGAATCCGTGTTGTAGTCGGCGTTCAAATGGCGTTGTGTTGCATTCGTTGTATGTATAATTGCATCTATCTTTAAAAAAAAAAAATCTTTTTAGATGTTAATGGAGACTGTCAGAATAAAAACTTTGGTTAAACAATTATTAACGACATGAAATCAGAAGTGTGTCGTTGTGTGTGTTTTGGTCTGAGTTTGTGTGGGGGGTATCGTAAAAGTTAATTCATATTCGAATAGACTCTGAAGAAGTCACTCAAAACACGCGAACGATGACTCGAAGCAAGATTCGGTCAACCATAATCCACTCCCAGACATTTTCGTTTGCAGTCTTCAGTATGTGGATCGGCAAAAGTCAAAACTAGCTATTCCGTCCCGCAAGCCCATCGTTACCTGCGGCACGAGTCTGGCCATGTCTGGTCCGACCGGACAAATTGCCGGATGCTGAAGCTAGACGCCTGGTCATATCTTCCGGTTCTCTGATGACAGTGTGCAGCCAAAAACAGCAATGACAAGAAGGGACTTCTTTATACCCCTTTCCATCAGCCGGTGTCTTCATGGCCGTGATATCACATTGAGGGGATTACTCTGCAAACTACAGTGGGATGAGCTACAGAGTCAAATAAATGATCTCATCCAAACATAAAGGGGGGAAAAATAATGTCTGTGTAGTCGCGTGCTTGGGTACAAGCAGAAATACACAAGTACACATTCATATTCCCATAATATATGCACCAGTCTATTATGTCAGTGTAATGCGATAACAACCGAAAAGGATGACGTGAAAGAAATAGACAAAATATTAATAAGAAACGAATATTAGGAATCCGAAAAAGAAGCAAGAGAGGGCAGAAATGATAAAATCTGGAAGATCCCTCTAAGGTGATCGTGGGCGATATTGTGATGGCACGATTCTCGCTGGCCAAAGAAACAGGTTCAGTCAAGGCTGTTGAGTTTTACTCGAATCAACGCAAGATGTTAGATATATGAACAGCTGGTGAGGGATATAAGGCATGTGGTCAATCCACTTGAACTTCCAGTCACGCCCAAAATTTCCGGAGAGGCGACGACCTTATAAAACAGTTTCACTTTGAAGAGAGCAACCTCTTGACACATGAACAAACTCGTTCATTAAGACAGTACAAAAAAAAAATGTATAATATCCGTGTATTCATCTACAATATTTTTCATCGAATTCATTTACTTTTGTATATCAAAGATGTATATTTCATATGTAGAGAGAAAGACAAAGCAAGAGAGGGAGAGAGAGAGAGAGAGAAAGAGATGTACTATGAAATATTAAATTTCTTGCAGTACTTTCGGATTTACTTCGAGACTTTGAGGCGACTTTACATGATAACGAGTCACAAGCAAAAGTGTCGTAATACACTGATCGAAGTGTATAGTTGCTGGTGTGTGTTATGGTGACTTTATGGTAGGCTGTATCGTCGCAAGTATAAGATAAAGATAGAAATGTGTCATGTGTCGAATGAAGATCATCACGTGATGATGCTGAAGAAGATGGCATGATATATTAAATTTGTTCTATTTGTGAATGAATTAGTGCTTGCGTGGCTACGAACAATCAATAAGTAAACAAATTCAAACAATGCCTGCTTGTTCTCTGCCCCCTCTATAGACAGTGCTTAAGTAGTCAACCTAATATTGAGGGTTGAATATCGCCTGTAACTTTTACTTTCCTGTCTTCGGACAGCTCATGCCCCCTCGTTGGAGGCGGAAGAGACAGAGCCGTCCACCTGTCCTGGCATCAAATTGAATAACGACGCGATTGAATTTAGGCTCGGGAGGAAGTTTGGGTGAATTGAAAAGACAAAAGGCGTGTCAAGTTACGCACCGAGCTGACTGATTACTTGGGTGATTTCCCTCTTCTTCGTTAGAACAGATATACTGCCTTCCATCAAGGAGGGGGGCTAGAGGGTTTTAAGTGAAGGGCTGAGGGGCATGCATGTTTCGAATGTTGCATTTTTTTTTTGACATCCGTTCCGCTGTTTTATGACCTTACCCGAGTCATATTGCTTTGTACACAGACTGTTAGGTCTACATTCAAGCATGGAGCCAAACCCTTGTCAGTAGTTGAACAATAACATTAAACACATCGAATCTGTTTACAGCGGATCTATTAATTTCCATATACTGTAATGGAATTGAACAGAATTTATGTAGACTTTAAATTGAAATTAAAGCTAGATGAAAAGTTTGATTAGTCACCATGACATCCGAGGAGTCATTTTCCAAATCTGATAATTTTGAAATGTAAAATTATTTCATATCCTCTTTTAAATTCTCAGACATAAAAGCTAGCTGGACTGCAACAAAAGGCATAATCATGTCATTTAAGTTTGATAAGGAGTGGAAATCAAAGCTCTTTTTTTAACCTTACCTTTTTCCTGTCCAAATTATGAAGTGAAATCGTACATTTTCAGCTCTATGTTATAGCGTATTAATTAAAGATAATGTGTTTAAATGCCGTAATTAATCTCAGACTGATTACAGAATGAGGATGATAATCTATATACTAATATATATATATACAACAAAAAAGAAAGTAAACACTTTTTCAAGTTCATATTTCTCATAGAATATTCTGCTAAATAGTAATTTTTTATATACCATGTAAAAGGTAATTCAATTGTCTTTCAACTTGGTAGGTGAATAAAAAGGGGAACGTTACGCATGAGTGAACACATTCATTTTTCTCTTCCAAAGCACAAAAGTAAAAATTACAAAAGTAAACAATTGTCAATCGTGCAGAAGTGTTCTTACATAATAACAAGGAAAACAAAAGACAAATTTAACACAATACGAAAACGAATTAATTTGAAAAAAAAAATAGATCTATGATCTCTATAGTTTCTTTGTATAACCAAAGATTAAGACAGGCTAAGATAATGGAAGAAAATGAAGAATCTTCTGTCAAATCCAAATTCAACTGACATTAGGGAAGAAGCCATATTAACAAAAATGGAAAATCTTTGAAATGTCATTTCAATTTAGGGAACTGAAAATGATATTTTGTTCTGGAATTTGTTTCATGGATTCTTAAATTCCTAAATTAAAAGAATGAAATAAAGAAATTATGCCCAATTTATCAGCTTTGCTTCTTACTCATTAAATTTTCATTTGAAGGTCTAGTTGACAAAAATTTCCTATTTTTCCGCTTTAGTTTCCTTCTTTGTATTTGTTAGAGGATGTAAAGAAATTCAAGTTCACAAAACTTTTGCTATTTCATGCATGTCTCTAATTGTGTTAAATTGGTCTTTGGTGCTTATTGCTCTCTTGAAGCGCATTTGTAAGTGAATAACAAATGTCAATTTTTGCAATTTTTATTTTGTGCCTTGCAGGAGAAAAACGTGTGTGTTCACTCATGCGTAAAATTTACGTTTGTATTAACCAAACTCGATGATAGCCAATTAGAATAGCTTTAATATTGTATTAAATACACTGATTTTTATCAAAATCTCTTTGATATGAAAAATATAAACTTGAAAAAGTGTTTACTTTTTTTTTGCTGAATATATATATATATATATATATATACACGTCTATATATGTGTAAGGCATCTAACGACAAAAATAAGATGCGTGTATAAAGATCCGTTTGTGTTTGTTTGTGTGTGTGTGTGTGTGTGTGTGTGTGTGTGTGTTTTGAGTACATGTAAATTCCGTAGTGTAATTTCTGTAAACGCACAAGTACTCTTGGGATGTTGTTGTACAAGCGTGCACGAAATGCCAGCTGAAGTCTTAGTTCTATTAAAAAAATAAATAAATAAAAAGGAAAAAATAGCAATACAATGTCTTTAAACCTGAGATGAGAACTTGATTATCAGTAATACTTGATCACCTTGTAGAACAACGAGGAGATAATAGCATAATTATTGTCGCTGCTGACTAATTCTTTTTTTTTTCAGACCTTGAAAACTGCTTGATACAACACGCAAACAGAGATGGGTAATATAGGGTATCATATAAAAAAAAAAAATCTTTCTTCTTATTCTTGTTCTTTTTTTTTAGAACGATATTATCCTAGTATTACGTGCTGTAGGTGGCGTTAGCGGGATTTTGTAAGGGGCACTGCCTCAAGAACTTATACCATCCAAAGCAAAACAGAGTGCAGTCGTCGGGTCGCTACTCTTTACAGTAGCAATCCTTCACAGATTTATGCTGACGCTCATTAAACCAACTTGCTAATCTAGCCTGCAACAAATCCGTCAAACTATAATATCTTAAAGACTCCTGTCGGACGTGAGCCGAACTTCTTGCATCCACCGTTATAAGTCCTTAATCACACCGATGTGATGGCATAATATTCCTGCTGTCTGGATCATGCATCAGGATATGCCTAAGAAAGTGGGGAATGAATTTGATAATCCTGAGTGTGGAAAAAGGGGGAAAAAGAAAGCAAAATAAGAAAAAAAAATAGACTCTTGATTCGTCAGAAGGGTCATTACTAGTCTTGTCTCAAGGAAGTTTGGACAGGATTAATGGAGATTTGGTCCATTGGACATGAAGCCTTGGCAGATTCTTATCTCGTCGCCTGACCGACCCTTAGGTCGCGCTCCATAAACGTCTCTCCCCCCCCCCCCCCCCCCCTCCTACTCGGTCCTCTCCTTAACTGCAATAAAACTAGAATAAAAAGATAAAAGATTATCTTAGGGACGGTTATATCGTTACATTTTGAATATGGAAGTCATTGAATCCTGGGGAATTATGTCGTTAGACACCTGTAAAAAGATCATTTATGCATTATTTTGCAGTGGTATTTTTGTAAAGTTGTGTATAACTGCATCCTTACGCAGTCTCATAGGACTGAGGCGCTGAGGCATAGATGGTAAGACTTTTACATGGACATATAACAGATTTGTAAAAGTGGCGATAATAGAAACAGAACGAGAGAATGGGAGTGGGGAAGACCTTAATTTTTCTATCATAGACATGTAGAGGCTTAGCACAAAACAGCCGTGATCGTGCAAACATCAGCGGGAGACAAGTTGCTCGGGTGAGATGGAGACGGAGAAAAGGAAGATTTTGAGAGAGATATAGTGAATGAGAGGAAGGACAGAAAGCCATGATCTTTCTATCAAGTTGATAGTCAGGTGACCTTGACATTGAAACAGGAATGTAATTATCTCGCTCTTTTCTCTCGTCAATTGGGCGTCTCAAGGCTTTGCCTGCCGAGAGGCAGGCGGGTATACTTCGCGATAGGGAGGGTGTGCCGGAAGTAGAAGGTCAAAGTTAAAGTCGTCAAATTTTGATACCTCGATTAACCTTCACTCTTTAAATTAAGGGGACTTTGGGATCAGACCCAGCTCCGGAACGGTAGTATCGATTTACACGCTTCTGAAGCATTCCTTGTAACCAAGGAGAGTAAGGAGCAGAAAGAAAGACAGAGAAGGGGAGAGAGAGAGAGAGAGAGGGAGAGAGAGGGAGGGGGGGGGGGGAGAAAGAGAAAGGAAAAGCCAGAAAGGGAGAGGGAGAGAGATGAACACGTTGTAGAATGAAACTCGTAGACGAAAAGGAAACCTATCTTTCTCCAACCCTCTCCGAGTAGAGTGTTTAAAGGCCGACTCTATTCTTAGCCTTCCGGCGCCGACGGGCATGGTCACGACCGACCCGCCTCTAACTATACTATAGACTTAATATCCAGTCGCTTGATCTTTACAGTTTGTTCTTTGGACTTTTCATTTTGAGCAGCAAATGGTAGACATTGCAGAAAAGGAGAACATTATTGTTAACGAAACTATGATTATTTCATAATTGTGGAGATAACAAAGATAACAACATTCAGCCCCGCGTGATTGTTTCGAATCCAGAAGTTACTATTTTATGGGCTTTTGTTAAGGTTCGGTGCGTTCCCGTATTTCATAAGGTCACTTTGATTTTCATATGACTTAAAAGATAGGATTGATAGCTGGTTTATCATTTACTTAATGCATTATGGTGGACGAGCGCTGCTTTTGATTATTAAAACAGAGTAGATATACAGTGCACTCCCGTTACAACGAACAAGGTTATAACGAATATAACGAAATTTCGTTTACAACGAACGTTGTTGCAACGAAATTTGGTTTACAACGAAGTAAAAACTGCTTCTTAATACAGCAAAAGCAGGGAAGGAGAGGCGATGGAAGAAGACACATGGAATCCTAAACCATCATTTTTCATATACGCGTTTCGTAGCCCCGTTTTGCGCTTTCTAAACATGCACATACAAGCAAATTTCTGCTCTCTCTCTCTCTCTCTCTCTCTCTCTCTCTCTTACAATCCAAAAATTAAACGAACTTGATGAGATATCATCGTATTTAAAGGAATCATACAGTTTTGGTTGAGACCTACTTTCAGGTTTCTAACATTTTTTTGGTGAGATAATGAGAAACATCTTATGAAATATGAAAGAGCATGTAATTCTGTGAGGAATTCAACGTTTATTTGATGAAAATTGGTTTTGAAATGGCTGAGATATCCAAAAAAGAGCGATTCTGATAAAGTGTGGGACCCACACTTTATTACGATCGCTTTGTTTTACTTTGTTTTTGGATGTTTCAGTCATTCCAAACCCGATTTTCATCAAATAAACTTTGAATTTCTCTTCAAATGGTATGCTCTGTACTGTATCATAAGTGTTTTTTGGTATCTCGCAAAAAGTTAAATGCCCAATTCTCATCCCCACCAATACTGTACCATCCCTTTAACATAACTTTTCAGGGTATACGTATGTACAATAAACAACATACACACATGGTTTGGGCGTTTTCATTATACACTGTATTTTTGTTCGGGTAACAAAATTTCGTCATAATATAATCACGAAAGAAAACTGCCGGTCCCGAGAACTTCGTTATAAGGGGGTCGCATGTTTACATGATGCGGAAAAGTATCCGTCGTAGACTCATACCTAGTGACGCTTAATGTGAGAGTCTGTGGTAACTGCCTCTTCCATTGCGATGAATATTGAGATCAAATCATGTATCATGGGACACTCTATAGGAACGAATAATGCGGTTAAGTTAGATATGCGTTGAGTCGTACTTATTTAATATAATTAAATCAAGAAACTGCAGAGAGTATAGGCTCCTAAACAATTCTCGGTGCGTAAACAATGCTTAATGGTAAACGTCGTTCACGTGAATCTGTTACCCTATACTGCAGTGAGGGAGCTGCAGCGAACGAATACACTTTAAGATTCTTTTGTTAACTGTCAATCATTATTGTTTGAGAAACATTTTGATAGCGGTCTACTACCTTCTACAGCTAATAACGGAATACTCACTTTCTAAATCACACTTACTGTCTTTATAGTTTCTCCCACCAATACCAAATCTATGATGCTGGTATAGATTTTCAGTCAGCATCCCCTTACCTGTGAGATAATCTACCCGAATGCAAAAAAAAAACAAACAAACAAACAAACAAACTCAACAGAAAAATTCAAATCTATGTTAAAAATGTGTCTGCTTATTCAGAAATATCACGTCTTAGTAACACTTTATGCAACTGGTAACTGGTAATTGTTACATCAACTGAACATTCTGAAACTGTACCTGCTTCTGCTTTCCTCTTTCCTTTTCTTCTCAGCGCTTAGAGACATTTTAATGTGGTAACAAAGAGCTGTATAAATGTTGTGAAATTTTATTGTTATTAATATTATTCTGCATTGTTACATGCAGGAGAGTTTGGTTCCTTGCATGTCCCGCCTGCTCGCATTAGGTGCATTTGGTATCAAACGTTATCAACCACACTTTGACATTTTTTTTTAAGTAATCGAGAGCAAAATTAGTTAGGTTCTGGAGTTAAAATAAATACAAAGCACACAACACTACCACTTGACATAATTATTCTATTATGCAGTTAAAGGGATTGTACAGTTTGGATTCAAATTGGACTTCAGGTTTCCGTCTTTTTTATGACTTTTTTTAAAGCCGGATAATGAGAAACCTCTTTTGAAATAGGAAACAAAAATAAAATACGAATGTTACAAATCATACAATTCTAAGAGGGAATTCAAAGTTTATTTGATGAAAATTGGTTTTGAAATGGCTGAGATATGCCGCAGAACAAAGCGATCCTAAAAAAAGAAAAAGAAAGATGGTACCCATCTTTTATTAAGGTCGCTTTGTTTTACATTGTTTTTGGATATCTCAGCCATTTCTAAACCGATTTTTATCAAATAAACTTTGAATTCCTCTTAGAATTGTATGATCTGTAACATTTCATAAAGTTGTTTCTAAGTTAAAAGCTGAATCCTCACTTCAACCAACACTATATCATCCCTTTAAAAGGTTAAACACACACACACACACACACACACACACACACACACACACATACACACACACACACATCAAACTGTAAATATAACCTCGGATTTGCGGAAAGTTCAAGAATCGCTTCACATGAACTTGGCACAAGCTCTTCTGCTTTGACAAGTCTCCAACAGTTTGTGGGGGCGAGAACTATGCGATGACTCCCAGGATAAAGATGCCCGCCCCATTTAAAGTGTAATCCCACATCAAGTTGACATTGGTATGGAAAGATGTGGGTGACCAGAATGACAGAAGTCTCATCAAAGTGGACATGCATGACATGCTAAAGCTGTAAGATTTTAAAGTTCCATACGTTATAACCGGACACACGAAATTGGAGAAGAAGCGATGACGTCTTATGGGCCTACACCTCACCACTCTCTAGTTGATTTGTATGAAAATTGTAACTGAACTTTTTGGAAGATGGTTTAGCAAAATGAACATTCTTTCCTATTAAGTCATCCTCTATAGGTCATTACAAGAGTACAACGATGCGATGCAAAAAAAAAAAAAAAAAATCCCTCTTATTCTCATTGATACTTAACTGTGGAGTAAAGGGCCATTATTTTTGTGAAGATCCGTGATGTTCTAACGGAAACGTGTACCGCTGCTGGCTGCCGGCGGCTTCTCCCGCTCTAATACTGTCATCACAACAATAACACATTCTACACAACATTTGCTGCGTATTGCTGTGTTAAGTCGCAGTTCGTACTATAGTTCGTTCTCGTAGTTCGTTCTCGTAAATCCTACTCGAAGAGTGCAAGTTGATAATCGTGCGAAGTCGCACACTTAGCCACGTGGAATACCACGACCTCTATACAAGAAGCAATGATAGGCACTCAACAGGGCATGTGATACCATGTACGACAAGAGTTCTTTCCCATTCACGAAGTAAAGTCGACGACTTCATCGGCTGCTCGCTATTCTTCATTCAATCCGTTGGCTCATTTCGCCGGTGACATCTGGTCACTAGGGGCCCCACAGCGCACAGAAGACAGGATGGATTAAACTTTACATGATGTAGTATAAGAGGGAGGTCAGTGGTCTTGTCCTATGAAACTCATTTGTTCCACATGCTAAAAAGTGCCGTGACTCACATCAAACTTTATTAGAGAGAAGCCATTAAGCTGTCCACACGCTCTCTCTTGGGGGAACTTGTTGGAAACACATGCTCCTCATAAACCTGGGAGCGGCTTGATAAGACTGTATGAAGTCTAAGACAGTTTTAGAGAGAGCAATGGGAAAGAGACTGAGAGAGAGAGAGAGAGAGAGAGAGAGACTACCGGAGGAGGAAGAAAAAAAAATGAAAGAGAATTATATACAATATGTAGGCAAGGAGATCCCCCCCCCCCCAATAAGACCTCAATAAAATAAAATATACATACAAAAATACCCCTCCGTATGTACACATAATAATTATTATATCCTTCTAAACTTACATTTGTGTGTTTATGTGTATGTGTTTAATAAAATATAAAAAAGGGGAAAAAAGTAGTGTGCACATATTATATTTGTGTTGTTCTACTGATGTCAATTTCATGCTTCTCATTTTTTTTTTTGTACCTGGAAACAATTGCAAATGCCAATCTAAGCAAGAAAACGTGGAGTAAATCAATGGGTTGATGCTCTTATAGAGTAAATACAGGCATAAAGTAGAAGAGCAGAAGCAGAAAAACTAATATCAAGTTAACTGAGACACACCCTAACCTGATATCATCGAGGGAATTTTAAGGGGATGAGAGGTAAGAGGCCGTCCGGCCACAAAACACCTGACGTGAGTCTCACGTTGATAATTATAAGAGTCACATTGAGCTGTAATCACACGGACAGAAGACGTTTGCAAAGACGCGCCGATGGTCAATGCCCCAGGAGAGTACAGGGTATAGAGAAGGGCGTAAGTGAGTAACTAACTAGTAGGTGAAAAGCGACCCAAGTTATGGACTCCCCAGTCTGGACTCTGGACTCCGCCTCTGGCAGTAAACCCGGGAGAGCTAAGCACGACCAAGGAGGTATGAGAGAACGAATACCTCCTTGGCACGACTCGGAGAGTCATTAGCCCCGTACTCCTGGCAAGTCTCCAAGTCTGCAGTCATTTCTCATAGAAATAAGCTGCTATATCACCTGCCTCACCACATCAACCACATAAGCCACTATAAGATATACCAACCCGTCACATGGAGGAAGTAAATTCACAACTTCTCTTACATTTTTATGCAACAGAATCAACAGAAACCTTTGCTTTAGAACTTTTATACACACATGCATTCACACATTCCTATTTTTTCCGGAGCTATAAAAATCAAGGTTGACTAACATAGATCAAACATTAAAGTCCTCAGCAAATGTCGTGAATTTTAACCAGGAAATACACCTGAGATGTTCTTTAGATGTCGTGTCTAATGTCTAGACTGACATGAATTATGTTATGCTATGTCTATTTACTCTCATGTGAAAACCATTCAGCACGTAACATTAAAATTCACTTTCTGTTGAAGGGAATTGATTCATGATTTATCCTCTTTATTCTTGATAGGAAAGAGAAGGGAAGAGATAACCGTGTGTGTGTGTGGGGGGGGGGGGGGGGTTAATGATCATCTTGGCTCAAAGCGTACCCCAATCCAATTCCCAACACACATACCTTCAAAGCTTTCAAAGTCATGATTTTTTGCCATACATGCCGTACGCAGTCCCCACCCCACGTCCCGCTTCCACAGCACCTGTAGCAGTGTCTTTGATGCTTCTTCGATCTCTACTTTACGTACGTTCAGTTTATTAGATATTTGCTAGTGCTTTGCCGTCAATTTTGATAAGCCATGCTTGCCGTTTTGTTTCGGCTAAGAATTATGTGAATGCATTTTTTTTTTTAGTTGAATAAAAATTAGGAAAACACGATTAAAAAACAACAATAAAAAAGCCTATCCGGTTGGAGATGTTAAACATTGGCAAACCCCACCACAGGGGAATATACCCACTAAAAAATTGTTTAGGTAATAGGAAATACATGAAACAGGAATGTAAAAATGAATTTCATTTGTAAATGCACCCATAGGAATAAAGATAAAAAAAAAATAGATAAACACAGTCATGTTTGGAACACCTAATGACTCCATGGCTGTGGCTAAAAGTGAAGATTATTGAATATTTCAGATGGATAAAAGTTCGTGACCTCTAGACTATGTGACAGCCTGATATGGGATTTATTAAACAGTCGAAGGAGCCAGGACATGAACGCATTCGAAACATAGATTTCAATCAGTTGACGTCAGGATCTTTCTCTTGGCAATACGCAATAACAATCATCATTGTGCAGATGATGGAAATTCTTGGCAAATCAGAGTCTTTATGTGCCAACTGTCACGTTCAAGGAAAACATGTTGCATTTATAACGAGAATATTATCGTAAACATAACCGTTACCTGCGTAAGTCCTGCCCAAATCTATTATCTTGAATTTGTTTACGTGTCGGCATAGGCAAATACGGTACACAGAGTGTCGTTTATTAGGCTTAATATGTATAATAGATGTATGAACATAGATGTGTATGTAGCGTGTCTTCAGATGATTGTGCGTCATTGTTTGTGTGTATGTAATGTCTGTCTGCCTGTATTTCTGAGTCAAGGACTAACTGTCGACGAAGATACGACAAAATTAAACAAAAGAAAAATTACACATATGCACTGATGAATATTTAATTCAAATGAAATGGAATTTTATGATATTATGATAAATATGTTATATGTTATGATAAATATGATATATATCATAATAAATCATGTATGGAATCATAATTAACCCTGACACACAAAACCCACAGAGAGTCGTAAGGGATGAATTTTTACTGACTTGCAAGTGTGCATTATTTACTTTTAATAAACTCGGTTACTTACGTCTGTCTTTGGGACGGTTTCTAGCGTAGTTATTTTTTTTTCCTCCACAAATTTGAAATTTGGGTGTATGAAGGAAAATGTAAGTAATTTTAGATATCTTTCAGTATCTTCTTTATCTTCTGATATCTAAATAAACTTGGATTCAGTCCATTTGTGTAAGATTCAAACTTAAGAACTTTCTTTTTCTCAAAAGTAGTGTGGCCTACAATAGCAAGCATCAAAGTTGGGGATCTCCTCTTGCAAATGTTGAACTAAAACAAATAAAGTTTTGCAGACTATTATTTTGTGGGTATTGTGATGCATGGTGACGCACACATGCACTCACACACACACACACACACACACACACACACACACACACATGAATATGTATAAATTATATCATATTATATTATATTATATTAACATCAATATATATGAAGAAATCACATTCTTTAAGAATGGATCAATTTGAGATAATAAACGTATTAAGAGTAAAGCCGCAGAAAAAACAAACAAACAAACAAACACAAACAATACAGTTATGTGATTATCTTAATATCTTGAATATAAAAATATCGTGAATATATATATATATATATATATATATATATATATATATATATAATTCTTAAGAAAAATTTTGCTTGTGAACAAAGGTACTCCTGATTGTATGGTTTATGCTGAAACTGGACGTGGAGTAATTTTGAACCATATTAAATGTCGAATGATTGGATTCTGGTTGAGATTAGTCAAGGGAAAATAAACCAAACACTCATGTACAATTTTCAAATTTCTTTTGCATTTACAAGGAGACATACACTCCCCGTCAAAATCACAATGGTTATTATCTATCGCAAATATTTTTTATGCCTCCGCAACGAAGTGGCCGGAGGCATTATGTTTTCGGGTCGTCCGTCCGTCCGTCCGTCCGTCCGTCCGTCCGTCCGTCCGTCCGTCCGTACGTCCGTCCGTACGTCCGTCCGTCCCGTTTTGTTTTTGTCGATATCTCAAGAACCGTGTCGTGGTTTTACATCAAACTTGGTATGAGGGTATATCCTTGGGGGATAATACTTTGTGTGGATTTTAGGGTCACAGGGTCAAAGGTCAAAGGTCACAGGTTATTTTGTGAAAAAAAAATTGAAATTCCACATATTTCTCCATATCTCGCAGATGGTTCAAGGTATCTTCATAGAACTTAGTATATATGCTTGTACCGATGGGCAGTGATTATCTAGGGAAGTTGGGGGTCATGGGTCAAAGGTCAGGGGGTCAAAGGTCAAGGTCAACTCCTCAAAATATCACTACTTTCCTTAAAATGCAATATGCCTGAAGGGTTTTTTTTTTTTTTTTAACTGGATGTATGGCAAGTATTACCCAATATATATTTTTGGGGAAGTTTCTTGCCAAAAGGTCAAAGGTCAAAGGTCAAGTGAAAGTACTAAATTGCACTTTTTCCTCCATATCTCGAAAGTAACTCAAGGTATCATCATGAAACTTACATATTTATGCATGTTCTACCTAACAGTGATTCTATGTGGAACTGTGAGGTCAACGGTCAAAGACCAGGTTTAGCTAATGCTATTTTCCCATTTGATACTGAAATTATACTTTTTCTCAATACCTTGAAAATTACTCAAAGCATAAACTTATAAAAGGGTCAAAAGTCAAGTAGAAATCATTAGTTCCCCAAATACCTGCCCTCTGACATTTGAATAATTCATCCAATTGAACCTAGTTCTAGGAAAGTGAACATTCAGCACATTTGTGGCAAACCTGTCATTTTAATATTTTGCCAATTGTGTGAAACTGTCATCACACATTGTCAAGACATTGTACTATAGACCTATTAGGAGAACCATGCATGATGGCGGAGGCATATCAGTCGCCGTAGCGATATATCTAGTTTATTATGCAGGGCTAGGGAATGTGTGGTTAGCACAAGGGGTGGATTTAGTGCTGCATGGATTTCACACACCTCAAAAGTTAGACTTTTTGATATGTTTATTCAAGAGTGGAGAGCAGCAACATGGTCAAATAGAATCTGTACAAATTATAGAATGTTTAAGGATAATTTGATGTTAGAGAAGTATTTACAAGTCTTGTGTAAGAAAGATTATATCAAAGTAAATTCAGATGTAGATCTAATGGATTACCCGTTAATAAGGGCAGGTTTGATGCAAGCCTGACACATGAATTGCATTGTAGTATTTGTTCATCCGATGATATAGGGGATGAATTTCATTATATTTTTGTTTTCCAAATTCATGAAATTCTTCCGTCGAGCTGTTTTCATTGCAACTGATTGACAAATTGCCCCACATCGACGTAAATAAGCACTGAATTGATCAGTGTTTTAGTAGTAGCCATGATAAAAATCATGGGCGTACATACTCGAGCAGGATTCGAACCTACGACCTCCTGATCACCGGACAGGCGTCATCTCCACTAGACCACCGAACTTTCGCCCGATAGCAAGTGTTGGTTCTAATCCTTATAGATGCAGCGGGTACTGCTTTGTTATTCAAATTCATGAAATTCTTCCGTCGAGCTGTTTTCATTGCAACTGATTGACAAATTGCCCCACATCGACGTAAATAAGCACTGAATTGATCAGTGTTTTAGTAGTAGCCATGATAAAAATCATGGGCGTACATACTCGAGCAGGATTCGAACCTACGACCTCCTGATCACCGGACAGGCGTCATCTCCACTAGACCACCGAGCTTTCGCCCGACAGCAAGTGTTGGTTCTAATCCTTATAGATGCAGCGGGTACTGCTTTGTTATTCAAATTCATGATATTCTTCCGTCGAGCTGTTTTCATTGCAACTGATTGACAAATTGCCCCACATCGACGTAAATAAGCACTGAATTGATCAGTGTTTTAGTAGTAGCCATGATAAAAATCATGGGCGTACATACTCGAGCAGGATTCGAACCTAAAACCTCCTGATCACCGGACAGGCGTCATCTCCACTAGACCACCGAGCTTTCGCCCGACAGCAAGTGTTGGTTCTAATCCTTATAGATGCAGCGGGTACTGCTTTGTTATTCAAATTCATGATATTCTTCCGTCGAGCTGTTTTCATTGCAACTGATTGACAAATTGCCCCACATCGACGTAAATAAGCACTGAATTGATCAGTGTTTTAGTAGTAGCCATGATAAAAATCATGGGCGTACATACTCGAGCAGGATTCGAACCTACGACCTCCTGATCACCGGTGGAGATGACGCCTGTCCGGTGATCAGGAGGTCGTAGGTTCGAATCCTGCTCGAGTATGTACGCCCATGATTTTTATCATGGCTACTACTAAAACACTGATCAATTCAGTGCTTTTTTGCGTCGATGTGGGGCAATTTGTCAATCAGTTGCAATGAAAACAGCTCGACGGAAGAATTTCATGAATTTGAATAACAAAGCAGTACCCGCTGCATCTATAAGGATTAGAACCAACACTTGCTGTCGGGCGAAAGCTCGGTGGTCTAGTGGAGATGACGCCTGTCCGGTGATCAGGAGGTCGTAGGTTCGAATCCTGTCTCGAGTATGTACGCCCATGATTTTTATCATGGCTACTACTAAAACACTGATCAATTCAGTGCTTATTTACGTCGATGTGGGGCAATTTGTCAATCAGTTGCAATGAAAACAGCTCGACGGAAGAATTTCATGAATTTGAATAACAAAGCAGTACCCGCTGCATCTATAAGGATTAGAACCAACACTTGCTGTCGGGCGAAAGCTCGGTGGTCTAGTGGAGATGACGCCTGTCCGGTGATCAGGAGGTCGTAGGTTCGAATCCTGCTCGAGTATGTACGCCCATGATTTTTATCATGGCTACTACTAAAACACTGATCAATTCAGTGCTTATTTACGTCGATGTGGGGCAATTTGTCAATCAGTTGCAATGAAAACAGCTCGACGGAAGAATTTCATGAATTTGAATAACAAAGCAGTACCCGCTGCATCTATATGGATTAGAACCAACACTTGCTGTCGGGCGAAAGCTCGGTGGTCTAGTGGAGATGACGCCTGTCCGGTGATCAGGAGGTCGTAGGTTCGAATCCTGCTCGAGTATGTACGCCCATGATTTTTATCATGGCTACTACTAAAACACTGATCAATTCAGTGCTTATTTACGTCGATGTGGGGCAATTTGTCAATCAGTTGCAATATTTTTGTTTGTCCCTTTTTCAACAAAGAGAGATTATTGAATTTACCAAGTAGCTTGACGGCCAGTAGACCAAGTGCATTACATATGGCCAAATTATTCAATTCAACTAATGCTTGCCATTTGAAAAAAACTAGCCAAATTTGTCAGAATTATTATGTTTCAGTTCTCTTCAATACCAAAGAAGAAAGACAGTATTTTTGTAGAAAGTAAAGTAGATGTGAATGTTTGTACACGTAGTGGTAGAGTAGTTAAACGTCCTTTACGCCTTGTTTTGTAAACATATTTATTTATATCTGTTATTTTCACACGTACATGTACATTATCACTTATATTTTTGTATTCATATACTGTAAATATGTTTGTACTCTCATACCCCGAGAGGGGGTCGATAGAGTCAATAAAATCTTACAAATCTTACAAATCTTACAATCAATGAAACATTTCTTGTCATATATTGAGTGGAGTGTCACTTAATATATTTCATTTTTCTTTATCTAATGCTGACCTTACTTTGAAAAAAAAATCTGAAAATGGCACTTATCTGCTTTGGCAATCACATTCTTCATACATATGCAGAGAGAGAAAGAGATGTAGAGAGGGAGAAAGAAATATACAGTAGCAGCCACGTAAATATCTGGAAGACTGAGGCAAGACGCTGCATCCGTCGCGGTTTTGATCCCGGGTACTTAGCGAGCTTGTGCAACAGATATGCTCCCGAGTTCTCCGTCGGAAATTGAGAGTTTCCGGTGTGTTTGCTCAGCATCACAAGCTCCCTATATCGCCCGGACGTGCCAGGATCGACACGACACATGGATGCCTTTGGCGCTTGGAGATTTGGAATGGATTCGAAATCACAGCTCACACTCTCAGATACGATGAGCCGTGATAAGAGAAATGAAGAGTTGGTTTATACGCGGAGATTAGGGGCTGATTATCAAAGGCAAGCTTACGTAATCCTACACGACTTGAAAGGAACGAAAATGACACAATAAATAAATAAAACTCAAATACATCTTTGATAAGTTTGTTGCAGCCGGTAAATGTGCTTTTTCATAATAAAAAACAACAATAATGATTATGTATTATACTATCCCAAAGGATTGTCTTCATAAAGAAAAGTAAAGATATAGTAATAATCAGAACCTTGCCGTAACTAAACTATAAGTGATGATAATAGCTATAAATTAGAGTGATAAACATACTTCTAAGACATTATGGCGTTCACCTTCTGAAAAGCACGTACACAAGCTAACGTCAATAGCCTGACAAGCCTTCAATCTTTATATTCCTCTCGGTTTTAATTCAATTCAATTCAATTCAATTCAATTCAATTCAATTCGTATTTATATCATTCAAGCAGATGAAAAAAAATCAGACAAAGGTACAGATATATATATTCAAATTGACAACTAATGTAATAGGAAGTGGAGACAACAAGAAAAACGAAGTTTATTGAACAGCTGCCACCATAAAAAGAAGTCTAAAAGTCAAATGTCAGTCAAACGAATACATGGAAATAAAACCAAACTAACCACACATTAAAGGGAAGATAAACCCCAAGAACAATGTGGATTGAGTGAAAGCAGCAACATTAGTAGAACACATCAGTGTAAGTTTGAAGAAAATCGGACAATCGATGCAAAAGTTATGAATTTTTAAAGTTTTGATGTTGGAACCGCTGGATGAGGAGAAGTGAAAATCACAAATTCCATCAACTTGATATTGATATATGTTAAGGGTAGCAATTATTCCCCCTGCTTTCTGAAAGCGGTTGGTCCATTGTTTTTTCATAATTCTAGAAAAGTGAATTTTTGTTGAATTTCCTTTATTTTTTTTTTTGTATTGTCCACTCATACGTCATATCCTCTAGTAGTCTCCTCATCCAGCGGTTCCAACACCAAAACTTTAAAAATTCATAACTTTTGCATCGATTGCCCGATTTTCCTCAAACTTTCACTGATGTGTTCTACTAATGTTGCTGCTTTCACTCAATCCACATTGTTCTTTGGGTTTACCTTCCTTTAAGAGAAATACAATAGACACATTTTAAGAGAAAAAATGAACACAAAGTAATATCTGAATACATAGATTACATTTGGGTGGTTTTTTTCTTCAATAGTAGTAATTGAAATCTTTGCTGAAAACATACAAAGATGTACTCATCTTAATTTCCTGAGGCAAGCTATTCCAAATTTGTGGTCCTTTATACAGCACTATAGAAACAGAATATAAACCAACATTCGATTTTATTGAGAGGTAAGTATAATATAGAGGATATCTCAAACAATACAAATGGAGAGCACCGTTCGACTGAAACAAAGAAGAAAGACTTAGAGGAATTTAATACACCAATATTGTAGTTATTCAATTCGAAAATATCTTAAATATTACATTTCATGAAAAAAGGTTTCGTACAATCAAGATAATTTGGAGTGACATAATATTCTTACAGCTTTCTTCTGCAAACGAAGATATCTGATCAGAGAATAATTTGGTGAGTTAGCCCAAGCAATGTTACAATAGTGAAGTTGACTTTATATAATGGTGTTATAAATCATATGTAAAATATTTCGTTTTTGAAAATATCGTAGTTAATATAAAATAGCAATACATTTGGAAATTTTATGACAAATTGAATCAATATATTCATGCCAAAATATGTCGTTAATAATGCCTAGAAAGAACAGAAAACTTGTAATTTGCATATCATTGTTTTCATTAAATATGCTGAATTCTCTATATCAAATTCCTTTAATAGAAACGGGCCGTTAACGATCACCCCGCCACTGTACAGGCATGCTAACCTTGAAACATTGAACTGCACATGACTTGAATATGAGACCATTCTGAAGCAAATAATTTTCACACAACATTAAATATATAATGTACTCTCAAATGAATCCCACAAGGATTTGAACAATCATCTCCCCCCCCCCCCCCCCGCATTCCCACTGATTCCCACTGATCAGTTACAAGCCATCCCCTTAAAGTGCGCTCAGGATAAGCCGAGTCACATGATAGCATCTGATGGATGAAAATCGACCAAAAATTGATTGTATCAGTTACATTCATGTCGTCTGCGCGACTCTTCGTTTTTTTCGTACAGTGCACTCCAGTTAAAACGAACATGATTATAACGAATTACACGTTTAGAAACAACGAAGCAAAAATTCAGGTCCAAAAAATTACCACCTTCCGTGCTTTCTCGTTATAATGAACATGGGTATAACAAAATTTCGGTTACAGCAAATATCATCCTCTCTATGTGTTTTACTGTATATTTGTCCGCTAAAAACGAAATTTCTATCTATAACAAAATAAAACTGCGAGTCCTGAGGACTTCGTTATAACGGCAGTCGACTGCATAGGCCTACATATATTTACATACTTAAGAAAGAAAACCTGTATAGGCAGTACATTCAAGGAATGATAAATATTTAAACAATTGCCGCTTCGTTGATTGTCTCATTCTGTATGCGAAATGCATTGTTATCTAAAATCATATCATACGAACACGCGATGAAATAACAAGTTTTACAAGAATAAGCTTTTATCATTGTCGTTAACTATGACAAGGCAACGTTGTATGTGCACCTATTGAAGGAGACCTCCGGAAGATTTTCAGATTTTTACATTCGAACAACTATAAATCAGTTATACTGAGGACAGAGTTTCAGAATTTGTGATTATTGGGATGAAGAATAAGAATAATTTCAAAATTTAGAACAAATTGCAATGAACATGATGAACAAGGATGATGACATGGCAGAGTCACCATAAGAATGCATGAGTTGGGGCTCAAGGAAGCAGAACAAAAGAAGAAGGCATGTACAGATCGGGTGCTGTTCGTTATTCCGAAGGTTCGTTATTCCGAAGGTTTGTTATTCCGAAGGTTCGTTATTCCGAAGGTTTGTTATTCCGAAGGTTCGTTAATCTGAAACACGCAAATTTCCTATACCTAGAGGTTCGTTAATCCGAAAATTTGTGGTGTTATTCCGAAGGTTCGTTATTCCGAAGGATCGTTGATCCGAAAATGAAATAGGGTTCGCTATTCCGAATGCTCGTTTATCCGAAAATGAAATAGGGTTCGTTATTTCGAAGGTTCGTTAATCCGAAGTGAAATATGGTCCGTTGATAACGAACCTTCGGAGTAACGAGCTTTGTTTCATTTCCGGATTAACGAACCTTCGGAATAACGAATCTTCGGAATAACGAACCTTCGGACCAAAGAACCTTCGGAATAACGAACCTTCGGAATAACGAACTGTAACCGTATAGATCATACACAGGTGAACTCGCAAGCAAGCGGTATTATAGCGGTATAAATATGTGAACCCCCTATATATGTCATCATCCTTGTTCAGTGTAATTTGTTTATGATTTTTCAAAGTATTGTTTCTTTGCTCAAGAACCACAATAAATTCCAAAAATCTTTACATGGAGTTGTTGCTTTATGTACTTTATGATGTGAAATTATGAAAATCGTCTGGAATGTCCCTTTAAACTCGAAAATGAAACTCGGAGAGACGCATTATTTCTTGCCCCGAGGAAACATCAAAATGAACATAATCGATCAGGACTTATGCATCTACCGGCAAGGGCCAATACCAGGCCATGGGGTTTCATTTCCATTTACTGTCACGGGGCAGTGAGCGAGTTCTTTGGGCATGTCACTCTTTTGTGCAGGCCAAACCCACTTAATGTTCCAGGAAACACGAAAACGATGTAATTGAAGCAGGGTTACAAAACGCTGACAGATCTAGAATGATACTGCAGAAATAAATAGTAGAGATAAGAATGATAAGGAAAGAGAAAAAATCGGACAATGTCCTAACTGTTCAAGGGACTGAGAAATACCTTTTTAGAGAAAATGTAAGATAATGAAGCACAGGCAAGTGACAGGAGAATTTCCAGAAGTCACATCATCTTAAAAACAATATCAGGCCAAAACATAGTGTAGAGACCACGGTTTCAACTTTGCATTTTCATGTTCTTTTATTGCCTTTGAATTTCTGAAAAGCATCTTGCATTTTGATGATGGCAATAAGCTGTACGAAGAGAACACAAGACAATAGCAACATAAGCTGTCGAAAACGAAAAGAAGGTGCGTACTATTGAAGGTTCACTAGTGGGAGCCCTATTTCGTTTTCGGATTTAATAACGGACCTTTGGAATAACCAACCTAATTTCATTTTCGGATTAACGAACCTTCGGAATAACGAACCTTCGCAATAGCAAAATGTAACCAACATGTGTGCCACGTCAGTCCATGGTATGCCTTTATGAGGTACCACTTCGTGATTTTGAAGTAAATATGCATACTAGTAACAGCCCAGCGTCAAGAAGCCCAGCATCAACACGGCCTTTGCCACTAAGTAAGAGAGAGAAAATACACACAAATGAAAAACCATTCATACCTTGACTAAAATCATCTGTGTAAAGCGCGGTTGCTGTTCAATTTTATATGTATGGAAGACATTAAAGAAAGTGATGAAAAGAGTAAGAGACAGGAAGTGAACGGTTCAGGGTGTGACGTCACGTCGGAAGTGCCATGTCATCGCCGGGTAGGTACGTCCCCGGGACTGCTGCTTGCGGCTTTGCCAGTCTACCTCCCTGTTGACATCATGAGTACAATATGCTACCATTGAATGATGATATGGGACGAGTGGGCATCCAAACTATATAATTATGTTCGAATTTTTTTTTCTGAATCGTAACAAAATGTATCATTTCACAGAAAGAGGTGTAGCACTATCTCTCTTTAATATTGCCAGGACACATACTTGTGTATTGAAGTAATTATGATCAAATATATACACATTTTACATTCAGTTGACCTCATTAAGATGGCTGTATTACCTCATTCGTCACAAAACGAAGCAATCTAATGATGAGTGAAGAGGAAAATTGTTGTAATGAATATCATCTAAGCTTTACCTGTCTCTGAAATGTACAATTGGCACAATTTCCCACGTGGCCACTCCCAAACAAGAAACAAAAATAAAGAACACTAAATTATAACTAAAAAATATCCGCAATAGTTACATTCATGAAGTGCCTAGATATTGCAGGTGTACTAAAAAAAAAGAAAAAAGAAATAGAAGACAGAAACTGAAGAAATTGCTTTCCTAGGTCCTTTCACCTCCTCACTTCAAACCCGCGGAGGAAAACGAGAAGAAAAATTGGAAATGCTTCAGTTTCCCGATAATCTGATATGCGACCACTTCCTTGGAGGCGTGCAGAAGTGTCGCCAAATAAGGATATGTAGTGCAAGAGCCGAGAAGAGGGTAAGCATACAAAAATGCAAATAGATGGGGCGGGAGAAAAAAAAGTTTTGACCTGGGAGTCTGACCCAACTCCTTGGCCCATCCGAAGGAAAGCCCAAGAAGGCCTTTGTGACAAACTCACACCTTTACTCGTAGAACATCACGTGGCCTGCCCCTAAGTGGACGACCGGCGTTCCCGAGGTCCGCATTACCGAGGTCGATTCTGTCGACACGGAGAAAGCTATTTTGAATGACGACAGTGACACAAATGTACTAGATGAGTGATGATTTTTTAGTGGAATGAAATGAATACCCTTAAACCGTGACCAGTATAAATGTCTGTGATTCATCTACCATGGAGAGGTGTCAGTGGCCATCACAATAGTGGCGCTGTTTGATTCCTCTGTTTCGTGTCTGGTATAGGCCTATATGCCATGTTTCCTATTCAAATGTATTTATTCATAAATAGATCTAAATGGATTCGTTCTTAATTTTCTCAGGTCAATATACATATATAATATATATATTATATATATATATATATATATATATATATATATATATATATATATATATATATATATATATATATATATTAATATATTAGGGTCACTCAGTTTCACAACGAACAAATATCATAATACAATTACTCCGAAGAAGTCTTGTAACTCGAGGTGACGAATCCAGTTCAGGTGTTTATCAAAATGTTTATGGGCAAACCCCTCAGAAAACGAACATGATTGGTCAACTCGTATTTTGTTGTTTTGTTTTTTAACTATGAATTCGCTAATCGCGCATGTGCGTTGCCGTGTGTGTAAGAAGTAAAGACGTAATCAATTTTACTTTTAGTGCTTGGTTATATGTTTCCTGATGGAATACACAAACAATCATCCTTCAATTAAACGTGTGGAGTGCCTCCTGAGACATCGAAAAAAAAAAATGTCGGCCAAGACATGGCAAGAAGAGTTTGTTTTGTGTTGAACTCTGATAAGATTTAATACGTTACTTTTGTAGTTTGATGGCTTGAAAGTAATATGGATTTACCTCATTCTAAAATTTATGACAAAGACACTCACAATCTTATCTCACAGTCCATCACACCCTTTCGGGGTACATCCACGCCAGCCCTGTTCCAGAGGTGTCTTCTGCCGGAGAAAAGAAGTTTGTTGTAACTCGAACAACCCACGCAACAGGACCGTATTCCACGGCAATTCGTCACTCGCGATGTAGGTAATTACCCTGACAACAGGCATGAATGTTCGCAGTTGGTCGATAGTTGCTATGATGTTACAGCGATCATTGGTATAATCTAAACAATTGTTGCGAGCTCCTCAGACAAGGGGCCCGGGGATTGACAGATTCATGCATAAGGTGAAAAATGTTCATGTCTGAGCTGGATCAACTTTCCCGCTTTTTGACAGGCATATCAGTGAAGAAAAGATACCAGACAGATACCATGACAGATTATTCTCAGTACATGTATAATGAAATGAAGATTATGCAGAAACCATTAATCTTCATCGCATGTTCATACGATACCGTTCTAGGTTTATTCTTGGAGCATGTATCATCGTGGACGATCATCTCATTACCATGGTGAACAATAAATCATGTCGGGGTTGCCTCTCTCCCTCTCTCTCTCTCTCTCTCTCTCTCTCTCTCTCTCACCTCCCTACTCTTGCAGATTATCGTCGTTGAATTACACCAGCATTAGTATGAAGATAATACGATGATTCAAACTTTACAGTTAATCCTTCAGGATGAAGCTCATGCGAACCAACAATATTAAGAATATTGACTATAATAGTTAATAACAATATCTTAATCGAATAGGTTGTTACCAGTTGTCAAAGAAAGGAAAGAGCAGTGAATGTTTGAAACCAGTTTTCTGCTCAGTGGATTGGAAATTAAGCCTCTCGGTAGGTTTATCGTCCTTTCAAAAAAAAAAAATCAACAGTCTGTCGGCTGAGAATCGAACCTACGTCCTGCGAAAGAGCAGTAACACATCCCAACAAATTACTCATTATTTCTGTGAGTGCAACGGAGTATACAGAGGGACAGCGTTGGGAAGCGGAGTTAAAGGACATGGGTGAATGTATGAAATACACCAATAATACTTTCTGTACGGTTCTAAAATAGCTTCAAATTTGATATTTGTTTGTTTTTAGTCCACTTCATGTGTATATTTCAATTTCAAGTTCAGTTCCAATCTTATTTCGTATATCTCGATCGAAGATACATGAGATATAACAAAGTATAATTGATACATAATGTCCAGCTTGGATTAGAATTATATAACAAAAATACGAACAAAGTACATAGTGGTGTCAGTTGTAATCAAAGTAAAAGAATGCAATAAAGAAATACGATGGAACCTACTAAAAAGAAAAGCTTGTTGAGTGTAGGTCCCAACAAAAAGCCTATAGCGTGAAGATTAGGATGAGGAGCACGAGTACGAGTAAAGACCATTCTAAGAAGAAGAAGAAGAAGAAGAAGAAGCAAATACAGAAGATATTCTGAAATATAATTAAAGGATCGAGAACAAGTAACCACATGCTACACATATGACTATGATTGTTTGAAAAAAAAAATGTTTATATGCGTTGTAAGTGCATGTGCATGCGTTTGTGATAGCATGTGCACAATTATGAATACGTGAACGTTAGGGTATGTTGAATCGCGTGTGTGTTTGTGTGTGAGTGTGTGTGTGTATGCATGTCTTGCCATCCATTTCTACAAGATGTACAGATAATATGAGAGGAATGATTTTGTGAAGAGCCCTGATCACGTGGTGAAACACCAGGGCAGCAGGGCCGCAGCTACTCGTGACGCGTATTGAATCACCTCGCAACAACTGATCTAATACCTCTTGGGGCGGGGGCATTGCAAAAACCCTGGAGACCCATGCTGAGATTCTATGTTCAGGGACACATCGCCCCGCTTGTCAACTTTAAGTCTGAACTCAACACTCTACCTGATAGCATCATTAATTTGGAATCATTCGCTTACTCTCTGGAGCCCTTTGAGTCTTCTACTTTCCCTCTTAATTATCGCTACGTACACGTGTATAACGAAAGTTCTTAAAAGTAATAACTGATGATGGTACCAGAAGTGGTATTTTCTTACCTATTTAGATACATACATACATGTATGCTCATTTCGGACAATTTACGGTTTTTATATGTAGGCTCACTTAATTCCAAAACAGTGACAGATCTTTACTTCAGGTAGTCTTACAAGACGAATGAAATCTCAGGGGGAAAATACATCATAAAGAATTAATGAGTTTATTAAGAAAAAATACGAACACCAAATATTTTAGATCACCGTTGTGCAATCATTTTTTCTGTAATAAATATACATATTTTTACAAATGACAATCTACATCAAATATTATAGCTATAAAAAACCCTCGAATAATATATCATTTACTCATTATTTATCTAGCGATCCACGTCCCACAAGCTTTGCTTTTTAGTGGATCACTATTTTCCATAATCGAATCTATTTTCCGCACGCCCACAAAGTACATACATGTATGTATTGTTCCTCCTAATTATTGTATATATATATATATAAATGTATGTTGTTATATAATTTATCTCGGATACTACATGAATCTTTTGCAAATATTTTAACAATATCATTTCATGACATGTATACTTTTTACTATGTTTTGATTTTCGTTGATTGGAAATAAACTATGATTTATTGATTGATTGGTTGATTTTACAATCACGTATCTGCCCTTTAATAACACTTGGCATAATTTTAATGTATTCCGTACCTCTACTCTGAAGCTTACTTCACCTGCATCGATTAATGACTGATGATAGGGAAAGGAAAGGGTGTTCAGGTGGTTGCAAGGGTTGGGAACTTTGGGAACGTTCAGAAATTCTACATTTCTGCGAGGATATTGAATAACCGGCTTTTAAGAGCAATAAGCTCAACATAAAGTCGCGAGAAGAAGAAATCTTGTCATTACGGCCTGCGATCTTGCAAAGTGGGGAAAAAGATGGACTTTGGTATTAAAGTACGATGGGAAGCATTTTGAGACATGTATAGGGCCTATTGAGGCCTATTCCATCTATTCTTTTTTTTTTTGGGGGGGGGAACTCCCAGCTGGTTGTACATAATGTAAGTCTATATCATCTCTGGATAAGTCGACAGGAGACGATAATCTGAAAACCCCCCACAAAAACAAACAAACAAATAAATGGGCTTATAAATCTACATGCATGGAAGAAATCAAGCCGAGAGCTTATGTCTTGGTTAGAACACAACAAAATAATTTAAGAAATATGTCTTTATCTTCAAAGTTGTTTCCTTTTTCATCTTTTTTTTTTATCTGCAGGTCATAAGTGACATTATTACCACGAAAGACCTGTCTCAGTAGAAAACATCTAATTCTTCCACATCCACGTTTCCCTTTGGCTGCCTAAACATCCGCACACACGCACATACGTTTTGATATATTGCTTACGTTTGTGTTCCTATGTGTTTGTGTGTGAGGGTAAACATGCATATATATAACTAAATACAATCCCTAAAATCTCTAATTTTCCAGATCTTAAAGGGCTTTGAAATTAGACTTCACATGTACGTTTGCTAAAGTTTACTCCTTGCGTAGGTCCCTACCCCTAATATAAGATGTTTATCTTGATAATACAATACATGACAGGATGTTATTCAAAATTACATGAAAAGATTTTAAATTGAATCAGAAAATACTTTTACGAATTTCATGTCAATTTAAAAGGAAACTAACAATCGCAGGCAACATACTCTATGCTTATTTTGTAAAGAATAAACAGAAGCAATATGGGCAACTGTGCAGTGATGTTTATAAACAATATATTTTTACAGCATGTGTTATTCAATTTTGCCGAACATGTCTACTGTACAGTTCAAAGCAGAAAAATGCAAGGTGGCTTTAAAACGAACAGCCCAATGAATATGAGTAAGAATATGTTACATCTTAAATGATAAAGATACCTTTTCTCTCACTCTCTCTTGATCTGGATCATAAAAAATTAAAACAACAATGATCATGAATGATACCCTACAAAGAGAACAGTTACCAAGCGACCAATTTAAAATATTGCTTCATACTACGATTTGTCCAGGCCAATTTTGTAAAATTGTTATTAATTTTCGTTTTATGTACATTCAATTTCGGATGTTTGAACGGGTGCGGTGGAGTGACTTTGGACGAATTCCACAATTTCACGTCTAATGCTCTCAAATTTGTTTTAGGCACCAACATCAACGGTCACACGTTCAAATTCGGATGTAAGCAATTGATTTCGTGTCTGGGCATGAATTTCCAAATTTGTGGATTCAAATTAGTGCAAAGCATTTCAAAGCACTTGTAATAGCATTTTTGAGCGATCGATTTTCACACCTATTCAATTTCGCAATACACATTATGCACGTATATGATAAGAAATTGTGATCTCTGCGACCTTTGTTTTATTTCAACTTTTATCATCAAGATCAGCATTCATTTCTTTGAACGTCCAGATTTTTTCTTTCTTTTTGCCCAACATTCTAGGCAAACTTCAATAGAAATCTTTGTTTTTATCATGACCATCACATGCTTTTTTTTCTTATCTTTAATTTACATCTTCACCATCAACATATTGTTTTTATGATCTTCAATTGACATCTTTATTTTCATAATGATCGTTAAATTGTTTTGATCTTAATTTTACATATTTACTTTTTATCATCATGTGATCCACATGTAAATGTTTTTAACATTCAATTTAAAATGCAGTACACTAGTATTGTCCTGTTAAATGGATATGGTACAGGTTTAATTTGAATGCTTGTTTTATGAACTTGTTTGCCTTTATGCGAATTTGAATATTAAAAATAAGCTGGCGACAGGTTGAGACGAAGTTGAACAACCATTGCCTAGTGCATTCAATGAATTGAAAGGCGCAAATCATTTTCCACATGTATGAGTGAATTTGAACGACGAGGAACGATTTTGAATGACGACATATCGAGGCATGAGCGTATTTGACGAAAATGAGTGCTTCCAATATGAAAGTAAATGACCAACTTTGAAATTGGCCGGGAAAACCAAACAATTCACTCGAGGAATACTTGAGAGAGGAAGTCAGTGGAATTATAAGTAAATATGTTTTTGTTGTTGTTGAAAGTAAGGAGGTTTAGGAAAATAAGATGCGAACTGCACCAGCATAATTACTACAAAAACAGCATTTAAGTTATGTTGATTTATCAAATAATTTCATCATATACAACTTTTTGTCGCCGTCAGTATAAGTGCAGACTCTGTTTCGATTTCAACTTTGAAAGGATACAATATTCTTTCTAATTGCGAAATGCTTTACTAATTCAGAAGTGTTTTTTTGGTCTTTTTTGACAATAATATTGAGGAGGGATTAGAAAAGATTCCATTCCCAGTATTTCCGTACACTTTCAGTATTTTGCAACTTATATTATACACTGCGATGCAACTTGTGAATTCAACTTCGGTAAAATATTTATACGTTTCTGCTGGAAATGAAAAAAAAAAAAAACAACTAATGAGTGAATGAAAACAAACATGTAAAACATTGTGAGAGATAACCGGCCGGCACGTGCATGTGGTGAAGGTTAGTATTTGGTGATGTTACCGAATGATTATTTTGTTTCCAAAGGATTTCTTTTTATTTCAACAAAACTCGAGAAGAGAAAAGTGATAAATGTTAGTGTTATGGTAAGGTTGAAGGTTACAACAGAAAACGTGCAAACTTAGAAAAATGTTCGGAGCGACATAAGAGATATCTACTTTTTATTT
Organism: Diadema setosum; assembly: GCA_033980235.1. NCBI lineage: Eukaryota > Metazoa > Echinodermata > Echinoidea > Diadematoida > Diadematidae > Diadema > Diadema setosum. The sequence continues at coordinate 22,395,834 of CM067079.1, read as the reverse complement.
ATTTTTTTTTTTTAACCAAGCAAATATGAACATGACAAACAGGTACCCATTCACAAAGTTCGAAGTCAAATTTTGTTTCCGAATTGTTTCCTAATTCTCACAAAACCCAGGAAGAGAAGAAGCTTTTAATGTTAGTTGTAAGGTAAAGTAAAAGGTTACAACTAGAAATTCTACTTCTGATTTTCTAAATCATTTCCTTTAAGTGAAACTCCATTAGTGTTAGTCTTGAAATAAGGTTAATTGTTACAACCAAAAATGTGCAAACTTCGCAGGTACAAACACGTTCACCAAGAACTCATGTATTTCTATACCTTACCTGTCCAGTAGTGTTCCTTAATCTGTTGTTTACAAATAGGCGCGCACATGAAAACAATTTTTGCAACAAAAACTCTTTATGCATTTCCATATTCCCCGAGAGTGTTCATCATTGCGGACTGAGTTTTCTACTACCATCGTGCTCACTTTACCTTGATCAGTTGCTTCCGTCCCTTCTTTGTCCCATCAAATCCCCCAAGACCACATTTCGAGTTTCGGTTCTCCACTAGAAGGAGTCATGCGGGGGAATGAGGTTGATGTTCTGGGATTTTTCTAATGATCCGTGGTTTCTGAAGGCCAGGTATTTTAGTCAATTGCTGGTCATTCGTCATGGTAACGGATTGCTCATACATTTTATCCCCCCCCTTTTTTTTTTTTAAAGTTCACGATCATTACCAGTCAACATTTAAGACCACTTTCAAGAAAAGAGTAACCTGTAGCTGATAATTAGGTGATCCGAGAATCCTCTCGGATCACCTATTGTATCTGTACGGATTCTTTCTTTCTTTCTTTCTTTATTTCTGGACAAAAGTTGTGCAGAGGTTAGCTCTGAAAGTGCATCGCCTATCAATGTCAAACTTATACCATATATGTATCGTGTCTCAAAGACGACAGCGCAAGTAAAATCATAGTGATCAGTCGACCGTGACGTCACTATGACGTCATTATATGAAAACACATTTTCATGCATATCTCATTAATGGAATAGAATTTTTCAATGAAATTTACGTCACATATAGTTCAAATTAAGCTAATTCTACTCATGTTTTCAAAATTCATCTATACTCTTAAAACGTGCGCGTACGCGCGCGTTGAATTATTTGTATGCTCCAATCGAGCTCAAATTTTTTTTGCACACGTTTCAGACCATTTAGAGCATTTTTTGAAAAATTGAAAAAATCGGACGGACGCGTACGCGCGCGCGCATATACGCACGTATAGCTCATATGCAATAGAAATTTCCCGTTTTTTTACTTTGATCGGATGTCTGAAATGTCAATGAATATTTCTACCAAGTTTCAAGTCAATCCGACTCAATATGACGTCATACGGGCCCGTCAAAGTTGAAATTCCGCGCGCGCGTCAATGGCGATATACAGTGCGACTATGCCAAAAAACCGCCAATTTTAAATCCAATTTTACTCGTCAGGATGGACGGTGACCCCCCATTTTCTTTACATATTTTGAAAGCTGATGAGTTGTACATGTCATTGCATAGGTTGGCGATGCTGAAAAAATGATTAAAAGGTATCAAATTTCTTAATAAAATAAAAAATGTAAATTTTCAAAATGACGTCATCAAATTTCAAGTTTACTCGAGCGTATCTTTCTTATCCTTTACCGATTTTCACCCAAATTTCAGTATGTTGTAGCTTATTTAATGGTCTTTCATAAATGTAATAACACAATTTTAATTGGATGACGGCATCACCTCGTAAAAATGGATTGAAAGTAACCTTGTCAAATTTGACCAGTTTACGTGTTATCTCTATGGGAGTGCAGTTTTTCTGGAAATGAAAATTGACATGACTGTCTTTTTCGAGCACTAGCTCCCTTATGCTTCGGTGGATTTCTCCCAGATTTTAATATGTTGTAGCTGAGACTTTGGGCTATCGTAAGTGTACCATTTATTTTTTCATACGGTTTCGGGATCATGTCCAAAAACTTGGTTGAAATTAAAGCTTATCTTCGATGTATTGGAATATTTCTTTCTTTCTGCAACTTTCTTTGCAATAGCTCAAGAAAAACACACCCTATCACCACCATAATTTGCACATGTTTAGTTCATGTCACGTACATTATTTCATAAAATAACAACTACTTGATCAGACGCCATCTTGTGTATGTAAATTAGGGTCAAAGGTCATAAATATTTCATCCTGTATCTTGGTGAATACATGTTCTATCTTTCCCATATTTTGCACACGTAAAGACCATGTTACAAGAATCATTTCATAAAATAATCACTTTTTGTTCAGATGCCATCTTGGGTGTGCAAAGTGGGGTGAAAGGTCATATGTACTTTTTTCTGTATCTTCGTTATGACGTGTTATCTCTATGGGAGGGAATTTTTCTAGATGTTAATATTGACACGATTGTCTTTATCGAGCACTAGCTCACATACCCTTCGGTGAATTTTTCTCAGAATTTAATACGTTGTAACTCAGACTTTGCGCTATCGTTACGTGCCCTTTGTGTTTTCATTTAATGTCAGAATCATGTTAAAATACTTGGTTGAAATTAAGCTTATTTTCGATGTACTAAGATATTTCTATGTTTCTGCAACTTTCTTTGCAATAACTCAAGAAAAACAGCCCCTATCATCCCCATATTGTGCACATGTTTAGTTCATGTCACGTACATTATTTCATAAAATAACAACTACTTGATCGGACAACATCTTGGGTATGTAAATTAGGGTCAAAGGTCACAAATGTTTTATCCTGTATATCTTGGTGAATACATGTCTTATCTTTCCCATATTTTGCACACGCAAAGATAATGTTACAAGAATCATTTCACAAAATAACCACTTTTTGCTCAGATGCCATCTAGGTTGTGCAAAGTGGGGTCAAAGGTCATATGTACTTGTTGCTGTATCTTCGTTATAGTGTATACAGATTTGGTACCAAAGATGGCAGATATGACTCCCTTTTCTAAATGAGAATCCAAACATCACACGGCCAATGTCTCTGAACACAGATGAAACCTGCATGGTCATGCCTATTGCGATCAGGACTTGAATCATTGATTAAAAAAAATCGGATCACCTTAATTTGTCAGTGATGACAAATTACAATCTCTAGTTAGGTGATCCGAGTATCCTCTCGGATCACCTATTGTTTCTGTACGGAATCTTTCTTTATTTCTTTCTCCTCAAAAATTGTGCAGAGGTTAGCTCAGAAAGTGCATTGCCTATGAATGTTAAACTTATACCATGTATGTATCATGTCGCAAAGACGACAGCGCAAGTAAAATCATAGTGATCAGTCGACCGTGACGTCACTATGACGTCATTATATGAAAACACATTTTCATGCCTATCTCATTAATGGAATGAAATATTTCAATGAAATTTACGTCACATATATTTCAAGTCAAGTGAATTTTACTCATATTCTCAAAATACATTTTTATCTCAAAACGCGCGCGTACGCGCGCGTTGAAATATTTGTATGCTCAGATTGAGCTCAAAATTTTTTTTAAACGTTTCAGACCATTTGGAGCATTTTTTGAAAAATTGAAAAAATCGGACGGACGCGTACGCGCGCGCGCATATACGCACGCAGAGCTCATATGAAATTGTGATTTCCAGTTTTTTCACTTTGATCGGATGTATAAAATGTCAAGGAATATTTCTACCAAGTTTCAAGTCAATCCAACTCAATATGACGTCATACGGGCCCGTCAAAGTTGAAATTCCGCGCGCGCGTCAATGGCGATATACAGTGCAACCATGCCAAAAAACTGCCAATTTTAAATCCGATTTTACTCGTCAGGATGGACGGTGACCCCCCATTTTCTGTACATATTTTGAAAGCTGATGAGTTGTACATGTCACATCATGGGGTGGCAATGCTGACAAAATGATCAAAAGATATCAAATTTCTCAATAAAGTAAAAAAAGTAAATTTTAAAAATGACGTCATCAAATTTCAAGTTCACTCGAGCGTATCACACTAGTCCTTAGTCAATTTTCACCCAGATTTCAGTATGTTGTAGCTTATTTAATGTTCTTTCAAACATAACATTACAATATTTTGATTGGATAACGGTATCACCTCGTAAAAATGGATTGAAAGTAATCTTGTCAAATTTGACCAGTTTACGTGTTATCTCTATGGGAGTGCAGTTTTTCTGGAAATGAAAATTGACATGACTATCTTTATCGAGCACTAGCTCACTTACCCTTCGGTAAATTTCTCCCAGATTTTAATATGTTGTTGCTGAGACTTTGCGCTACCGTAATTGTGCCCTTCGTTTTTTCATACAATGTCGGGATCACGTCAAATATTTTGGTTGAAATTCAGGCTTATCTTCGATGTTTTGAGATATTTCTTTCTTTCTGCAACTTTCTTTGCAATAACTCAAGAAAAACACGCCCTATCACCCCCATATTCTGCACATGTTTAGTTCATGTCACGTACATTATTTCATAAATTAACAACTACTTGATTGGACACCATCTTGGGTATGTAAATTAGGGTCAAAGGTCATAAGTGTTTCATCCTGTATCTCATTGAATACATGTCCTATCTTTCCCATATTTTGCAAACGCAAAGACCATGTTACAAGGATCATTTCACAAAATAACCACTTTTTACTTAGATGCCATCTTGTCTGTGCAAATTGAGGTCAAAGGTCATATGTACTTCCTTTTGTATCTTCGTTATGACGTGTTATCTCTATGGGAGGGAATTTTTTTAAATGTGAAAATTGACATGATTGTCTTTATCGAGCACTAGCTCACTTATCCTTCAGTGAATTTCTCCCAGATTTTAATATGTTGTAGCTGAGACTTTGCGTTATCGTTAAATTTCATTTTGTTCTTTCATACGATGTCGGGATCACGATAAAAAACTTGGTTGAAATTAAAGCTTATCTTCTATGTATTGAGATATTTCTTTCTTTCTGCAACTTTCTTTGCAATAACTCAAGAAAAACAAGCCCTATCACCCCCATATTCTGCACATGTTTAGTTCATGTCACGTACATTATTTCATAAAATAACAACTACTTGATCGGACAACATCTTGGGTATGTAAATTAGGGTCAAAGGTCATAAATGTTTCATCTTGTATCTTGGCGAATACCTGTCCTATCTTTCCCATATTTTGCACACGTATAGACGATGTCGCAAGAATCATTTCACAAAATAACCACTTTTTCCTCAGATTCCATCTTGGGAGTGTAAAGGTGGGTCAAAGGTCATATGTATTTGTTGTTGTATCTTCGTTATCTAGTGTATACGGAAATTGGTACCAAAGATGGCAGATATGACTCCCTTTTCTAAACGAGAATTAAAACATCACACGGCCAACGTTTTAACAACAGACGAAACCTGTATGGTCATGCCTATTGCGATCAGGACTCGAATCATTGATGAAAAAAAAAATCGGATCACCTTAATTTGTCAGTAATGACAAATTACAATCTCTAGTTTGATATCTATTATTGCCAGTTTATAAAATGGTGCAAATTTCACGTTGTTTGTCTACGATTTGTATAGCAACTTCATGCATAACTCCTCTCCCGTAACAGCCATTGAATACCACAATGTTACAGCATTACGATGCATGAGCGAGCACGAGGATATTAGTGAAGATGAATAAAAGACTTTTCTCCTGGTTATATCATCACCTCATCAACAGACGTATTATTTTTGTATAACCACTGCTATAACCCTTTCATTGAAAATGTAAGCGGAGATTTGATCTTCGTGACTCGTGTATTTCTTTGCTTCTAATTTGATTGAAATTCGACATCTATATATATATATATATATATATATATATATATATATAATGATTATATCATAATATGATATATATTGCGTTCCTCTCTCCTTTTGTTTATCTATACTCAATACTTTCCGCCAGCCTTTTATGATATTTTCAAGAGAACGGTGACATATTCAAAACACTTTCAAAATACATGTATATAATATATCAATGAACATGAAATAATATATATATATATATATATATATATATATATATATATATATACATGTGTGTGTGTGTGTGTGTGTGTGTGAGTGTGTGTGTTCCGGTGTGTGTGTTGCTCTTGTCATTAAGTTCAACTGCAAAATGAAGTGGCATTTCACTTTAAAGAATTTACTCAGAGTTGAGGTCTAGAACTCAAACCACAAACCAACGTTTCTTTACCGTACATCCGGATAATTAACTCAAAACAAAAGGAAAAATAAATAATCTTGTGGACAACCAATGCTCTGACAAAACTCATTATGACAAGCATCCCAATATCATAGCTATTACCTCTCTAACAAGGGGGAACGTCTCCAGCCTGCAAATGTAAGTTTATTCATAAAACAGGTGTAATCAATACAAAAACTATTAATTGTGACAGTGCACCTCAAAACAAACAAAAAGTCGCCAGATATGAGTTTTTAGTTAAGACCATATTCTGAAAGACCAGACTTCAAGCTTTAAAATGATGTATAACTCAAATCAAATGGACTCTCCTAACCTATCTAAATATTGGAAAGAAAGCACAAACTCAGGAAAAGTAAGAACTGAGAAAAGAGGCTCTGAAGTACAGTGTCTATTCAAGCGCTTAATCTTTACCAAACCGTGCTGGCTGTGCGATGAATGGGACAAAAAACAGGAAGTAAACCACCAGAGTAACAACAATGAAGGGATTATCAGATTAAACTGAAATTAAGCATGCCTCATTAACACATTCTGGCCATAATTAATGCCAACTTTTAAAGCAGTAGCACTATCCTTTCAAAAGTTATTAGAGTTGAAAGTGAAGAGTGTGGACAAGGTTTTACACAAATGAAAAAGGGATTCGAAAGACGCACCTAATCACACTATTCTGCCAAAAATGTTCGAGATAAACTGCTTAAAAAACACACTTTCCTGCCCGTTTTATGATACCAAATTTTAGTATAATGTAAAAGAAGACCCGCTCTTTCAGAAAATATGAAAAAGTCAAGTTCGGCTAGGTTGACCCATTTCACTTATTTTCAGTCCTCACGCAAAATCAGTGTGTGCGACTTTATGTTCGTTTTGAGGTGCATGGTCACAATTATGTAAATATTATCTATAAAGTTACATATATTCTATAATGCAATGTAAATTCTGTATTTTATTTTCATTTAAGTGTGTATTTACCTGCTAAATATCAGAATTGAAGATATATATATATATATATAAATATATAGACAAGAGGAAAATGTAAATATATTTTAGCTAACAAGATATTTCTATTGTCGGATTTTCGGGAACCTTCCCCGCCTTCCCTTTCTTTGGTTGACAATCTTGACTATCAATGTGTAAATGCCAAACCTTGGATAAATAATTATTTAAATATACATGCATCTGTGTCTGGATGTTAGCGTGGATGACGTCTTCTGTGCATTTGCATTGCCTCTTTTCAGCAATCGAATCTGTCTATAGTAACACAAGCATGCTGCTGCATTTTTCTTTTCGATCTTAAAGACAACCACTCCCTTTTGCGTGCAAATTAAAAAAAAAAACTTTTGGTGAGAACACTTAGGTATTGAAGAAAACACTGTTTGGAAACCTCCTGTAAATTTTGAACTCAAGTGGGTCTTTATTTGTTTAGTTAAATTGGCCGTTAAGATTTGAATAATTTTTTCGTACTACGAAAAAATTACAAATATAAACTACTAGTCTAGTTTTACGGACCTGTATGATGCGCTTAGTTGGACATGTATGTAAGTGGTGTTTTGTAATTTGCCATCGATAACACATTAGAGAAGCTCGTGAATTCTTCTTTTCTGACAGCTTTAACATGCATATCTTTTGTTCGAAGTATAAGTATCATATCACAACCACTGGAGGATTAATGTATGCAGCTGTGCCTAGTACACAGAATACGTTACGGTGAGCGCTTTGTGCATTATTTGAATTTTAACGGCTAACAACCTTCAAATATCACAGAAATGTTATAGCTTTACAATAGTCTTGTCATTCTGGTAGAATACTATCATGTTCTGTTCTATTTGGGAAGAATACAAAAGGAATGGCAGCCATGTTCTTTGTAGGGCATACACTCTCCGATTTTAGATTTCTGCCTTGATTCCTGTATTGACATCCTCTATGTATGGACTATAACTATCACGTTGGTAACATGATGATTATGATAATAGATGCAATATTTACTCAATAACTTTCTCTTTAATTTATTTTCTATTAAATCCTTGTATGAAAAAGGAATTCAGAAATCGAATCAAGTCGATCATTAATAGAAATAGTGATGGTACTAATCAGGACAAAATAACTGAAAATTAAATTTCCTTCATCATCATTTATATCAATATTATGATTTGTAATTCACTGGTATGTTCATGCTATTTGCTCTTTTTCTACAGTGATAGTAAAAAAAAAAAATGAAATCGTATACAATTGTTGGCGTCAGAAACATTATCATACCAACTGTTATTTAACAATGCTATTGTGCAAAGTGTTTGTCCACAATAGCACTTTTCGGATATATCATTCATTATCCTAAATCAATGTAAATTTGTTGGACGAGGGCCAAAACCGCTTCAGATGTTATTCCCATAGTGTGTAAATCTGAGTGCCGTTTTTTTTTTTTTTTTTTTTTTTTTTTTGCGACATTGGCTACTTGACAAACCGCAGTATCTTAAAATATCCTTTGCTCAGAAATGCCAACAAGACAATGTCTATTTATTATTTCACCCCCGGTCAAACACGAATTACTCACAGTATTAGAAATGTTGATTGTTTTGCCCTCATACTTTCATGTAAACACTTTTTTTTTCTCCAATGTTTACACAACAGCTGAGTATCTGTAGGCCTATAAAGTTGTCGCTAAACGGAATATATGTACGCAGCTACACTATCCACCAAGAGAAGCAGGCAAATAACATAAATCAGGAGGAAACGAAAAATAAAGATAAGCAATTGACTGCGTTGAGATTGAACTATATCAGTCCTATAGGTGGGAAATAGTGCCTCATCTCAAATTAGCGGATGTGGATATGAAAACGGCTAGTGTCTACACATGTATACACGGGTTCGGTGAGTGTGTGTGCGTGTGTGTGTGTGTGTTTCTTTTTTTAATTTTGTGTGCATATGTGTATGAGCGTCTTGCCATTTTTTTTTTTTTTTTTGCAAGTGTATTAATGAAAGAACGGTTGGAACCGTGCAGTCATTGAAGGGGTAGATATTGGACTCAAATATACATATGAATCGACTGGATGCAGCAATATCAGAATAACACATCAAACAAAGTTTGAGGAAACTTGGACAATACTCTTAATAGATATGTATTTTAAAAGTTTCAGTGCAGCCATCGCTGGGTTAGAAGGCAATGTCAGTCATGGAAAACGATGCAAAGAAAATCTAAAGAGAATTCTACAAAATTTCATCTTTTTTTCTTATGAAAAGCACACGCTCGTATCGGTTTGTCACTGCCGTATGTTAAGGTATAAACATTATTTACAGTGCTTTTAATTCTGAAAAAGGTACGTCAAATGTTCATCATTGTTCTAGAAGAGTAAAGGAAAGAAACATAATTTTCTTAATATTATCTTTTCAGATGTCACAAAATGTAGTCTTCTCATCTAATACTGGCAGCCCCAAAACTTTACAAATTTATAACTTTTTAGCGGATTTTTCGATTTTATCTAAAACTTTCACTGATGTGTTCAACTAGTGTATTCACAATTTACACACACGCACACACACACACACACACGTATGGATATATATATATATATATATATATACATACATATATATATATATATATATACATATATATATATATATATATATATATATATATATATATATATATATATAAACACATACATATATCATCCTCCTTCGACAACTGGGCCGTTGGAATATTTGCCTGTGATGATGTCTCATTGTCTGTGCATGCAATGTCAGATTGCTAAAAGTAAAAAGGCATAAAAAATGAGAGAGTAATGATACACAATATAATGGCAATGATGATAATGACAGTGAGACTGGAGATACTGCTCATTATTACAAAAATTTCATTTTTATAAGAAATTTATTCTTTTCTGTACATGGGACTACATAATATTTCTTTATCTCTATACAAACAGAAAATAATTGCACAATAAGAAATGGAAGGCTAGTTGTAGGTTAACATATTCTACCCGTCATTGTTCAAACTGGTATACGCATACAGAATATTCGTGGTTCGGTCTCATTAAAATTGTGAAGTGACTTAGGAATAGATGAAAATAACCAACAGGCATTGCACAACAATCTCAAACTTTGAAGATTGACCCAGAAGAAATATATCTGATTTTCTATTATATTATTGTATGTTTCATTTGATTAATTTTGTTTTGTTCTGTTTTTTTTTTTTTTCCAATTCAACACTCCTTCCGGCATATGACGGCAAATCTTGACTGGTATATTGCACATTTCCAATGTTGTGAATTTTAAAGTCTGACAGAACAACAGATTATAAAGTAACGGTACAAATATACAAATGCTAATATACAAAGTAGTATAAAAATACATGGTTCTTGAATACAAATGTAATACAAAAAATTCTAATGTTTACCATATTTTCTGTTTTGCACATTACGGTTAAGATCTTGCAGCAATAGAAAGGTATATCAACAAAGACGCTAAATTATTTACAGACGACTTCAACCACATGTAACGTGAATGAGTGACATAAAAAAACCCCGACAAAATGGATCTCAGCCAAAAAGGGGTCACAAAAATATCTGCCACGAACAATCCAGTAATTGCCTTTCTTAGACACTGCTTCCTGTGTGTAAGGATGAATATGTTGTTCACACATGTGTCTGCGAGGGAGGCTTATGGCGGGAGAGAGGAAGCAGAAAGAGCGCGAGAGAAGATGGAACAAGTTGCGTTACAAGTTGAAACGACACTTTACTTCTCGACTGAGATGCATAACTCTTGCAGTGCGAATCTCTCGTCGCAATGTAATCGAGCTGTTATACGCATATAGTCGTCGGTAGACGTTAGACATGAATTAGCCATCCTGCCGACACAGCAGCGTGTGTGTGGGGGGGTTAATATTCCCAAGAGGGATTACTTTAAGACATCAGCTGCCAATGGCGGCTCTGATGAGTCCTTTTCCTCGACACGTTCACGCCCATGCGGGATTAAACCTTCAACAACTTGTAATCAGGATAGAAGCAACCTCCCACTCTTACATTGCTCATCACTATTAATCTCTGTACCGACCAGTTACGCTTGACCACACATCCATTCTTACAATTGATAATAACAGCATAATTTTGAACAGGTGCTATACGCAGCGCACTTACAGAGATTGCAATTTAGCTGTTACAGACGATTATTGCGCGGTTTACAATGTACACGACTTACAATTTTAAATTGTCATAGTAACCGTCCGTAGTGGTGATGATAGAAAATCACTCCAAAACATTCCACCTGAAAGAATTAAGCTAGATATTAACTGAGACTTTGGCATGCCCCATCGTCCCCACACACGGACATTACAGATAGTTGCCAGTTCTTGCACTTCATATAAAGTGCTCTGCTCTTCCATTTTATTTTTCAGTCTGTTTGAATCTTGATCATACAATAGAGTCCCTTCTTATCAAGCAAGAAAAGTCTAAACTGAAGTGAAGACATTCTGAGACCTGACTTTCGTCATGAAATAACAATGAAATAATTGTTATCAACCTTTACTTCCAGAACAATGATTCTATGGTCGTTAAATCGAAATGTCAATTTTAATGAAGTGCGATTGCAATGTACAAAACGACTTCTGGCAAATTCTGATTTAGTAGAAACGTAAGTTTTCAAACCACTAGGATGTGTATCTCATTTAATGCACTTAATAAGGTTATACCAATCTAGCTATTACAATAAATGATTAATTGTAGAACTGCCCAACTGCATACTGCAAAATTATTCAATAGTTCAAACACATTAGAATTACATATAAATGTGATGGGACGATACGAAATGACAAAAAGACTACTGCAACAATTTTTACTAAAATTAAATGTCTGTATCGCATATTTCAAAGGGAAAGTTTGTGCGTCTCCGTTCCAAACCTTTAAAGAGAGATACATAAATGACAGAATGTCTAAAGTGTAATATCAGATAACCATCGTTCATTCATCCTTGTTGATGCAGCTGTTTATATCATCGCCGATTTTATATTTTTGTCAGCGACAACGAGTATGTGAGTCCTCAAAGCGATCCACAATAATCCCATGAATTCAATGGCCTTAATTCCATCGTCAAGCCACGGTAAGTGTCTCCAGTAGACCAAACCGGAAAACGATTAACTACTTCATTAACAAAATGTCTCACATGTTGCAGGGCTGCGGCAATGAGCCATGGGGATAGAAACGATTTTTATCTTGCGCCTACATGAAGACACCCTGGGCACTCGGAGTACACAAGGGACAGGAAAGAGTTCTGAAATGAAGAGCGTTCGTTCCTCGCTTTCGAAAGTGAAACAACCTATAACTCTTACAGGAAAGACGTTTAAAATTCTCCCACTGCGTCACTGTCAATTTCCAGGTGACTCGCAGAGAAGGCACTGCAAGAACCTTTTTAAACAATGCAGATATCCCCCCCCCCCTCCCCTTTTTTTAAAGCATTTTAGGTGACACAGATACAGTCAATGAGACAGATATTCTGGCGAGATCAGGTTGAGAACATAAACACTTTCATCGAACCAGTAATCCGCATATTCATGTCTGAGAAAAACCACGATACATTGTTATGAGTACATCAACATCGATGGCTACATTTGTCAATGAACGGTGAATTTCGTATTACGTGAGTTCATCAAAGCCGTTACGTAGATGGAATGTGTCGAGAAAAAAAAAGTGAAAAAAAGGCTTAATTCCATTCAAAATGATATGGGTACAGATTCTTGTAACCATCAGTGACACTAAGTCGTAGATTTTACCGAAGACCAGACAAGCCAAGGAATATTTCTAACATGAGTATTTACTTGCATGACTCGAGAGCCTGTTAAGATCCCTTTCCTTCAAGATGAATAAATGGGAGCGAAATTTGTTCATACGTGTGAGCAGTTTGAATGCGGTCAAAGCATGCGTAACACTTTTAGTTTCCTAGACATTAATTACCAAATTTATAAGATGCAATTGCCAACATATTTCCTCCTATTACATTTTTTTTTATAATCATGCTGGGAAAAACAAAATTCAAAACATTCTTGATGATTCAACTCCCTGATACAATGTTGTGTTTTAAACCTTTTCTGAGAGAAACTCATGGTAGTAAGGAGAGGAAAGGAAAAATAAATTGGAAAGGTTTAATGCTATACGCATTTTTTTTTCTTTCCTAGCAGCAGGCTTCTAATTTTGACGACACTTCCAGCAAATTGTCGTGAGACAGAATGAATGAACAATCCGAGTTAACTAATTCTAAATTACGATTCAGAATAGTCTTTATGGCACAGTGAGGCATGGTGGAATAATGTGTATTCAATATGTCGTCATACAGAGATCATGACAAGATAGAAATTATTAAAAGGCACAAGATTAAGCTTTCTGAACTAAACGTTATTCAGAGCGTTGTTGAAAGACTATCATGGAGAGTATTTGTAATATCATAAGTGCCCCAGGTGTAGATATCGTTGCGCAAGCTGTCATTTGGAATTGATTAATTGATAAGAAATCGATGATTGTTAAAGCGACGTACACTAGGACATACAAAAGCGTTGTGGTACCATATTGCTATCAATAGTGTTACATTAAACCATACAGAAAACAAAAGAACAGGTAACGTTTGGTAGTTAATTGTCGTCACAATTGAATTGTCAACGTTACCGTGGTTACGGCAAAATGTACAAGGTAAGGAGGGAGGGGTTGGTATGTAATCTAGTCCACCCGCATCTTAAGGTTAGATCGTTAGGAGTAAAAATGTTAAAGCTGTTAGGAATGGGATCGTTAAGAAGGATCATACATGAAACAGACGGAAAGGAATAGAATTAGCTGGTGTTTGAAACACGGAACATTGTCTGGGACAGACAGAATGACAAGAAAAATGTGTTTTTTTTTTCTTCTCCTTTTTGTTTCTTCCTCACTGATACATCTTGTCTTTCTTTGGAATCCCATTGGCATGTGCACCACTTTGAAAAATAACTTGAAAACATAAACAAAAGTTTGTCGTAATTAATTTCGCATATTTTTATCTCTATTCAGCAAAATTGGCGGATTACGAATATTATATTTACTAATGACAGTATACAGTAAAAGTCATCCTCGTTATCCTTATGTCATTTTTCGAGTCAACTGAGATTTCGTAAAATGTCATGAATACAAAGCCATGAATATTGATAGTTGTAGCCAATAAAAAAGGAGCGACAGTTGCGTGTATTACCAATAGCAATTATTTTTTTTAAACATATTCCTACCAATCACAACGAGGTTGTGTAGTTCTCTACATCCCACAAAGGAAAAATAAATCACTCATGTTTTGGCATATCTCTTAACGATGTCAGTGGCAATCTGTCACCTATTGAGCAAGAATTATCCACATCTGGCTGTTCTCGTAATTATATCTTCCCTTGTTTAGGAAGCACTTGCTGAGAGCGTTCTCATGGCGACAAGAGAATAAAAAAGAAATGAACAAATTTTTAATCGGTCGTTGTTGTGCCTCGGTAACCCCTCTCATCCTCCCCCTTCCTTTTCTAGAATTAAATCAGACTATTATGACATAATTTGCTCTGGAACACGAAGTATCCCAATATCCACCCTCTTATTTTAGATTGAAACAGAATGAACACATTCATCCCAACGATAATTTTGCGTTGTTAACCAATCAGTGGAGTTTGTAGCCTCAATGACAGTCACTTTGAATTACTCTCTTTCCAAAGTAAGCTCAAAATCGAAGTACTTCAACGCTGTCGATGTAAATATGACAGTTTTTTCCTCGTTATAGATAGACATTTATGTGCACATCATGATCAAAATATGTTGATAATTGATCACATTCTGCATTCCAAAGAACATGAAGTAGCTCAAGACACATTCAGAATATTTTTGACCTCATTTAAGTCATGGAAGATCGTGATTCATAATAGCCATATTGTAAAAAGTTCCTGATATTCTTTTCGTAAATACTGCTAGACATGGCGTTTACACCATACACGCGATTAACAAAGGACATAAGAATGAATGACAGCGTCTGGTCATATTTTTTTTTTTCCACACTCCGGCCGCGTGTCAACTTAAGTCAGAGTAAGGCCATCTGCCTGTTGGAGGCAATGAGTCAAATTTTAACCGACACATCTTCGCCTTTTTTAGTTTTTCATTTGCCTTTTATGCCGTATCATGGGTGATTTGGGTCTGTTGGTGAAGCAGGGGTTCATGAAAGTGTTGGGAGGTAAAGGATGAATCACATCTGGGCCAAGTTTTCCAACTCACGACACGTGACTGGGTTGCCCCTGTACTTGACTCTTCACCCCTCTTCAAAGACAACACATGTGGGCTAACACCAGCTCAAGGCGCGTTTGACTCATACTAACCTGACACACACACGAGTACAATAGTTCAATGGCATATGCCACTCACTCGATAAGCTAAATGGTATACAAAAATGTGATTTTCCCTCACTCTCAAGACAAGAAAGTCGTTAAAGGCAACTGTTTGAAAACAAGACCAAACCATCAAGTGATAGTGCTACCAACATTTGACGTCACTATAAAAAAACAACGTCCTTTCAATGAAATTTATCATTTGAAGATGATTGATGAATTTAATATAGTAGTAATTGATATAATCAGAACCACACCCCCAAGGCTTGTAAAAATATCATTTTTTCTCAAGTATGTCAAGTAGGTTCTTGGAATATTGCACATCGTATATTGCACTCGACAAAAGGTTTAAAGGCTGTTGCACAAACATTCTCTCTGGCATATAAACCTTAACCAAAATTTGACATTTCAAGTTTTGGGTGGTACAATTAGGAACTGTTACATAAGCAGATATTCATTTCCGGGGTCTTCACGTATTCAATTGTCATAACTCTTTCATGAATTTAGTATCATCATCTATTTTTAAAACGTGACCTGATGTCTTGATAGTTCTATCATTATGAATACAAATGTATCAGCCTTCGCAAATTGGAGCGTACGACTTCATCGTATGTATGGATTACAGTCTAAAATTGTTCTAACCACACGAGGTAATCCTCCTTTTCGCGAGACCATCGTTTGGTCAATGACTCAAGTCTTGTCGAGCCTCTACCATTATAATTTCCACGTTAAGGGCTTAGATACAGTCATTGGAAGATACCGGTAGGTTCCCCCGTGAAAATGACAAGGTCTAATATTAGCTTTTAAAAGACGTGGTCAATAAAATGCGAGCAAAGCCTTGTGAGAGAAAGATCCCCGCACGATTATTCATTTCCGTTGCGAGAGGGTCTTTGTTTCACTCACTTTTGCCTCAACAGGGCCTGGCAGGCATCCCCGGTGATACCCAGGCGCTCACTACTACCTGTCCGCTGACACCTCTTGATAAGAAGTCGCTATTGCGCCCCTATCAATTGTCAACTTCCGCGACCGCCATAACCTTTCTCACCTGTCTTTTCTTCAAAGTCGGAGTAATCCTCCATCTACTGCTTACTTAGTGGTGATCCTTTCATGGCTTTTGCTGTTAAAGCAAGGAAATGTATGATAAAAAATGGACTTTGCGTTTCTTTCTTCCGTGAGTAAAAATACTGTTTGAAAAAGCATGGATGATTTAAACATGTATAAGGATCACCTTCTTTCAACAAACTTGTGCATAGTGCGAACCACCTTTAACTGCCCTATTGATCACCAATGTCTTATAGGACATCACATACGTTCACAAACATGTTTACATATTTTCAAATCTGCTCTCTTCATCTACAAAATATTGCAGGTAAATCTGAGACATATATACATTTAAATCTCTCATTCTGAAAAGAATCATTTACACATAGAACGGGAAGACAGAACGAGATACATTGTATATTCCCAGTTTCAGAGGTATGAAAGAGAGTAAGGGCAAAAGTGACGAAATCATATATCCTTCTAACCTTCCTCACCAACTGGAATAGTGCTACCATGCTTCAGTTGTTCGAAAAACATAATTTTCTGTCTTGTCTGATTCATTCGGATCTCTAGCAAGCTTGCACGAGGTTTGGGTTTGGGGATGCGCCTGTCTCCTGGTTTCATCAGGGAAAGTTTCTCGAAGACCTGCACCCGAGACTTCGTTATTGAGCGGGCCGTTTGACCAGTGGCCGAAGTTTCGTCATCACCGGTACCTAACTCGGAGTTATCTGGCATCATAGAGTTCCTGGTGGGGCCCGGGTCGCTGTGCCTGTGGCCAGAGGTGCGCGTTAATTTCGGATGAAGTTTGCTGGCGTCCATGTGCTTTTTGCTCATGCTTTCGAACAGACTGATTTTCCTGGTCAAACTCAAAACACAAGCGTCGTCGCCATGAGCGTTCTCGTGGTCGTCGTGTGATGAGATCAGGATCTTGCCCCCACTCGACGTCTCTTCTTCATCGCTGCTATCCTGTGGCGACTTCCCTGTCAGCTGGGTATGGATGTGCTCGAACTCCTCGACCTCGTCAGAGAATCGCACTCGGCGCGACGAGGCACGACGGACAATGGGATTGCCGTCACCATCGACATCGCCGCCGCTCTCCGATCCGTGCTGCGAACTCCGGTTGCTGAGAATCCCAGATAATCGAGGACTCCTCTCCTGTCCCGAAGCCGTTCCACTTGACTCCACGGTCTCGATTTCGCTTGCCGAGGCGTAACCCTCCGATCCATCGTCCTCCTCCGGCAGGGGATAAGACTCTTGGTGGTCGGGGTTAGGTACCCCTGTAGCAGGAGCCGGTGGCTTCTCAGCCTCAGCAGTAGGACCAGTTGGCTGGGGTGGCAAGGCATCTCTAATCTGCTTCTTCACAAGAATCTTTTCCTGTTCGTGCTTCTTCAACTGTTCATCCAATGTCTTCACAATATTCCCATCTTCGTCTATGCAGCCACTGCGCCGAGCTTCAATCACTTTCTCCACACATTCCACAAACTTGGTGCTCTTCTTTTTCCTAAATAACAAGTCGAGTCTAACCTTGGCGAAGGAGCGCTTGAAGAACGCCATTGTATCATCTCGCGGTTTCGACTCAACTGAGCTGGAGGAGCTGCTGCTGCTTGAAGAAGTAGCTTTAGGGGAAGTGACGTCATTCGCAGGAACTCTCGGACTCTCCAGCTTCGGGCATGCGTACAAACTGTTGTCCGGATCGCAAGTTTTCGCCACTAGATGGCAGCCGACTACATTGTCCTCGCTGCATATCGTCTCATCGCTTGATATTCCCGAGCAACGAGCGGCGGGTAGATCCCGGTTCAGTGCAAATGGGATTTCCTCGTAGACTGGCTCTATGCTCTCGTCATGGGGAGTCGCATAGATGTCAATGTCCGAACTTTGACACGTGGTGGCGCTAGCGTACATGTCGGAAATTTCAGTGAGAGTGTCGTTAGCCAGAAGGGAGCGCGAGTCGCTCTCTGTGTCGAAACTCTGAATTGAATCTTCCTCTATTTGAACAGTATTTCCATCGCCGCCAAATGCCCCTCCCGAAAGACTTCTCGTCAAGGTGTATTCCCGCGGGACAGACGGGACTAATGGGCTATCGATTAAGTCATTGAGATCGGGGAGTTCGATTTGTGAGTCAAGTAGTGGGTTATATTGGTCACTGTCCTTACTGCGTCTGTGTTCGATGTGGTCTACGGCGACATGCGAATAGATGTGATCGAAGTTATTGGCGGGGACTGGGGTCCCAGACTCAGCCCCTCGATCGGATAATTGTTGATAAACTTTATCGTTGGAGTTTCCCTCGGCTCGCGACATCTCAATGTCAGCATTTCCGTCACTTGCACTCTGGGGGAGCTGCTGCCCCTTCCCCTTTTCTCCGCCTGAGTGTCTCTGCACTGTACTCTCCATTTTTTTTTTCGTTAGGGTAATGTAAGCGACTTAATCCGAATATCAGCCTCAGCCAAAGTAAAATGGAAAAGTCTGTAGCGATCACAAACTCACTGACCAATGTAGAGATCCAAAAATGTCGTGCGGCGTACTGTTTAGGTCCTCGACATCAACTGATATGAATAACACAGCACATACAACCACTCCATAATAGGTCCTCTGAAAAATGCGCACAATAATCTGTTTCTGTCTCAGTCAATGAGAGCATGCAACATAATGCCGCTAATGATCCTGACAGCCCTGAACAAAGTATTATCCACACACTTGCAAACACCCGTCACGTTGTGTTCGTTTCCGGCCCGCGTCTGAAGATCCAGGTCACATAATCTCAAGCCCTGCGCAGAAAGCGAGCACAGAAGTATTTCTTGGCGCGGTGTTAAATCACTGTTCTCTACGCATGGAGCCTCTGAGAGGCCGCGTCGTCTTCGCATGATATGATGCACTATTACTCGAGGAGAATAAGAAATTACTTATTAAGTTTTACTGACTTCCAAAGCCACACAATTGATAACAACCTTACGCAGCACTGTAGTGAGAATATCGAAAGTAGCCAGACTCTGTGTTGAAGACACGATTCTTCTCCTTCTCTCTTTCTCACTTACACAGCTCAAAGACAAAGTAATGAGTTTGCAATGATGTTGAAGTACCTAGTCCAATCAAGGTCCTGCAGCTCGCGATTCGACGTTACACATCTCAACACTCTCCAATTCCCTGTCACGATATAGATCGACTTAACTAATCGTCCATCTCGACAACATGGCGAGTGACTTGCCAAAAGAAGTGACTAGCCGAGACAAAAAGTACATGACAAGCTAAAATGTGGACAATTTCACAGTCAAAGTTGTCAGCTAAGAAGCGAAACGAACTCCCTGTATGGCAACTGCTCAAGGCGAGTTGTGAACCAAATGTGAACACCGGGTCGTTTCAGAGCACCAAACCTACATCACAGTTCACAGAGCCCATCTTATTACGTAACCATTGTCCATATCGAAGCTGTCACGGTCTTCGGAAACAGCCAGTGGGTCTGCAGAGGACCGGTCTTCCACATTAATGGAAGTTTCCTCTAACTTACGAGAGGAACGACTGCGATGTGTCCCTCTCGCTGTGGACGCGGCGTGCTCGCCGTGTTGCGTCGCTTGACTCTTGGCACGAATGTGAGGATATCCCGAACAGCGGCAGTATTTATGAATGTCGTGTCATCACGGACTTTTTGCTTCCACCCCTAGTGTACCCCTGGGGCTTATTACACTCCGCCACGCAGCGCTGAAAAGCCACAGTTATAAGTCCTTCCAAAACGATTTTTTTAATAACTAAAGTATCTTATCCCTCAAGCTCGATGAAATGAAAAACTAGATAGAATGTGAAAGATGTGCCAATCGACACATTAAAGATGGGCGGTGGGCTATAAACATAAGGTTGCGAATTTGCGATGGGCATTGCAAGTTATCTTTTTTTCCTGTTGCTTATATTGCATAGTTTACTTTAGCACACTCACTTCCGAAGCAAGTCATAACAGCGTATAAAAACCTTTTAAAGGGATGGCATAGTATAGTGGTTGAAGTGAGGATTCATCTTTTATCTCTTTGGGAAATACTGTGTACCTTAAAGCCATTTTAGGAAATGACAAAAATCATATAGATGTACAATTCTAAGAGGAATTCAAAAACAAAGCAAAACAAAGCGATCTTGATAAAAGGTGGGTCCCATCTTTTACTAAAATCGCTTTGTTTTGGATATCTCAGCCATTTCAAAACCAATTTTCATCAAATAAACTTTGAATTCCCTGTAGAGTTGTATGGTCTTTCATGTTACGTTATAGAGAGGTTTTTCATTACCTCAAAAGTCATCATAGAGAACCGAAACTTCTTTTTATAAAGAGTATGTGTGCATTAATATTGTGTGCAATTCATCTATTTGAATAGGACCGGTCCTGTGACGGGTACCAGCGCTTTACACGTAAATGTAGGTAAAAACTAGGTCTTTTTTTTAGGTCACTTGGGTCTAAACAAAACGTGATAGTCCAACTCAAAGTTAGTCCGTGGATGGTCTTTCTTCTTCTTTCGTTTTGTTTTGTTTTTTTTTTCTCTTAGATTCTCCGCATCATAAACCCTATAGGATAAGAAAGGAAACAAAACTAATGGGATTGTTACAACATTGTTTACGTTTTCAGCAAAGCACATGATGGTAAGTATCACCGGACGGATCATTCTTCTTCTTTTTTTTTCTTCTTCTTCTTCGTCTTCGTCTTCTTCCACTTGAGTTATCCTGCTATGATTTTTTTTTTTTAATGTGATCACGATAGATCAATATTATTTGCTGGGACAGTATGAGAGCAGATTTGGGCTTGTTTGTCTCGCTCGTGGCTGATGGTACAACATGTTCAACTCACGTATAAACGCGTGAATTCAACCGAGTGAGTTTAACAGCGTGACATATCAACGGAAACAAATTTTACATTCCATCCTATAGAGCGTCTTGGCTGTGGATGAAAATTTCAACGGAAATGAACATGATTCCAAGGGGCATTTTAATGTTCCCTTGCCAAGACGAGAGTCGGGCCACTATAATGCGTAGAAATGTCAAGCCTATTCTTAGAGCGATTTCTAGGCATGAGAGAGTATTGAATCAAGGTTTACATTCAAAGTTCTTGCTCTGAAGTATGGAGTCTATTTTTCTTCTTGTAGATCAGTAACCGTACTTTCTTCGCAACTTCTTATTAAATTTCACTGTCCTCCTTTCGCTTCATTTCCATTCATCTATTTATCCATCTTTTACTCTCATTACTCTAACGCAGTGCATGTCTTTGCGTATTAATTTGCTAGGTTAGAGATACTATCAGTGATAGTTATGAATATTGTCAACATTGGAAATTTGATTTTTTACTGTGTTTTCAAAAATTGCACTGATTTGCATGATTTCTTGTGTTCCCCTTGAGAACTGTCCTTTTATCTGTGGTGACATGCGCTAAAGAAATGTGGTTTATTATTGTTCTTATTATCAATATCGTTATTGTTATTATTATTATTATTATTATTATTATTATTATTATTATTACTATTATCGTCATCATTATTATTTTTAACATATTATCACTATGATTTCTCTTTTACTAATATCAAATACATGTGTTTGTCTTGTTTGAAGGCCTGTAGAAGCTGCGCTTTTTCACATTGTCTGCATTAAAGAATAATCATTCTAGTATCACTTACAATTTAAGTGCTGTCTTTTATTTCATTCATCTATTTAAGCACCCTAACACGGGAAATATCTGTATTATGATCTTTTAGACGGGAACAGCCAAAAGTTAGATTTTTCGAATCAAAGTTTAAAAACCGAGGGGGGGGGGGGGCTAGCTTTATGATACCCATTCGGAAAGATCATTTGAGCTCCAATAATTTCATCATGTACTGAAATATAATAATAATAATAAAAATATTAAGACATGCGATTTCCTCTCACTTATTTTTTTTTTTTTATCGGGGGTGAAGGTGCAGATAGGTTTGAGACGATCATTATGTTGAGGGTTAATAGGGATCTGACTTCTGGTATTGTGAGGCACGCTACAATTACAAAATTTGTTTTATATAACAGTCTACAATTCAATTTGGCACAGTCATTATGTAATGACGTTGCAGTTAAGGTGTATTATGCTTTAATTTCATAGCTAGGTCAGCTCAGCATAGAATCGTGACAACTGACAGCTTAAAACAGCACGGGACAAAGTTTGTTGACCGTAAAGTCTATGCATATCTCCCCGGTGCTCCCACTTCAATGTCGTGGGTTGTACTTTACGGAGTCATAAATTTTTGCATCATGCGATTGGTCCAAAAGGGAAAGTATTATACGTTAAAAATAACAAACACAATGGGACTTAAGCATATCGGTGAAACGATTCAGCTTCATTTGCTCGATGATGACACTAGAAAAGGAACTGCTTGACACCTGCTATTGCCATGTTATAAGATACTTCCGGTCACATTAATGAAACAAGTGTTGCGGTGCTGGTGTTTTGTTTGCTTTTGTTTTCATGTTGTTTTACTTCATAACTTTTTTGTTTTGGTGCACTTAAAGGGATGGTACAGTATTGGTGGAGATGAGAATTGGGCTTTTAACTTTTTGCAAGATACCAAGAAAACACTTAAGAAGTAGTACAGTGCATACCATTTTAGGAGGAATTCAAAGTTTATTCGATGGAAATCGGGTTTGGATTGACTGAAACATCCAAAAACAAAGTAAAACAAAGCGATCGTAATAAAGTGTGGGTCCCACACTTTACTAGAATCACTCTGTTTTGAATATCTCAACCATTTCAAAACCAATTTTCAGCAAATAAACGTTGAATTCCTCGTAGAATTACACGCTCTTTCATATTTCACAAGAGGTTTCTCATCATCTCACCAAAAAAATGTTAGAAACCTGAAATTAGGTCTCAACCAAAACTATACGATCCCTTTAAGTTTGCATGGTTGGTGCCGAAGTCAGACACATGAACTTTATAAGCGATAAATTTGTAAGGTCTACTATCCTCATAGCATGGTTAATGTAAGATTTATTTTGATTTGAAACTAAACTACGAAGACATGCTTATGATTCGTTAATTGCCCCTAACCTTATTGCCCAGTAAACTGTTGTATACTCGGGATCCTTCGTAATGTTGTTGCTAATATATTATTTTATGTCCGTTCTATAGAAGAAAAACAAATGAAAAAAAAAATACATAGATTAGAATTAAATGGGAGGGATGCGTGTCTATTCAGATTTGAATAAACGATTACTCTTCGTCCGTACTAGAACTTGATCTACTCAAGGCGTCCTATAAGTTTGTAACCTTTATCAAAAGACTTAATCAGGTTGATCTGTAATACCCATGAGGCTTCGAGTAAAGTCACCATTTCCGGTTATCTCGAACCCCTGATGACTGTCTTTTAACCTCGTCTGACCATGGACCTCACTAACTATAGCTTTCTTATCATATTTTTTTTTTCTGACGATAAATTGGCCGAAGTGCTTACATGCATAAAAATGAGGCATCAGCACGCACATACATACACACACACACGCGCACACACACACACACACACGCGCGCTCGAGCATGCATTGTTGCTCATTGAGGTTTATAATAAACTTCACTAGGTTATCTGATTGCCATGTCTAAGCCACAAAGTGCGAATTGAAACAGTGAGTGACAGTAATTGGTTGTTTTATGATTATGTCTCATAACCTTATTTAGTATGAGTCTGTTGTTTTGCTCTTTGAAAGAATTATGAAGTGTTTCAAATATCATTATGCACGTTTGTGAGAGTGTAAATTTACCCAGTGTTCAAGATAGTCTATATTAATTTTCCTCGAGAAATCAACATAAAAACCACCACAAAACAAAAAAGCAACTGATAGACAAACAAATTGCCCTTATACATCAACGTAAATTATTCAGTATTTTAATATCATCCATGATAAAACGATCATGGGCATACAATTGAGGGCTGGATTTATCATGGCTATACTACAAACACACTGAATAATGGGTGCTTATTCACGTCGATCTTGGGCAGTTTGTCAATCACTTGCAATAATCACTTTCAAGAATAATCCGACGCCAAAATATTCATTAATTTGAAAAAAAAAATGATGAACGCAATAAAAAGGATGACATATTATAGGTAAGTTTCAATCATCTACAGGTGAACGCTGATATGATCACTGATGATCATGATTCACAGGTTTTAGAATAGGGAAGAATATCATACTTTAAGGCAACCAACAATAAAAAAAAAAATAGCAAGAGCACTACCAAAAAAAAAAAAAAAAAAATCCCAGAGGATCATGTTCGATAATTTCTCAAAAACAAATCCTTACCACATTATTAGACCTGGATGTGTAAATAATATGAGAAATGCACTGTAAGGATGGTTTATGGTTGAGAAAGTATGAATGCAGGTATGTTATGACATTAACTTAAAGGTATTAGCCCACATTTGTAAACCTGCAGCAATTGGTCTCATAGTTAGCATGGAGTTTGGGTATGATTGCAGTAACACCTGTGCAAAATTTCGTTCCAATTAGTCCATTACTTTCATAAAAATAAATGGAAATGCACCGTATGCGTGCGTATAAAAACGCTCGCTAGCTCCGGTCCACGCACGTACTACATGCATGCGATGCATGTGTAAGTTAATGTACGTAGCTAGCCCGTGCTCGTAATTCCATTTTGGGTCGGGTTGACCCGGTTTGAAAATTGATTTTAAAACGTTGATTATCTCTCTTTTATCGAATGGTATAGACAAAGAGCAACAGGTGAGGTATGTTACTGTTATAACTTGTACTTGAAGACATATTGGACCTGTTTTATGCAGTTTTGATTTTTGTGGGTTTGCAAATGTGGGCTAGTACCTTTAATGGAGTCGTGGGATGTCAACCTAGCCGCACTAATCATTTTAATTGCCGTTTTTTTTTTTCATTAACTTAAATTGAATATTCTCAGCTTATGATTCTATAATACGAAGATATCAACATCAGCTCCCTGTTGTGTAAAACTATGGTAGTTTCACAATAAATGATAGTTTTGCAATAAATGGTATCTGTCATAGCAACACTATGCTATAGGCAATCAAAGTCAAGAAATCATTGATGGTGACCATTGAATGTAGAGTAAAAGTTACCATTAATTGTAAAGTTACCATAACGATAACTTTATGCAACGGGGCCCTTCTTCCATGGTTTGCCGGTGCGCAGTGATACTATGCTTGATAACACTGAGTCATGACCAACTTAATTTCTTTAAAAAAAAAAATAAAAAAAAAATAACTTTCACGCGAAAGAAAAGAATTGTGTAAGCTGAGATGAGGTCACTTGCCAAACGCAAGACCCTCGCAGAGCCAATAGAGTGAGACCTGCGCTCAAATGGTCACAACTTTCAAGAGAATTGTCAGATTCCGATCGAATTTGGCTGCTTTCTTTCTTTCCCATTTTCAATGTTCCTCGTCTTCTCTTTTTCTATGTTTGCAGGAGTACACATTTCTCTTTTGTGTAACGAATCTATCCTTCAGATTGCCAAAAATGGTTACTCTTGGATGCATAGGAAGAAAAGAGAAGTGTATGCTGGCTGTTGCTTCTCTTTTTCATTATTCATTTCTTATTTCCCCCATCAGAGTTGATTATCGCTCCTACTTGCCAAGTTTTTAGCCTTGAAAATATATTTTCCATTTCAGCAGAAAGAGGAACGAGGAACAGAAAGGAACAGAACGCTACATAACCACAACCCCGTACCTTGGGGCGGTTCGTCTCTAGCAGGGGCCTCCCCATCTAAAGAGTGTGTATTTGCAATATCCGCCACATGGTTCGTACAATGTATAATATAAGCACAACATATTTATAGATTAGGATTTGAGATGAACAATCCCTCGGCTATATTACAGTAGATGAATAAAACTGATAAAGTGAGTAAACTCCGTGTTCCGATCATAAACTATTCATTAATAAGCTTATGATCCGTCGTAAAAGGAGCTATCAATGTCACAACGAAGTTGAACTGGTAAGAGAGAACTTTAAGTTGCACTCATGTTATACCACATCAAAGTGGTTTTAGTGTAGTCGTTATTTCAGCATAGAAGGTATTTCATATTTGTGTGATGAAAAACTCAGTATTACGTTACCACATCAAAGTGGTTTTAGTGTAGTCGTTATTTCAGCATAGAAGGTATTTCATATTTGTGTGATGAAAAAACTCAGTATTACGTTACCACATCAAAGTGGTTTTAGTGTAGTCGTTATTTCAGCATAGAAGGTATTTCATATTTGTGTGATGAAAAACTTTCAGCAACAATTGCAGGAAATTGGAATTGACTCATATCATTATACTTCTCTTCTCTTTTAATAGTCATACCTAAAGTGGTGGTATATAGAGCTATCTGCAGACAACTGTTCCTGGTACCAAAATACATTTCTGATCCCTGCAAATGCAGGCATATAAACAAGGAGAAAGAGGGATTCAGAAAAAAAAAGTTCCAGTTCAAGAGCGAGAGCTTACGTGTGGGGTTGATGAACATTGATATTTTTGCAAAACAACACTCTCTTTGCAAACCAACACTCTCTCTCTTCTTTCGTTCTTCTTTCTCTTCTTTCGTTCTTCGTTCGTTCTTTAAAGCAACAACAAACCAACATTTCTTCCACTGCCACTGCTTTGGCACGTTTATATTTTAAGCGTCATCACTGGAATAGTTACTTGTTGTTGTTTTTTTATCATTATTTAGAGGTATTAGCCCACATTTGTAAACCTGCAGCAAGAGTTTGGGTATGATTGCAGTAACACCTGTGCAAAATTTCGTTCCAATTAGTCCATTACTTTCATAAAATAAATGAAAATACACCGTATGCATGCGTATAAAAACGCTCGCTAGCTCCGGTCCACGCACGTACTACATGCATGCGATACAAGTATAAGTTAATGTGCGTAGCTTGCCCGCGCCCGTAGTTTGATTTTGGGTCGGGTTTACCCGGTTTGAAAATTGATTTTAAAACGATGATTTTCTCTCTTTTATCGAATGGTATAGACAAAGAGAAACAGGTGAGGTATGTTACGGTCTTGTACTTGAAGTCATATTGGACCTGTTTTATGCAGTTTTGATTTTCGTGGGTTTGCAAATGTGGGCTAGGACCTTTAACATGATGATAATTATGATTACGAATGCAGTTGTCATCCTCCTCTGGTTATACATCCTCTATTTATACTGTATGATACATAATCGTTTTCCACCTTTGAAAATGTCGTTCACTAGGTCGTTTGGAAGAGTGTCCTGACAAGGAAGATTACAGGATAAGAAATGTATTTTATAAGGTTCATTCAATTTAGATCTTATCCTTTATAATAATTCATGAACTTGGAATATAGGTCTACTTTTATCTTATTATTGGTATATTGCCTTTGCTACTTTTTCCTGTGAAATATGCTATGAATCTTTTTTTTTAACAAAAGAGTGACAAAATCTTTTTTTTTAACAAAAGAGTGACAAAATCAAGCGTATTTACATCAAAGAAATTAAATAAGATATAGAGATATAGAAGTCTCCAATCTGCCCACAGAAGAGCGGAAGGTACCTTCGATGATTGAACCTCACACCTCCTTCCTGGAGTTCATTATATCCACGTGCACCTCTCTCATGGCTCTGTCCTACCATGATCCCATCTTAGTTGTAACAAGGTGGTCTGTATAAAGGCGAGCTCACCTATCATACCTCCTTTGGTTTAAGGCAGCGTGTCCAATCTATTCTCATTCTCTATCAATTATGTTCTCAATTCGATTACGCAATAGTGGAAAGAACTTGCTCTTCTCTCTTTCATCTTTTTATTTTAGTATTTGTTGATTGGTCAGGTAGAATCTCAGTCCCGAAGACCATCTTCTCATATCTGTGAAATCTGCTTGACCTAATTTCTCAGACCTGACTTTAACTAAGAGCCGAAAGATGTGTCCGTCATGCCAAGAATGGCGCACACTGTCATGTTGGTCATTTCCCACATTTTTTTGCAGGACACAATTCGTTGAGATTCTACTGCTTTGTCTCTGATTCGAATGCGTTGGCGTTTATGGGTGTATGTGTGTGTGTGAGCGTGTGTGTGTGTGTGTGTGTGTGTGTGTGTGTGTGTGTGTGTTAGGTCTTTGTACTGTAGTAAGTAGGTGCTAGCGTTTGAGTGTGACATGAGGCGTCCATTTGTGTGGGAAAATATTTTCTTGTAATAATTGTGTGTGAGAGTGCGATGATTCTTAAGCATTGGTTGGATTTTGTTTTTCTCTCAATATTTGTTTTTTTTTTCGAAAAATCCCATGTTTTCCCATTTTGTCAGGTTTTAACGAAATTTTACTGTTCTCTTAGTTCGACTATTTTTAAGTATAAATGGAGAGGAGTACATATCACCTTATGAAGAAAGGCTGGATTTAGAAAAATTATATTTTTAACGTACACTTTGGCATATCCTGTCATAGCGCCCACGACAAGACACACTGCCACGCTACATGAAGATTACATGGAGATATCCTACTGCAACCTGTTTTCTGTTAACCCAATACGGCCTATTATTATAAAGTTGTAAATATGAAGAGCTTGCTTCCAAAAGGCGCTAAATCCATTGAAAATGATGGATTTAGCGCCTTTATGAAGCAAGCTCTTCATATAGACATTTATATTAACCGCTCCATAGCGCATTCTGGAAAAAAAAAAAAAAAAAAAAACTCACTAAAATACGTTTCATAATGATACCACTGTAAAGCACTTTTCAACGTTTATGGACATGGAAAACGGGCAATATAAATATATTGTGTAATTATCATTATTATTTTTACCTCCAAATCAGCTATGAATATTATTCATACATTCGTGAATTAATTCATCTATACATAGACAGTTTACTACGTCTGGTACTATTTTCTTGCCTCACTGCATGACATCGCAAGATACGCGTTATCAAATAAGTGTGTAACAGTCCTGCAACTGTAATAGGCCTACCAGTGTAGTCCTGTGGGTTGCGGGCAAGAACGTCCAATACCACAGCCAGAGCAGCGGTCGGACCGTTCCCATGGCAACCGTAGAGTTGACTCATGCCAGGTCAGTATGATTGTCACGAAAGTGATTCTTGAAAAGACAGAAACAACAACAACAACAACAACTACTACTACTACTACTACTACTACTATTCCTACTACTACTACTATTCCTACTACTACTACTACTACTACTACTACTACTACTACTACTACTACTACTACTACTACTACTACTACAAAGAAACGGAAGCATAAGAATGAAACAAAAAGAAAAATAATAATCATGCTTTATCTTTCACAGTTGCTCGATTACACGACATTACTGCAACGCCAATCTACACACGCGTACATGTACATTTCCATATTATCGATGTCCGTCTGTGCACATGTATACTGTATACAATGTCCAGACACAGACATAATACTTTTGAAACCAAATAAAATATCTTTTGTGTGAACTATATTTAGGTGTTATATAAAGCTATTGATCTATTCATTACCTTAGTGTTAAGAGCGAGAACATAAGAATAACGATTCATCTGCTCCTGTCACGCGCAACCTTGATGTTTTAGAAAATACATGCACATGCACACACACACACACCCAAGAACACGCATATATGAGGTCCTTATATTAGAATGGAAGATTTTATATTAGAATGGAAGATGTACATGAATCAATACTATTCTGGATATGATTGTTTGCGTATACATAATGTCCGTAGTCTAGCTTCCGCATTCATTTCATGTAGGACTTATACACCCGTTATTTTGTAAATCATTCTGTAATATTCAATGTGGTATTTTCATTTTCCTTATTAGACTTTGTACAGAACCAAACAGTTTCCCAAGGCAATGGGTAAGCTTGTAATGTCTTATATGGAGCTTATGATTAAATGATTCATGTGATTTTTCTTTTCTTTTTTGTATGTTCAAAGAAAGATCTGCATAAAACGGATTTTTCTTAAATGAGGGCACTATATCCCATGGCTGCATGAAAAGAAATGATTGTATGAGCAAATAAATTTACATATTATACCTCTGTCTTAATATGACATTATATATGTTATTTCCTGCAAGGTTCATCTTTGCGGTACATACACACTAAAATTCACTTGTTGGAACATGGTGTGAGTGATAATCACTAGATTTTGCCCGCTTCGTTCCCGCCATTGGGACTGCCCAAAAATAACTCGCGCAAATCCTCGTTCGGCCTAATTATAGGACCCCATCCGGTTTGCTCCGCTGTGCATTTCTACGTCTATGGATTTGGAGCTAGTGACTGAATTTGAACCGTTCTTTCCAATCAGCTCAAAACATTAGTGAATCAGTTTAACAACATCATGGCTATTGAGCACACTCCAATATTTGTGTCATACCGCCGTAGCAGCTGTGATGCTTTAACCGTCCTCGTAATCGCACATGTGTCACACGTGAAATCAAGACCATTCCACGTCACCTGTTCCTGGAAGATGGATCAACCGAGCTTTAAAGGGATGGTGTAGCGGGTTGAGATGAGGATTGAACTTTTAACTTTTTGCGAGATACTAAGAAACCACTTATGAATTTTTACAGAACATACAATTCTAAGGGGGAATTCAAAGTTTATTTGATGAAAATTTGTTTTGAAATGGCTGAAATATCAAAATGAACAAACAGATCCTAATAAAAGGCGGGA
This sequence comes from Diadema setosum, assembly GCA_033980235.1. Taxonomy (NCBI): domain Eukaryota; kingdom Metazoa; phylum Echinodermata; class Echinoidea; order Diadematoida; family Diadematidae; genus Diadema; species Diadema setosum. The sequence goes on along the minus strand of CM067079.1, from coordinate 22,364,590 downwards.
CACACCTTTAACAAAACAAACAACATTTTGAGGTCATCTTTTAAACCGATTTTCATCAAATAAACTTTGAATCCCTCTTAGAACTAATTGCTCGTTCATATTTCATTAAAGGCTAATAACAATAATAATAATGATATGGTCTTATTTACCGAGGGTAGCATCATCAGTGTTGCCACTGCTTTACCCGACTAGTCCCTCTATTCTATTGTTATTACCCTTTTACCCTGTTATTACCCCCAGGACGGTACCCATTTATACACCTAGGTCGAGAGGGACACAGTTACTGTGGGTAAAAACATCTTGTCCAAGGATGTAAGCACTGGGCGGGATTCGAACACGGGTCCTCCGATTGGGAGTCCGGAGTCTTATCCACTTTGCCACAGCGCCTCCATTTCTCATTATCTTACACAAAAAAAAAAAAAAAAAGGTTGGAAACCTGAAGCTACATCTCTACCAAAACTATACTAACCCCTTATAGGTGGCATACACGGTGAAATGGTTTTCTGTAGACAGAAAAATACTCCGCTCTGCGTGTCAAACTGACTTCAGCTATCAACAAGAAAAATCAAACAAGATCTGATATGAAGTGAAGGAAAGTGCACCGTATTAAATAATCTTAAAGTTCATTATTTATCGAAAGGACTTTATGCATTTTATAGACATGTTCAATTTTCATAACAAATCTTTGTCTAATTTAGAATTACTCGTTGAATTCGAATTTCCATACCACTCAAAAAGTAGTCGGAAAATCATGCACCGACTTCAGCAAAAAATGTAAACAACTGTTATATCAATACCTACGTAAATCGTAAAATGTAATGATGATAATCATAGAAATGAATGTTAAAAATGTAATATTATTCGGGTATTCTAGAATTACAGAAATAATTACAGAATTCTGGATATTGTGAGATATAATAACTCTTAAGAACAATACCACGAACATAATACCAGTCTTACAGTTAAAGTTAAAGTTAATGATCTTGTACTTTGCATGTTTTTAATGCAAAATTTTTATTTCGAGTGAAAAAAAAATGATAAAATCGTTTTTGTTCTACCATGTTATTGTCTGATGAATTTCAGTGGTTAGAATCAGTATTGTAATGACCTCCATAGGAATAGATTTGAATTTGTAGGGATTTGTGTTCGGGTTTTTTTTTTTTTTTTTTTTTTGCCTTCTACACCTCTTCATATTTTTCAACGAACAACGAACGCTGTAAAGTGCCTTCAGTTTGTGAATTTGTTTGTTTGTCTGGAGTCTGGGGGAGGAATGTAGGGATTAGGACCTACATTGTATATGCCATGGTCTCATCGTATAGATATGCGAAATAACAAATCCGAAATGTGATCTAAGTGAACGTGGTAATTTTGAATAAAAGAAATCGGAAAAATGATCCCATATGTTCCCATATATATGTGGAAAAAAAGACGATATGTTAAGTTGACTCATTTTCACTTCATTCAGCGAGGCTCTCTTTCCGAGGCCCCTCGGATGGGCGAGGAATATAATCTTGATGATCAGATGCTGGTGCCTAATTACTCTGCAAATGATTAATGACGATGTTAATGGTGGATTAACATGCAATGTGCCATGCTTTCAAACCGATGTTAATGGTGGATTAACATGCAATGTGTCATGCTTTCAAACCCGTCGCTGTCACCTTAACAATTTAAAAATCATAAGATTATACTTCTCGAAAATTCGAAAATTACATCATGATTTCTAGAAGTTAAGTATAAAATGTCAACTATGCCTTAAGTTATTGGTTTATAATTTTTAGTAACATTCATTGGTTTAAATATCAAGAATGATTGTGGAAAATCGTTGTATTAACTTCATCAAATAAAATTGGCTATGCTTGTGTCAATTAGTCAAAGGACACTCGCAATCGTTGAAGCGATGAAGAATAAGTTGTGGCAAGAATGGCTTTAACATTGATAATCATTAATTTGGGTAAAGTTTGATCTGAAACTTTAAATTCAAAATATCAACTGAAGATCAATCTATTCGTTTCTTCATGCAATCGCGTTGCTCAAAATCTATCCATTTTCAGAAGAACCCATAGGACTGTCCCATTGCTCACGCATGTTGAGACAATTTTGCACGCCTTGCTGTGGATTTTCCGTTTATAGCCAACCGTGCTGAATCACTCAGAAAAACAAAATATTGTATGCTGCCTTCTCCCCCTCCTTCTCTCGGGAGACAATGGGAATGCTATCCAAGGAACTTTACTCATGGAAGCTGATGACCTCACCGCTGAGAATCGGAAGCCGACAAACGCGGGACCTTCCTTCCCTGGGCAACCCCACTGGCGGGCCCAACTGGGAGACAAAGGGGAGAGTGTGCCGGTGGCGCAGAGGACGGTGCATGGGGCAAAAATGAAAAAAAAAAAATGCTCACAGATTAGTAGAAAAAAAAAGGAAGAAAACTGCTCTCACATTGTCGCCATTTAAGGGTTCCTGGAATTAAAAAGATAAATTCCCTGCTCCAATACACATATCGTAACGTTTGTAATTCTCATTGTCATCGTGGTCTTTAATCAGAAGCAATGTGTGTGTGTGTGTGTGTGTGTGCGTGTGCGTGTGTGTGTATGTATGTGTGTGTGTGTTTCCCTCGTTCATGTGAGTTTATTCAAACACGGTTTATAAACTTGTTTTCAAGTGCACTGGAAATGTTGCGTATATTCACCAATTTAAAAGGTGCTTCGGCACTATCTCTTAAAACCGTTTTCTCTACTTAATTCGCTGGGTGAGTTAATTTGATATTTCATTCGCTTGTTTCTTCCTTACTGTAGTGAGTTAATATGAAATTTCAGTCGTTATTCTAGTTGCATAAAAACGATCTCATGTTTATGTGGGTAGGAAAAAAATGGAGCATGTCAGGTGATGATGTCATCAACTCGTATAATCGAGATGCGAGGTTGTGACAGATATCAGAGCTTGTTAAAAAACTCGAAACTCTAAATTTAGATAACTTCGCTTTTAATGACAGGTTTCCATTTCTATTTGCTTGATTTTATTCCATTCTTAATGTCAATGTTATCCTGGTGTGGTAATATGATTTTAGATACTTGAATGAATTGGTAAATTGTAGCAACTTTAATGATATTTTTTTTTTAATTCAGCCTTCATCATACCAACACATTATTAGCAATGTCGTGTCATTTTAAATCAGTTGTAATTCGTAATTCCGAGGAAGGTTCATTAAACCGAAAATGAAATAAAGCTCGTTATGCCGAAGGTAGTGTTGTTCAGACGGTTCGTTAAAAAACGCAATAAGGTTCGAAACTCAGAAGGTTCATAGTACGCACCTCCCCATCCCTCGTTTTTCGGATTAATGAACCTTTGGAATGCAAACCCTTTTTTTTTTGAATTAACGAAAGTAACAAACCTTCGGAATAACGCCTCAAATGCTCGGATCAACGAACCCTATTTCATTTTCGGATTACTGATAATCTTGGTATAGGAAATAAATTTTGTTTGTTTCGGAATTATTGTTACCTTCGGAATTAGCAAAGCTTATTTCATTGTTGGATCAACGAACCTTCGAAATAACGAACATCACCCGTTTTAATCGTGCGTTGATTGATGTGAAACCCCATGCCATGTTGACTTTGACGCTGATGGAGTTTTTTTTTTTTTTTTTTTTAATTAAAACCCTAACCCTTAGCATTGGAAAGTTTCAGGATTTTGATATTGATAGATATCATCGCTAAATATGTTATTGGGAGTTTTTATGTTGTGGTAACGTTGTGGCGAAATATATGAATATATAAAAAAAAAATTGTTTAACCAAGCAATTGATAAATACAAAATCCCGGAGAAGGTTCAGTCTCTTTTATTTTTTTAGTGAAGCGAGAAGCAAGGTCTATTCAGGTACAGAAAACTATTAGGAACATATTCAGAGGGAGAGAGTGATATTTAGTAAGTGAGTGAGATATGGAGGGAGAGAAACATTTTGCATTACAACACGATGTGTACTTTAATGTCGCACGATAAACGTATATTTTGAAGCCGGCTAAATCCTCGTGACTCCTGCAGTCATGTGATAGGAGAAGAATTGAAACTCCGCGATGACAGACGGTTTGTTTTGGTTGTTCTGCTCTTTTCCCCCCTTCCTTCAAACACTTCTTGGCGCGATCTTCTGGCCAAGTCGCCTTACTCACCCAAAACCCAACACAGGACACGAAACCCCTCGTGCAAACCTTGTGATATCCGATCACGCTATTTAAGTACTAAAAACTGAGCAAAAAAGCCAAATCACATAAGCTTTCTCAAAGACAGTCTTAGAGACAGTTCCTCTCTTTTCGAAACCGTCTCCAAATTAATTTGTACTATACATATATATTTGTATGCTCGTGCTAGTCATGTTAACGTTCAATTTAGATGTGTTTAACTAATCAAAATAGTCTTCCTCGTAGAAATCCCAATATGTATCACAATGATGGCAACCTTCAAGACCTTGGCATTAGATGATCATGTCAAGTGACCCTTTGATTTCCTCACAACCCTCCGCCTTGGAACCATTTTTTTTTTTTTAAATGAACGCTGGGTTCTCTTAAAGGGATTCTCGTCCTCTCCCTCCTTCGTGTTCTGTTTTTTCGTTTTCTTTTTTTTTATATTAAGGGCGTTCTCTTTCCTGTTCTCATGAAGCAAAATATTTTGCCATTATGGTATGTCATTCGAGTCAAATCATTAAAAAGGAGATGAATTACGTAATATATATATATATATATATATATATATATATATATATATATGACAATCACAAAACCAACAAAAAGTCGCCAGACATGGATTTTTAGTTAAGGACAGATTCTGAAAGAACAGACTCTAAGCTTTAAAATGATGTATAACTCGACTCAAATGGACTCTCCTAACCTACCTAAATACTGGAAAGAAAGCACATAATCTGGAAAAGTGTGAACTGAGAAAAGAGGCTCTGAACAATCAGCTGAAGTACAGGGTCTATTCAAGCGCTTAATCTTTCACCAAGTCGCGCTAGCTGTTCAATGAAAGTACAAAACACAGGACGTCAACCACCGGAGCAACAACAATGAAGGGTTTATCAGATTAGGCTAAAATTAAGCATGTTGTATTAACACATTTTGTTCATGATTAATGCGAACTTTCAAAGCAGTAGCATTATCCTTTCAAATGTTACTGTGTTAGACCTGAAAGTGAAGAGTGTACAAAAGATTTCAAGAAATGAAAAGGGGCCTGTAATCCATAAGCGATTATTCTACTCTTCCCCCAAAAAGGGTTGTAGAAAAAAAAAAAATCTGCGGAAAACACACTTTTCCATTCGTGTTATGCTCCCAAACTAAAGATTAATGTAAAAGAAAGATAGCTCTTTCAGAAAATATGAAAAACCCAAGATTGACTTAGTTGACTCATTTCACCTGTTTTGAGTCCTCACGCAAAATCAAGGGGTGCGACTTTTTGCTTGTTTTGTGATGAATGGTCATATAATATATATGAAGAGTTTGTTTGCAAAAACCGATAAGTCCATATTTACCAAATGGAGATATTTGCGAATAAAGGTCAAGAAAAATAAAGAGAATAATAAGAAAATTTTTGCTTCTTTTGACAATAACTTAAAAAATATACCTTTTTATGTAGTGACCAATATATCATTTAAAAGGTATTATTTTGTACTTTATGACAGAGATCGTACTTAAAAATCTTCAAAAATGGACTTATCGGTTTTTGCAAACAAACCCTTCATATGTATATATATATATATATATATATATATATATATATATATATATATACATACACACATATATATATATATATATATATATATATATATATATATAAAGTGTGTGTGTGTGTGTGTGTGTGTGTGTGTTGAAGATAAGATTGCATGATTTCATTTACTTCTAATTACTGGTTGGTGAAACACATTCAGCATATGTACAACTCTATAATAGAAAATATTTTGATAGGAAAGAGTGTCTTGAATATTACAAGCAAAATGTTACCAAAATTTGAGACCATTTTGCTTTAATTTGTTTTCATCTACTACAGTGTGTAATAATGGGTACATTGAATTCAATTAACCGCCGGATTAGTTATGATTATCTGAATGATAGGTTGTTTGTTTTTAACATTTGAGAGAGAGAGAATCATATAATTATTAATTTCCATGTAATTGCAATATTGTAATTGTAATTGTAATTGGAGTGAGGTGAATAGGGGTCTTGAAATCTCTCTTGTGGTACAGAGCAGAAGTAATAATGTTTGATTAGTCTCCCCCCCCCCCACCCCAAACTAAAATAATGATTATTACGATAATGACCGAAAGAGATTATAACAGAGCATCACCAAAATAGCCATAGGAATGTGACTTTTCAATTCATTGGTTGTGCAAATGTTTCGCGATTTTCACAACTAGTATACTATTCATTTTCCGTGAAAGTCTATTGCAAACCATGTTTGAAAAACAACAACAACAACAACAAAGAATACGAGGAGTATCATCAAATAAAATGTAGAGCTCCAATGTTTCAAAGGTATTGCTACAAAAACAAATGTACCGGTATTTGATTTTCTGGATGTTAAAAGATGAATAATATTTTGCCAATAATAAATATTGGAAAATTGACTTTTTAATGTTCAAAATTAATGCATGCACCCTGCTAGAATCTTCGTGTGAAAAAAGGAGAAAAATGCTAATTTTTTTTTCATCTCATTTTCCCCACTTTTAATCAAGGCACAATATTAGCCACCTCTTGTCTATGTACTAAATTACGCATCACCATGAATTCAGAAGAAAAAAAAAATGCTTGCATAAGGATGTTAGTTTTGATTTTACCTATTCCTTGTGTGATGAACTTCGATTCTATTTCGTGTATGATGCTTTATCTAATTTTAGAAAAGTAGTATCCTAATAGTGTTTTTGTATAGAAAGTCATTTACATTATCTGTTATGTTCCTTTTATTTTCATCTTGTATCCATTGTTTGTTATGTTTTTATTTTGTGGATGTGTTAAGTTTTGTTTGTTTGATTGATTTTTGTTTTGTTTGCCTTTCTAAGAAGGAGGAAATTTGAATGTCAGGAAAGTCTAAGGAGCGTTCCACAGTCGGCGTATTTCTCTTTGTGTAATATAGGAATAAAGTCATCTAAATAGTGTTTATTGAAGACTGTCAAAGATTATCAACATCTTTGCTGTCGTACTATAACGACCAGTCAAAACTGTCGAAATTAGTCCCGAGACCAGCTACGTTTTCAGGAGTGGCTGTGCATCCCTGAGAGTATAGGGTGACAAGTCACGATAGGAAAATGATCCTTTATGATAATAAGAGAGAAAAATAAAGAAATCAAAAGTTTAAAGGATTGGATCAATGCAAAGAATAGGTAGATAAATCAATAAATGAATAATTAAAAAAATAAATGACAGACAAATACGTAAACAATTTCTTTGACTGATTAGTAATAAGGAATAGATTAATGAATGAGCATATAGATAAATGAATAAGTAGACAAATGAATAAATATATTTAAAAAGATGTCTGTTATAGGTGAGGATAACAGATTGATTTCCAAGGATTCGATATGCGAGGTAAAAAAAAAGAAGGGTTGAAACAAATAAGTTTCTCAGGATTTTTGATGTATTACAATAATCACAGCCGCTCCTACCATTGTACTGATGAAATATTTGTACTTGTCACAAAAAGAAAGAAAACATTTTCTCCTAATGAGATTTGCAATATGAATCAAAATGTCAACTGAGTTGAGCCATACAGGCGGTTTATATCAATGATTTCGCCAATGATTACTGATGTTTTCTTTTAAAAATGCATGCATGAAAGTCATTTCAATGTCATGAGACCTTAATTCCGAATATATTAAGAGTATTTACATATTTGATTTCAAATAAATCTACGGATTTGACCAAGTTCAACTAAGAAAATGCGCCTGACACTTTGTGTGTGGTCATTGACATCCAGTAATGAGAGCGCTAACATGTGCCAGCTACACGTATATTATGTTAAAGTCTTAATTCCACCCCCCCCCCCCCTCGCTTCGCTCGGTCGGGCTCGGTCGCTACTCTCCCTCGCAATACCCAGCTCAACCCCTGAACCCCCCCCCCCCCCACTAGATCCGCCCCTGAAAATGTCTTGCAAAGAACCAATACACAGCTAAAGCGAAGATCTAGCTGTGAAAATCATTGAGCCCGTCACAAAGAAACAAAAAACAAAACAAACTCATATACGCCCACTCCCACATCCAGCCCCTCCATTTCTCCCCATCCCTCCCTGCTCCCCAGCCCCCAGCCCCCTTCCCCTCCTTTAACATAAATCCGGGAATGTCGGCCAAATGTTGACAAGAATGACATTTATCATTCCAACACCTTGAATCCTGGCCGAGGGAGAGGGTTTCCTCTCAAAGATAGACGCCAGATATAGTTTCTTTCTGAAGGAACCAAAGTTACAGAACTGGTATGAATATGTGTGTCGCTCGAAGTTGCGGTCACAAGCAACGCCGTCAAATATCACTGAAGCACAAATAACATTGTGTTATTGAAAGTGCACTGCACTGCGAAGTTTTCCGTTTATACAACAATGTTGTCTGGAAAGTTGGCTTCCTTGGTCCCACTAGCAGTTCTCTCTGCATGTCTGTATGTATGTCTCTCCCTCTCTCCCTCTCGCTCTTTCTCTTTTAGTACATTTATTTCATATCATCAACTTTATTTCATATCATCAAGTGTAAAATAATAGAAGTTAGGAAAGAAGAGCAGAGCAGCAACAGATATTGCTTATACTGATACCACGCAGAAGATTCATGTCTCCACTATTGTTTAAAAAAAAACAATCTTCAACTATGTTTTCTTCTTTTATTCAATACTAATGATGCACGAAAAACAAATTTAACAGACAATCTGTTGAACAAAAACAACAACAAACAACTACAAAACTTCACAAACTATAACCTCACCTCTGCGCGGTCAAACCGACGGGATAGCCACCCGATCCGCAATTATCACGTTGCTGTGGTAATTGTGACGTGGGTAAGGGTTTCAACACACTCTTTTATATCTCCCCAGCTTTGACCACAGATAAACCGTGCCCAATGTCTACGCGATATAACATATCCGCAATATGATATGACCCCTTTCATGACATTTTGAAGATAGAGCGGAGAGAGGTTCGGCTGTTGGTCTAAAGTTTTGTGGATACAAGGGAATAAAAGTCTAAATATTCGAAAATAGGGCAAAGGGGTAAAAAGTTATTCTTGTCGATTTGATTGCTTGTAAGCTTTATGAAAGTAGGTTACGATTCTTTATTTATAAATTTGGATGGATTTCTGGTTTTGTTGGCAATTGATTGTGCGTATATATATTTAACGTGAATTTTTACTGATTCTATTGTCAGATTCCATAACCGCCCCCCCCCCCTTTTTATACAACAGTTTAAAAAAAATCACTTTTTCCCAATGTTCACATTTACTCTTTCCCGTTTTCCCCAGTATCAACATTCAAAAAACAAGATTCTAAAACTGGAAGTCAGTCCTGCAGGGTATATGTAAATCATTACATTAACTCCTTATGATAAAAAATCGATGAGAGCATTACTGAATAAGATACTGAATAAAAAGTCTCTAATTTGATATCTGTTCTATTCTATTCTATTCCATTCCATTCCATTCCATTCTATTCTATTCTATTCTATTCTATTCCATTCCATTCCATTCCATTCCATTCCATTCTATTCTATTCTATTCTATTCTATTCCATTCCATACCATTCCATTCCATTCTTCTATTAAAAAATGTCGAACTTGTCGAAAAAGATAAACACATTGTTTGTTGATCTTTCGTAATGGGTGAAAATTCAAAGTGACAATATCGCGAAAATAATGAAAACACATTCCATTCCATTCCATTCCATTCTTCTATTCAAAAATGTCGAACATGTCGAAAATGATAAACACATTGTTTGTTGATCTGTCGTAATGGGTGAAAATTCAAAGTGACAATATCGCGAAAATAATGAAAACGCGTTGATGCTACTGCGAATTCTATAGATGGTATCGTTATGCTAAAGCTGATACCCCCCCCCCCCAAAAAAAAAAGCGTGATAATGAAGTAGGATCAAAACAGTCAGTGAGATTATTATTGCCATTTAAGAAGCCATGACATTCAGAGAAGTCCGTACTGATGATGGTGATGACAAAACATATGATATTACATTACAGATGGACTTGAGCAAATATTAAGTGTGAAGCAAGTGGTTAAATTTGGTTGGCTGATGCTATAAGAATTATTTCCAGATCCTATGGTACCAAGCCTCAAACATGTGTCTCCCAGGCAGACGAACATGTGTCATTAGTCATTGCTTACTCATTCTTCGCCAGGCATGAGAGAGAGACACGGCATGTCTTTTTTAAGGACTTATATCAAGGAATCTTTAGTAACATGAGCTTTGCAAGCAAACCGGCTGACCCTGTGTGGTCAAAATAGGCACTTTTTGTTGTTATTTGTTGGATTGTTATTGTTGCTTTTTGTTTCTTGGCAGGCTGGTATTTTATATAGTTATAAACCACGTTCCATGTGAACGATAGCAAGACTAGAGTATCTTTATACAAGAAGGAGAACAAAACAAAGTCCAATAATTTACTTGAAAGGACAGTGATAGGGATTTTCGGGCTTCTTATTAAAAGCTTTATACAGAAATACTCGAAATTCAAATTCATAGAAGAAAATAATTACTTTCTTGTCGAAGATTTAATTTGGAGACACGAGTTACATATCATCAGCAGATTGTTCAGATTAAAATATTTCATGGATGGTATATAATATCAGACTTTATATTCTATATATTCGAGCAGATGTTCATTAATCTTCAGAAACACATATAAATGCTGGTGTCTGAGATGGAGCAAGACAAAGACAGAGGGAGTGAGACGAAAATAAATAAATGAATAAATAAATAAATAAATAAATAAATAAATAAATAAATAAATAAATAAATAAATACATACATACATACATACATACACTCATAAATGATAAGTCTTTTCTTTTTAATATTCAGAATTTGCGTTTCACTATTTGGCAATGTTTTATTGAATTTCAAGTTTCTACCTATGCTTTGGCGACATTTCCTGAAAACTGAATTTTAGACCACTCGTTTTTGTTTCTCTTCCTTTCTTTGTTATGCCTATCTTTAGTTTGTTTTCCTGCCTGTTTCGTCCCTGTTTTCGTTCTTTCTGTTTGTTTCGCCTGACGTCATGATATCAAAATGTTCATACATGGAGTCCTTGACGGATCTTGAGATGCCCTCATCTTCTAGAGTAATTCAAAAAATTTACAAGCTATGCTTCTCTTGTGAATTCCTCTTTTCCATATGAAGAGCTTGCAACCAAAAGGCGCTAAATCCATTGTCTTACGTCTTGTCTATTTTTCTAGAAACAAAGTTGATATTATTATAACTGTATATATGTTTTGTTGAAACTTATGTGATTCAAAGTTCCTTAATTGTACTCATGGAAGCGTTATGTATATTGCTTTGTATTAGTTTATGTGGAAATAAAATCACTTGAATTGAATAGAATAGAATAGAATAGAATTGAATTGAATTGAATTGAATTGAATTGAATTGAATTGAAGAGAAGAGAAGAGAAAAAAAAAACCAAAGAGAAACCTAAGAAAACAAAGAAAAGTACGTGAGGCATCGTCACATGGTCCCTCCACAGACTGTAAACATTCATGCATTGACTCTTGACAGTGCTGTTCATATCTTCCATAATCAGCATTCACGGAACAAATGCGTTTCAAGTTTGATGTTATCTTCCCGGAATTTTGCGGTGCCACTCTCTCTCATGAATGATTTCCGGTGAGCGGTATACCTGTTCACCGCCGCAAAGAGATAAGAGATGACACTGCGTTTGTTCTTATCATATGTTATGAACTTTATGTCAAATGTGATTCTTGTCAGCCCTTCCTGTGTCTTCAAAGACATTAATAGTTTAATCTTTAATATTTATTTATTTTTGTATACATGGTATTCACAGCTGCATGTTGTCTCTCTGTCTTTGGTTGTGGGGTTGAGTCAACTTGCTTCAGTGTGCTATATCTGTGTATGTATGTGCGTACATGTGTGCGTGTGTTTGTATGTGTGCTTTTTATGATGTGTGTTTGTCTGTGTGTGTGTGTTTGTTTGTGTGTGTCCCATACTTTATTCTGTTCATTTCAAGTGTTTATCCCAAGATACCTGTCGTTGTGTACACTGTTTACAATCGATATAGAAAAAAAAAATGGTAACAGTTTTTTCTTCGGAAGTTTCGTTTTTCCAAAGAATCGTTACAAATCCCAAAGGTTCGATCCGAAAACAAATTAAGGTTTGTAATTCCGAAGGTTCTTTGATATGATTTTTTTTTTCGGATTAACAAAATCTTATATCACTTTCGGATTTGTGAAGCAAAATATCGAACCTTATTTCATCTTAGTGTTTTGTCATTCCGATCGTTCGTTTGTAGGGATTTTTTTTTTTAATTCCATTTTCGCATTAGCGAACCTTATTTCACTATCAGATTTATGAATCTAATTTCATCTTCGGGTTTTGTTATTCTGAAGATCGTTATCAAGGACTTTTTTTTCGCATTAACAAAGCTCATCTCACTTTACGAACCTTTAAAATATCGAACCTTTTTTTCATCTTCGGATCAACGAACCTTCGAAATAACGAACCTTCAGAATAACGCCACAAATCAATGTTCGGATTAACAGTCATCTATAGGTATAATGGAAACATATGATTTTCGAAACAACGAATCTTCGGAATAACAAAGCTTATTTGATTGTTTATTTTCGGATTATCGAACCTTCTGAATAACGAATATCATGTGTAAAAGAGCTACAACAATTATAAACTATAGATAAATCGGTTACAGTTCGTTATTCCGAAGGTTCGTTAATCCGAAAATGTGATAAGGTTTGTTATTCCGAAGGTTCATTAATCCGAAAATGAAATAAGGTTCGTTATTCCGAAGGTTCGTTACGGACCCTATTTCATTTCGGATCAACGAACCTTCGGAACAACGAACTCTATTTCATTTTCGGATTAACGGACCTTCGGAATAACGAACAGCACCCGATAAATCTGCTGATCCACCGTTTTTATTGTTTATGTTAACAGGGCCCTCTAGTGATCTTCTACTGATCTGACCAATCATAATATACATGCGTATAATAATTTCTCAGTATCCAATAAAATATTTGAAATTTACCCTTTCATATATTTTCTTTCCACTGTCTCCTGCTGTACAGCTGCAAAACGGACCTTTCCACAAGATATGTGTTTTATTAACGTGAAGGGCTTAACACAAAACACATGAATATCTGTCCACAAATGAGGATTTCACACTTGTGACAAAATAAGGGTCAGATGTAAGATGCTTCTCTTTTAAATACACTCCGCGTAGGCGTTTGTATAGGAGCAAAGAAGCGAAATGGGAAGCTGCATGGAAACATCTGAAAAGTTCATGAACTCTCTCCAAGCAGAGAAGAATCACTTCCGGCAAAGGGATGAAAGGGTATGACAAACACCACAATGAAGGGTGACAAAAACAAGCGGTCGATTGTGAAGTTGAGTCATTCTTGAAATCCTCGTGACACCCCTCCCGGCCTTTTTGCTTCCTCTTCCAACCTTCTTCTCTTTCGTCTTCAACCTAATTTTCTATCTTCTTAGTCCTCTTTTTTTTCCTCCTCCTTTTGTTTCATTTTCTTTTTCCTCTGGTATTCCCCTTCTTTTCTTTCGACTGTCTATGCTTCTATTTTTTTATCAACTTCTTCTTCATCACCATTTCATTATGCTTCTCCTTCTTACCCTTCTTCTATTTCTGCCCCCCCCCCCCTCCCCATTCCTTCTCTTCCTCCTACTCTGGATCAATCTCCTCCTTTTTTTCCTCTTTAGGGCAATGATGGTTGTACATGGTGTCAATGATGGAGAAGACTTTTCCACTCGTCAACATTGTCACAAATCATGTAAAGTGTGTTTCTCTGTTTCACATTTGTCTCCTTTTTTGTATCTTTGGATTTTGAGCCCGTGTGATTGTTATTGAATGAGCCATGTGGAAAACTTGAGGGAGTTCCTGAAGGGAAAGATCCGTAGAATGTTGCAGCTGTATGTGTTTCCACGGATGCCCTGGTTTGTGTGAAAAGAGTGAGAAACATTCGATATCCTTATCCGCGTTATTAGCCTGTACGTCTATAGATCCATATAGGTATATAGTTGAATACTTGAAGTAATTACGGGACAAGTCCGAATTTGATTTTATTCTTTGGAGAATCCTTGCAAAGCAATTAATGTAAAAACAGATAATCATTCAAAACAGTGCTTTATATTCCAGATTGTATACATAACAACCCCATAACTGAAAACTCAAAATAATAAAGATTTAATTTGTGTATTTGTTCGTTCTTTTGTTTTGTTGTTGTTGTTGTTGTTTGTTAGGACATTTTCTCTAATGGGCTACATTGGACCTTTCTCATTGTATTATGACATCCAATTACAATCAAGCTGTGAGAGAGAGGACTTAATGAGACCGGAGACACTATACTCAGAAAAATTGGACTTTACTTGCTGGCCTCAGCCTTTGTCAGAGAGAGGTCAAGGCTGACAATGATTAATCATCGCATCAGGGTGAAATCAAATAGTTGTATAGACATAATCACGACCATGGCTTCCGTACTAGAACACCTTGAAAAAGTCAGGGCTAAATGAGATACGAAAAAAAAAAATATATATATATACATCGCTTCTCCCTTCCATTCCACTTATAGCGCTGAGACTGTTGCTTTGTATGACATGACTTAGGTGATTCGTGACTTGTCAAAACGGTTCCACTTTCTATCTCAAAGAGATAATTATTGTACCGCACGAGTCAGTCGTGCATTGAGAAGCTATGACAGTTATTGCTCGGCTGTGCGTGTTTCTCCTCCGTTTGTAGCCCGCCGTGCAAACCAGTAGACATGGCAAGGAATCCGAGCCACGTCAAAGTCCAGCTTCCGATCTGATTATCCGTTCTTCTTCCTCCCTACATTCCCCTGGTGATGCGCCACCAACATCAACATCTGCACGCTCCACGAGGTGCCAAATCGCAGCGACGGAAAAAAAAAAAAGAGAAATAGAAATAGAGAAAAGACAGAAAAACATAATTATAGACAGTCAGACAAACAGACAAAGAAAGAAGAGAAATGAAAGACAGGAGAGAAAGGTATAATTATAGTCATACTGATAAATATTATACATGTTAGGTCCTATCATGCAGTAAAAAGACACACAAAAAACGAACACTACACTGCAAGAGGGGTGATGGGGAGAGGGGAAGGGACGGACATCAGTATATTCAAAGAGTATGGAGAAAAGGGTCGGACCTGAAAAAAGGAGAAATAATAAAGACAGAAAAACTAAATTAAAAACCAAAGATCAATTGTTAGAAGTGCAGAAAACTAGGTACAGACACAAATTACAATACAAATAAAGAACAGGCAGACAGAGAGACAGACATACACAGAAATATGACACGTGAAAATGATGCACTCTGACAAAGCACTATGAAGGAGAAGGGAAAAAAAATGATACCTTCATTGCATAATATTGTCAATGGCAACCTTATGGGTGTAGCTCCATAGTGCAACCCAAACATCAGCACTGGCAGCACTACTCCCAGTAGCTTGGTCTTATATTATCGTTGCTCTGATTCACAATTGTGGGCAATGATGACATTGAGAATACAAACAAGTATCTCCACTTATCACTCTCTCGGGTCGGTGAAAACGTGCATGAAACTCTGACACATTGGGTGTTTGTGTTTGTCGTCGTCGTTGTTACTACTACTGCCGTGTCGTTGCTGTACCTCACCAAAATGGTTTAAAAGGAGACGAATACCAAAGAATGGTCCGTATCATCTCGTAATGGATACTGACAACAGTGATTAAATTTATTCAAATCACATTTGGAAAGTCGAACATCGTTTCGCGCGCATGGTTGAAAGTAACACTAATCCTTCCCCCTCCCCACTCTTACCATTACTAGTATTCTGTTAGTTGAATACATAACTGCTAGCAGCAGGTTGAATCTAGATTGCATACGAATAGGTCTACACCTGATGCGAGCAAAATACAATGGATGAACTTTACAGACTTTTAATGACTCATTTGCCTGCATAAACTGTATATGATCCACCTGTTCTTCTCATTGCGATAGGGACAGTGTGGTAGCCCACAAAACCTCCAGTGGTAAGGGTGACCGAAGGAGGCCTACTTTTGCAAAAACAACAAAGAAAAAAATACATTTGAATGAAAAGTTCGAAGTTCAAAGATCAAAATAACATTCATCTAATTCGTTAGCGAATCATTACAATGAAAATTCATATACAATGACAATGTATGTATATTGAAGGAGGCGTGGTCCCAAAAAGTACAGCTTGTATTTCAATATTTAACACACTTACAAAATGTATACATCAACGACAAAACAGTGCAGGGTTGCAGCGTGCACTGTATAGGGAAAATCACAAGCATACTATAGTTACAAACTGAATCTATTGTGTAGAGTTATCAAAATTATCGACTGCAGTAAACAACTTTCATTATGAGAAAAGAAAATTTGATTGTAAGCAATTTCTATGACAGCATATTCTTTCTCTAGAAACTTGTGCAAGGATCCAGACAAGTAAATTTTACTTGTGAAATATTATAATCTGTTGACAGTGAGGCACTTCAGGGTGCTTTGTAGCTCATTAGCACTGAGCATTGTTTCAAAAGTTGGTAAACTCTAACTGACTTTGAGTGACTAGAGACCCCCTTTTATGATATGCACCTGTTTTATCGTTCCCACTGAAAGGTAACAGAAAAGGGGGACACGCTTTTTGACTAGCTCCAATTTCTCCAACTCCCTGCCCCCCCCCCCCCTTCGTCTCTCTTTCCATCTTTCTTCTCTGTCATTTTTTAGTAAGACTCACATGAATTAGAACCCGCTCTTGAACCCGATCCAAAAGTTAGGAATGATGATGATGATGATGATGATGACGGTGATAATGATGATAATGATAATAAATGATAATAATACTAATAATAATGATAATAATAATAATAATAATAATAATAATAATAATAATAATGATAATAATAATAATAATAATAATAATAATAATAATAATAATAGTAATAACAATGACCCTTAATACAATTTAATCCCTGATCCTGTTGACGCATTTTGGTAATTTAATAAAAACTTTTGCCAGCTCTTTATCGATGACGATTGTTCTGCTCACAATGTGCTGTGGATGAATTGGTGAATAAGATGCAATTAAGTTAGAAATGTCTTGGAAAAAGTTGTTGGAAATGGAGGAGACTGCTAAAATGCCTGTTTTGTAGAATGCAGTCCTCTCTTGAGCAGTAATAGTAGTAATGGGCAAACGACACGATGTAGAAACAGAGGGAACATAAAACAAATCATGCGCATACAACCACAGTCACAGACAAAAACAAAGCAGCTCTCTTGCATACGCATTGAAAGAATAAACGGGAGGTCAAAGTTCAATTCAATTCAATTCAGTTCAATTCAATTCAATTCAATTCAATTCAATTCGTTCATTCATCTCATTTTCCGATAAAACAATACAACATTATTGAATTTTACAATAGGGTACAAAGAAAAAGATAATCAATCATTTACATATCATATCTGAAAATGTAAAAAAAAAAGAGAACTTGAATAGAACCAAGAAAACCTCGTTAAGTAAGTTCCCGTCCATACGGCAAAATAACTGATTTAACTACAAAGTGTAGACATGGACAGAAAACAAACAAACACAACAAAACATAACGAAACAAAACAAAACCTAAGACTGATAGACTACAGTGTTATGTGTGATTTGCTAAAAGGTATGTTTTCAAAAATCTCGTAAATGAAGACAGGCTTCTGCGTGAACAAATATCTCTAGGAATCGAATACCAGATTAATAAGTGGTGACGTACGGAATTTTGAACCATATTTGTTTTTACTACCCACGTGTGGAATCTATCGCAATTTCGTGTGGTTTATATATGAAATTTCATTATTAGTGCAAAACATGGATGACATTTCATTAGGTATTATATCTTTGAAGCAATAAAATCCAAGAACAGGCATAAGTATACAAATAAAAATATTCAAAGTATTAAATTTACGGAAAAGATGAGCCGAATGAGCAAGGTAATGACTACCAGTACATACCTAATGCTTTTTTCTGCAATTTATGTAAAACATCTAACTTTGTTTTATAATAATTACCTCATACAGTTATACAGTAATTAAAGGTTTTTATGACATACAAAATAATGCATGTTGATTTGTGTTGATTCATGATACCCTCAACATCACTTCTGCGTTGAAACGAATATCTAGAAACAATCCATATATTATTGTTCTTCTATTCCTCTTCAGTTAATACTTGGATACGCCCACAAAAAAAAAAAAAAAAAAAAAAAAAACACTTTCAAACCAAGATTCTGGTTGTGACGTCATCTGTCAGTCATTGCTAAAGTACTGAAATGTTTAATAAAAGACAATGGAATGCACTTTCTCCTCGACGCAGCATAACTTGCATGTTTCTGTGATTGTGACTAACAAAAGACATGGTGAGGCAACATGCAAGCTATGCTTGGTCTCGGGGAGGGTGCATTCCAATGTCTTTTGCTAATCCTGTAGTAGTACTATTAATAGCAATGATTGACAGATGAGGTAAAAACCAGAATCTTGGATTGGAAGGTTTTTCATTTTGTGGGCGTATCCAAGTAATCTGAAGAAAAATAGAAGAAAAAATCGTTAAAAATAATATATGGAATGCTTCTAGATATTCGTTTCACCGCAAAAGTGATGTTGAGGGTATCATGAATCAATATAAATCAACACTCATTTGTATGTCATAAAAACCTTTAAGATTAAGTTGACAGGAGGAAGAGGACAAGGAAAAGGGCAAAGGAGAAAGAGTTCAAAGGTTAAAGCCAAAGCACATGAGACCAGGCTTACCGAGATATACACTGTATGAAAAAGAACTGTCTCGTATTAAATGAGTCATGTAAAATTAATGACAATAAAACAATGAAATACATTTACGGCCTTCAAAAATGAAAATATTCAGTCATATCAAACACGTACCCGCAACATCATTCATTTCACAAACCCAAGAATCTTATTGGCTCACAAATCCTTAGAACCTTTTTTTAAGAAAAAATAAAAAGAAACGATTATAGATAATCATTCTCTTTGAAACAAATAATCAAGCCCACAACTGATAATGAAATGGAGTGTATTACTGACAACAACTACAATAAAAACTCACAGCTCTTTCAGTTCATTATCACTTGAAGCATAACCACATTAATCATTAATTACTTTTTAAAGTAAAATCAAATAAGGTCATTCGTAAAGTATTTTCTAGACCCCCAACCCTTCACTTGCACTTCTTCTTTTTTTATCTTTGTGTTCAAATTCTATAGTGAACAGTATTTGTTGTCGTTTTTTCATTCATTCATTCATTCATTCATTCATTCATTCATTCATTCATTCATTCATTCATTCATTCATTTTTTCCTTTTCCAACAGAAGCATAAGAATACAGAAGCTGAATGCATGAATTACATTACATTGTACAATAAACGAAATGTATCAGTTTTCCAAGTATTAGTAAATACGTAAATGAGGGAAAACGGTTGTCATCTCATCAAGCGTCACGTGATGTTTATTGTGACTATGCCCACGGTTATTCTTAAAAGACGTAGGCCGTGATACATAATGATAAGTTACTGCTTTTATTGTTTTTGGCTTATCTTATCTTCGACTGACGTCAATAGTAAAAGAAATTAAATATTTATCTTATGTCTGCTTGTCTGCTTACCCCATGTTGTATCCACGTAACTGATATTCACAGCAACATGTTTAAAAAAGCTGTGAGAGACTCTTCATACGGATGTTCAAAGAAAAATCGAAGACAAAGACAGAGAAAGAGAGATAACATAACATAACATATCATTCTTTTTTTTTCGTTTTGTAGTTCATTTGTTTTGCTTGGGTGGTGATTCGCTTTTAACCTGACCAAATAGCTGCGGTTCAACTTAAAGGGGATGGCTAGTAACTGATCAGTGGGAATCAGTGGGAATGCTGGGGGATGATTGTTCCAATTCTTGTGGGATTCATTAGAGAGTACACATTATATATCTATCGTTGTGTGAAAATTGTTTGCTTCAGAACGGTCTCATATTCAAGTAATATGCAGTTTAATGCCCCGTCACTGCTACAGGCATGCTAACCTGGAAACATTAAACTGCACATTACTTGAATATGAGACCATTCTGAAGCAAATAATTTTCACAGAACAATAGATATATAATGTAGGCCTACTCTTAAATGAATCCCACAAGGATGGGAACAATCATCCCCCAGCATTCCCACTGATTCCCACTGATCAGTTACTAGCCATCCCCTTTAAGATAGTTTGATTGAAGTTACCATCTTGACCTGAAATATGGCTGCAAAAAATAAGGAGAGTAACTAATTGTTGATCCTAAAATGACATAAATGAGTCTTTAAAAAATCAGTGAATAGATATTTCAACGACACATGATGATCGTAGAGCGTTTGTGGAAAAGCAAAGATTCGATGTGTGAACAGAGCGGTCTTGAAGCGAGAATAATTCGTCTGTCGTCATAGATCTCCCATATCACACATCCTACATGTGCGGGTGTCAAGGTATCACCATTGGCTTGTCAAACTCTTTCCGTTTACTGTTAGTTGTGAGGCAAAAAATCATACGTGTCGCGGCACAATTCATAATACAATGTAAAGTCAAGTATCTTTCTTGGGGTAAAATGGTAACTTATGTGAGAACTTTGACGGAGTGAGCTGGTTTACAAAGAGAAGATTATATTATTCCTGTAAAACTGTAGCATTCCAGGTGCAGGGAAGGGTCTGGTTTGATCATGTTTGAAATTCAAGCACGCTGTTTGATAGAATATTCCGTTGAGGACGAGTCCCCATATACTAGGGCAGGGGTCTATGGGAAATGCGTGTTGTAGCAAAATCAGCCCGTCCTCATCGGGTTAACATACACACACACGCAAACATATTATACACACTCATCATGTCTTTTTTTTTTAATTCACATTTTGATAATACATGAATAATCATTACAAATACATACATTGATAATATATTTGTCATGCAAGCTGACACGGGATTCGTCTAAATCACAAAGGGTAGCCTCTACAGCACTTTGTTCAAATCAAACAGGTGTTATATGAATAATTCACTGAAGACAGCTTAAAGATAACATGTGCAGTTACTTCGTTAATCAATGTCCACTCATCAATTAAGGATTTATCACTAGCACATTCCGTTTCTGATTAACAATGTACTGTGAAACAACTTGAAATATTCCTTCTGTTAATTCGTTCTGTGCCAGAGTCTTTGGACAGTGCATACAACGCTATAGATTCTTTATTTCCGCAAATCGGCACTAAAGCACACAAAAGGTTAAACAGAACGCCCCCATCTCCATCACCCCGCCCTTTCCCCTCACTCACCCCCTCCCCCTGTCCCCAGGAAAACGGGAAAGAAAATAGGAAAATTCCCACATCACCGGACGGAACTTTCAAATGAACACTTAAAGAGTTGACATTTAACGCAACCTTTTATGCAAGTGATATCAATCGGAAGATGATGCAGATAATGGTGAGTTACGAGCAATCACCAGTGTTCGCTTGTACCTGTGTACGGGGCCGCCGCCGCACTATCAAAATGTCAGCGGCCTGTTTGCGGATATAGCGAGTAGCAGGCACGAAATTAAATGTTTCCAGAAATATCTATTCTGAGTGTCATAGGGTATAGCAGAAGATACTAATAACTCGCTCGACAAATTACTTTGTTGCTTCTGAACCTGCTATGATGGAAATAGCGACATTATCAGACTGCTGAATTTTGTTTGAATGTTTCATACCCTGAAGTGGGTTCCGGTCAGGTAAATGGTCATTAAATGCACGGAAAATGTCTTTGTTCCGTTTCCAACACACGGCATGCTTTAGCGAATCCCCAAAATATATATCGAGAAAAAGACAGAAAAGATTAGAAAGTGGTAAATCTTCAAGTATGGCTTCTAGCTTATTAAGCATTCTAGGGCTGCTTACAGTTGATAGGAAATCCACATCCATTACAGATGCGTGAAGACAAACGAACACAATCATAATGTAAAACTTGAATTAATTTTAAAGATAGGATGAAAACATCGTGCAATCCTATAAGTTTAGTAGCTTTTTATAAAACAGATGTGTGTCAAACACGGTGCAAATTAGACAATTAAAGCTCCTCACAACCCTCCCACATTATTCATAACATACATTTTTAACCAAATGTATGTAAAATGTATGTAAACGAATCTATATATCATGAAACCTTTCCCATTTAATCAACAAAATCATCAGTGCTAAAGCGCTACAACTTGATACTTGATATACAATAAATGATTTTCTTCTTCAAAAATTTGTTTAGAACCCAACCCTTCGCATTTCTTTCAACCTTGCATAGTGATATAACATGAGATTTTGAGTGTCTTTCAGTTATGTCAAAGATTTATGCAATGAAGAATATTAATAAACACCAAACTTATTAAATTGATAAGATAATCTTGTGGCATTTTATTCGTGTGAAATAAATAAGCATGCTTTGTGATCGAGTTGGTCTGAGTGTTCATATCTATTTATTTTTCTTTTTATCGAATCTGTATTTCAGGTAGTAAGGGTGTCAAAGCGTAAACATGCATCATAATACGAGTCAACACCATTCTCTCGCCCCATGGATTTGCTGACAGCACTGTACCAAAAAGGTTAGATTTGCGCCGGTAGCTTCTCATTTGCTGTCAATTAGTCGACTCGTAATACTTAAATATCTTGTCCGCCCCGTGTTGCTATTTTCCCGCGCAATTTGACCCGATTTTTCCAAGCCGTCCCAAAGATGTTGTCTGATTACTGAGGCTCCCAGGGATAATCTACTTATGCAAAACATCACACCCAAACACAGCAACGATACATCTCTGACGGACGCGTATCCCATAATGGATTATGACAAAATAGGCGATCAAACTTGGTGGGCGTTTTATTTTAGATTTCCTCGCAGATGGTGAGGCAGTAAGAGGGATCACAACACAACACGAACAAAACACAGGGAGCTCACCTAAACATAATAGGATCAAAGCATGCATTACGCAGACTTTAATGATGTATAATTATGCATCGGTCATGCATCCAAAATATTTATGAGATTGTCAACGCTACACGGCGGATTTTATTTAGAGACCTGTGCAGTCTTGACCACTGCCAGCACTCAACTTCATTAAACAGAATATGATTACATAAAGCTTCACAAGCCTAATTTGTCCGATAGAGGCATGAAATTATTGTTTGATGTGTTCAAGATGAATCATGATACCGTCAGCAGGTGTTCAGTGTTAGGTCCTACTAGAAATGTGAAAACAATGAATGTTTAGTTTGATTTTTTTTTTTTCGTTTGTTTCTTCTCAGTAGTGTTATTTTGGACAATAGGATTAAATTTATGGGCCATTAGGAAAATTAAGTCAGTTTCATTTACCGTACATAATAATACACTAATACTAAAAAACACTGGCGTTAGGCTACAACCAACCTGTCAAGTCAAGGTTGCTCACGAGTGCCCGACATCATTCCCCCAAGACGAAGACGAAGCGGCTTGCTTCTTTTTCAATTCGTCTACAATCAGTAATCGTCACACTTCGTCATGGAGATTGAATTGTGACAATAGCAGCAAGTGACAGCTGCAAGTGGTTTAGCAATTATAATGAAGGTGTTGTTCATGAGCTATATTAAGGAAGAATGCTGGTGAGAGTTCCCCACAGCCTGAAGATGGCAACAAAAGGTATGTTTGTTGTTGTGAAACAAGTAATACATGTCTGTCTCATCGACCCTTATTTTTCCTATTCGTATGCAGCAAGTTAACGGGATTGGATGGAAAACCGTTTAAAACGTAAATATGCTTATGTTAGGGCACATCTATTCTGAACCCTTGCTATTCTATCAGACAATCAAATGTGAATTTCCCTTGCTCCTGGTGATCAACGAGGCATGCATCGATCGTGAACGTTGAGGGCTCCCTGACAGTAATGTACAATGGCGGGCACGTAGGACTGGTGGAACTAGTCTCGTGTGCTTAAAAGTGAGGAAAAAATGTGATTAACACTCACCCATGTAAATCATATTTTTACAATATAGATTCAACATTTACCGCGAATATCAAACCTGCATGTTTCACTTAAATCTCCATCGACATAAAGGGTTCATGAATTTTCTGTATGAGCTCCTCGCAGGCAGATTAAGCGATTGGGACATAAAAGACAGGTAAAAGACCTCATGTCGGCGTCTTGGGGTAAGTAGGTCTGTTATGACGAAGTTAGGAAAAATATGATTTCCCCCCCCCCCTTAAAAATCAACCCATCCTTGATACAGATCGAATGATATCAAGGAGAATTCATTGTAATTCAATAAGTAACGTTGATCGTGTCTATGGCATATCGTAATGACGAGTTTTAATATCGAATGTGATTACAGTTGATATCGAGGATGACTACACTAGGGTGTATCACAGCAAAGAAAAAAAAAACAGCGCTAAAGTCTTAAGGTGCAAGATTATATTGGAATATATATGAAGATTAGAAGAACTCACCCCTTATGTTTTCTGTCGCCATGGTAACGGTGGTTACGACCTAATTAATGTCCCACCTCATCCTGCCACGACTTACCCCGACCAAACGATCTGGGAGCTGCAAACTTCCGACCAATCATGGACCGAGATATTGCGGCTTCCTTTGCACACATCCCCCTCACCCAAATAAAACGAAACCAACCAAACAAAGCACACACACACACACACACACACACACACATGCAAACAATAAAACAATTTTTTGTAGATGAAAAAAAAAATGGGAGTATAGCTTGAATGATAGATTATGTATTACTTTAATAGGCCTAGGTCGGGCGGCAACAAAAAGCAAACAAATACACAAACATGAGTAAAGACAATTGAGGGAATCTACTTCTTCCAGCAATAACACTGACGTGGGTTGATATAATTATGTGATTTGATGACGTCATCGCCCGACAAGTCTCTACACCTCTTAAACTGCACAAACTCCATCAAATTTTCGTTAACAGAGCCATAGGAATGGTTACAATATCTTCACTGAGCGACAGAGCAGAAGTAAGAATAAAGATGTATTCATGGTAATTCTTTCAGCCTCACCTTTTATTTGTTTTATTTTTGATCAAGCTGTTATTGATCTTCAGCTCTGATCTTATCAATTTTACTACAAATAGGCTCCTTGAATGCAAATTCTCCATTTACGGTCTTTTTATGTCTGTGTGCATAATGTGCTATGATAGGGATTTACATAAAGAAGAAAAACATCACAGTAGCTTGGGTGAAATGTAAAAATTTATTCCCGCGTAATTATATCAATATCATTTTGTAGAAGGTCCATGGTCCTATTGGCCTTAATTGACTAGTTGTCTGTAGTACAAAGACCCGGAATATCTGAAAGCAGATCTTCATTATCATGATTATACTTGCATGATAGAATAGCTCAGACAAACCTATGTTTTACTTGTGTAATAGGTATAATTATATTAAGGAGGAAGAGCTGACAGAGGGGATAGAGAGAGAGAGAGAGAGAGAGAGAGAGAGAGAGCTTACTTGCAAACCAGGAATGATATGCATTTAAGCGTTCGATGTGCCTTCAATAGAGGCCGCAAACCTGAAAATAAAATGAGCCATCCTTACATACATGTAGCCCCATCACTTTCTTGTTCTATAAGACAGGGAGCTTGCTTGTTAGCTGATGAAACCCGGAAGTGGCACCAGAAGTTGCGCTGAAGGACTTTTTTGTTTGTTTGTTTGTTTGTTTGTTTCTTGCTTGTCAGCTGATTAAACCCGGAGGTGGCACCAAAAGTATAAAATGCACCCCCCCCCCCCCCCCACTTTGAAAACGTGGCGCCGGCATGATACTAAAAGAAGGCGGGCATTATAGATGGATTTAGTGAAACATTGAAGCAACCTGCTAACTCATTACATTTATTTGATTCTTTTTCTTAAATAAATCTAACTTTGAGGCTGGGCAGACTGTCTTTTCAATTTACTTTTTTTTCAATTTACGTCAAAACTTAGCCATAATAAGACGGTTTATGTTCTGCCGCAGTTTGAGACATAGAGAGAGACTTGAGAGAAAAGAAGAAGAAGAAGAAGAAGAAGAAGAAGAAGAAGAAGAAGAAGAAGAAGAAAGAAAGAAAACACTTGCTATTTTTCAGAGTTGAAATCGTAGTATCCCTTTAAAGGAATGGTAGAGTATTGGATGAGGTGAGGATTCAACTTTTGACTTTTTGCAAGATACATGTACTTACAAACCAATAAAATGTTTAAGAGCATACAATACTAAGAAAAGTTCAAAGTTCATTTGTTGAAAATCGGTTCTTTCATGTGTTGTTTAATATTTGGTAAAAAGGTTTCTCATTATCTAAAAAAATTATCATCAAAATATGTTGAAAACCTGAAGTCCCATCCCAACAGAAACAGACCACTGTACCATCCCTTCAAAGACCTTTGAGAGGTGTTTTGAGCAGGTGTTATGAAAGGAAAGAAATACTTGAAAGTACTAAGGACTGATGGTGTGAACAAAAAAGAAAAAAAAAACCCAGCCATTAAATCTTAACACGTGTGTCTATGGAAAGCTATTGCTTGTTTGTTCAACTGTTTGTTTGTTTGTTTGTTTGTTTTTTACATACGGATTATATTGACGTGCGAGACCCAGACTTTCCCAGTGCAGTGTAAAGCGCCCTCTAGAAGGAAATTACTCCATACAAAGAGTGTCCGTGAGTTAAAGTATCATTCAAGATATGACACCTGGAAAAGTAGCCCAGTCCGAGCTCACCACTTGTTGGTATAACATCAATTAAAGACACTAGAATAAATCCGGAAAGAAATATATCAATAAAACCAGAAAATATCCCACTGCAGGTTGTTACAAAGTAATTTATGATTATTGGGGCTGAATCAATTAATACAAAACACATGGGACTACAGTTTGTTTCAGCGTAATACGTGAAATTTATGTGTGAAGAAACCGCTCTCTGTCGTCATTTTAAAGCACCTCTGGGCGGAGTTTGAGCAACCACCCCCCTGAAAATTTCAGGACTGTCGTGAAATAACTTGATCTATTAAAGTAATGATACAGCGACTTTTGTGTGTATTT
Organism: Diadema setosum; assembly: GCA_033980235.1. Lineage (NCBI taxonomy): Eukaryota > Metazoa > Echinodermata > Echinoidea > Diadematoida > Diadematidae > Diadema > Diadema setosum. The sequence goes on along the minus strand of CM067079.1, from coordinate 22,337,266 downwards.
CATTTGATTCATTTTAACTTGTTGATACTTAACACGTGTTATAATGAAGAACACTTTATGATAGTCCTCTAATTCTAAGACTTGTTAGTATACCCCTCCATGAACAGAGGGGCCATCCTGAGAAGCCCCGATCCTCTTTCCGGAGTTCACCCGTCTACGGTGAACCACCTGTCCGTCGAGGCAGAAACGCGGCTCGCTGAACAACTGACGGCAGAACCAAGCTGAAGACATCTGCTGAGATGATGACTTGCCGACCGATCTTAAAGGTGCCATTAGCCTCCTTTGTTAATACTATTGCTTTAGGCATTTTGCACTGTAGAGTGGAAGTAGCTGATTGATTAATGTCTTTGGATGGTTGCTTGAATGATGCGTTCGACAGGATAATGTTGGTCTATTAATAATACTTGTTTTTTGTGATGATTGTTAACTGTTATTAGGCCCCATCCATTTCAAGCTTAATCACTCACGATGGAGGTCCCCTGCATAATTATTATTATCTCTGTTATTTACTGAAAATACTATCATTGTATGTTTCTGTATATCATTATGTATTCTGCTCGATACAATTGCTTATGTGTATAATGTTATAATTATCGTTTTAAATCACTGCACTTGTCATTTTTGTCTTTGTGCTTTTAAAATTTGTATTCAATTCGTAATTGATTGAATCCAGAAATAAATCAAATCAAATCAAATCAAATCAAATCAAATCAAACTCAAAATCAAATCCAAACTCCCACCCACACTTACATGATTTGATCAACATACATATTGATGGATTGATTACGTGATTTGATGTCGTTTCTGTACTTTCCTCGGAGTCAGTATCCAGTATGATAGCCTGTGCCATTAGTATCAAAGGAAATCAAAACCCAAACACAATAATAGATGTTGATTGAGTTAAAGCACCAATATCACTCAAATACATCTGCGAAAATATAGTTTTAAACTGCACATTACTGTATAATCACCTCTGAAATGTAAGCAACAAAATAGGTTATATAAGTTGATCTCCCTATCTCTCTCTCTCTCTCTCTCCCTCTCCTTCCCTTTCCCTTCTCTAATAATATATATATCTCTCTCTAGATCTCTCCCTGTCCCTAATTTTCATTAAGTATATTCGGAAGGTTATCTTCTGTTCCATTCATTATTCTAATGGTATATAATGCACACTGTAAACACTTTGTATATAAACTTGTACTTTGTAACATTACATGACTTATTGTATCCATAGCACGGTTCATAAATTATTGTGCCTTTGTAAATGATGTATATAATATGGTGTTTTCGTTATTCCACTTCGCCTTATCTTTGATATTATTTTGTCTATATTCTGTAGGGGGACTACATTTAACAAGCAGTGCTTCTAGGTAGTCTCCTCCACTTTGTACATGATGTAATTTTATCTAAGAATATAACGATATTTTGAATATATTATATTCTGTATACCTGGTAGTTATGATACAATGTTCACTATGTGTTATACCCTGTATATTTATGAAATAATGTCCATTATGTGGAATATGAATAAATTTCATTTCATTTCCCTCCCTCTTTTCCTTTCTCTCTCTCTCATAACAATCGCATTTTTCTGTCTATTTTATTTCTTTTTTCAGAAGCACTATCTTTTTGTCAGTCAGTCTATTATATCCCCTTCTCCTTTTCCTTATCAACCGATTTTCTTGTCTCCGTCGAAGGTGAAAGCACAGATTATGATAAGCTGCTTATTTTCAAAAGACCCTTTATCATTTTGAAGGCTGCATTGCCGAATTCGCTCTCCGATTTACTTGACTAATCTTAACAGAAAGAGGGATGATTCTCCTTTTAAAATGATAAAAATGGCGTCTACACCCAAACCTTGATTTCGGTCTATCGAATGAAGCGTCAAACAGGCGAGATAACTCTATTCGTGTATCATTATGTGTGCGTGTGTGTGTGTGCGTGTGTGTGTGTGTGAGTGTTTGTGTGTGTGTGTGTGTAAGTGTGTATGTGTGTGTGTGTTTTGCTCTCTTCACGTGATGTCATTTCGATGTTTATTATGTCAAAAGTGTACGACCTCGTAGCCAAGCACTACAAAGGGAGGAGTTTATTACTTTTTACCATTGTTTTCTTTTCCACTTTAAGTATACATGTCGCAGGTTTGATACTGAAAATAACACACAGGTAAAGCGTTACAGTGATCTTCAACGCAGCTAGCTAATGTTACAGCTTTGTTTTTGTTTTTAATGTTGTGATACCTAGTAAAACATTATCTTTACTTTGTTCACACTGAAGAGAAGTGTTCGTACTGTCCGTACAAACACACTCGCTTGCAGTGTTACTAGTGTGTCGGAGCATTCTTTTTACCAATATATTATTAGTTAACACTAACTCAATGAAATATAAAAAGATATTCGAACCAGATGTGTGCGTTGTTGTACCATTATATTATTAACTATAACACTAACTAAATGAAATAAAAAAAGATATTCGTTTTATACTCTCTTATTTAGTAGAAAATGGAATAAATCACAAGAGGGTACGATAAAACGGGACTAACTGCACTAAAAAAAAAAAGAAGAACAGAAATATTATTAACACTCACAAAAATACATATAACCAACTATGCTCAATTAAACTCTCTTATCTAGTAGAAAATCGAATAAAATCAAAAGAAGGTACGATACCGAGACTAACTGCACTAAATGAAGGAGGAGAAGAAGAAGAAGAAGAAGAAGAAGATCAAAGAAGAAGAAGAAGAAGAAGAAGAAGAAGAAGAAGAAGAAGAAGAAGAAGAAGAAGAAGAAGAAGAAGAAGAAGAAGAAGAAGAAGTAGAAAAGAAAGCACTAACGGCAGTTTTCGGAATTACATGAAAGATATTGCTGCAGCAGCAGCTTTTGAGAGGGGATCCTTTGAGAGAATAATACATATTGCCTGTGGAATCATTGAACGTGGAGGGCAGCATACTATACACAATAAAGTTTGTTGACCCATCGATTGAGTACTCCAGTACATACGGAAACATGGCTGCGATGATTGTGAGCGAGAACTGAGAATCACGACCACAACATCCTACTTCACATTTCCTTTGATAGCATCAAAAAGGTAAGATCGATGCTCATTATTTTGGCAGAAGCAAGGTAGGCTACACTGGGATGGTTTTAAATGATCTTGCATGGGTGTTGAGGGATATTTTCAGGCATTCAGTAGCAGGCGATTATTACAGCCCTGTGCAGAAACCGCAGCGCTGCAGCTGCCGAGTCGAGGGAACACAGTACACAGTTCAGTACATGTTAGATTGTACAGTTACAGTTGTACAATGTATGTTCGGTGAATGATTGTTTAAATGCCATGGACCCATGCCATGGCCAGGGTTGAGTTGGGCGCTCAGCTGGGTCCACTCTATACACCTGATACAGACGACACGCAATGACGCTACGTTGTAAATTTAGTCTACTAGTAGGCCGTAGGCCTGAGCTATTCTATTTACATAACAATCGACAATTGGAGAGTTCTATGTAGGGTCTACAACTAAATCTAGAGTCTACACACTACAGTGCCAATAAAAACAGTCCTGGCCTGCTGGGACCACTGCCTTCCGTCGGTCCATGGTGGAATGAAGGCCTCCTTCCAGGGATGGTGCAGTTACACAGTGCTCAGTGGGAGGATGTTCCATGTTCAATCTTTGATTTTTAGTGTTCTGACTTCTGAGGAAGAAAAATATTTTGTGGTGTTCTGTTTTGGAGCGTGGTATGATACATCCTTGTGCATGGAATTTATTGGAAAGCAGTCTTACAGTACTTGCGGCAACCTTCTTCCTCTTCTTCTGGCTACGGCAAACAAGACTCCACAGCTGGGATTTTATTCAGTTGCAGGCGCAAGGTGGCTAGCAGTGCATTAAAATGGGCCCCTAGAATGAGAGTTGAAATATCCACATCACCTAAACCTTGACATACTGTTGTAAATACACTGTACATCAACAGTCGGGGTGTCCCTAACATTTGTTGGTAGCTAAGATTCCACTCTGCCATTGTCTTCTGGAGGGCAGAATATCTGTAACAGTCCGTCTTAGTCTCCAGGTAAAGGAAGGAAATCGAAGAAGATTTCCTACACTGTAGCTTGGATTCCATCAGGAGATACTTTTGATTGATACCGGTCAATGTCTACAGCGGCAATATGTAATAAATAGATTCATACAGAAGTGTAAGTCTGGAAGTAGCCCGGCAGTCTTCAAGGTGTTTCCACCCAAGTTCTGCTAAGCATGGAGGATAAACTGCTGGGGTGTGTGTAGGGCTGTTTATACAGTGATGGTCTGTTGCTACATGTATCTTGTATTCTTGCATCTTCTGCAGTGTCACTTGTAGCTGGATCAACATGTACATTGTAGTACTTAGTAGAATTGTGTGTGTACTACAGTACAGTACACTATCAGTGTAGGCCTATTCTACTTGTAAATTGTATAGGTCTACACATTGTACTACTGAAGCCTACTACAGCTACAGTGTACAGCATGTACATGTACATCGTAGGTCCTAGTGTCATTTTTAATACATGTCATGGTAGGGCCAATTTGTAGGTGTAATATTACAGATTAACACAACACCATACAAAACAACAGTTCACAAGAAGAATCTGGCTAGACAAGATTGCTTGTACACTTAATGTACAACTACAAGGTGTAGGTTGCCTACTCCTACAAGGTTTGTACAATGTAAGTTAGAACATGTCTAGCATTTGTTAGAGAGAAGCTGATAACAGTAGTCTTCCATCTCAACCTTTTTTTAACCTGAGGCCCGCTGTAGCTCATGACTACAATGTATTTTTTTTTTTCAAGGCCCTGTTTAAGATTTACATGTAGATCAAATGCATATTCTTGTTTATTATTATTATTATTATTATTTTTGATCAACATCGCTGCCCACCTGTGAGAGCTTTGCAGCCCACTGGTTGAGAAGCATGTGCAGAGACACATCACAGTAACCTTACATCTGACACTACTTATTACACAGTAGTAGCAGGGTCCAATGATGTGCAAGGGGAGGAAAAACATTGAACAGGACTAGACTGTCCATATCTGCCTGCCTGTGTGCCTATGAAGGCGTCTTTGTTCTCTTACAGTTGTATTTCAAGTGAAACATCAATCAAGGCCCATTTCACTATTTTAAAGCAACTTGTTTTATGTTGCAGAATCTGCTGAAAGTACAACTCCATCTCAGGATCTGTAAAGTTTCAAGAAAAGTAGCTCCATGTGTACCCTGCACTAAATCTGACCTACAAATGTACATGCACACGTACGTACATTGTACATGTACATGTACATGTACATGTAGAACTACATGTGTAGTGTGTCTTTTGTGACCTTCTCTAAAACTAGTATTTTAGGGTGACTTTTTTGATACAAGGGTAGAGTAAAGTATGGAACCTGGAATTTATTGATTAGATCTAATGGTGTTTTTTTTTTCTTTTTTTTTTTCCTTTTTTTTGCGGGGGGGGGGGGGGGGCAATTCTAAAAGACGTAAAGAAATATGAAAATAATGATGAAACTTTCTTACTCTATTCCCTAACCCCTAAAGTACTACTGTGAAAAGACTCTGTGTACCCTGAATAGTCCCTTGTATTATGTTATTATACAATTACAGGGTTTCAAAATTATAGGTGTTGGGTGTCATACTGTACATCTGGAATTTTCCCACCAGGACTTCTTTAAAAGAAATGCCCATGTACAGAGATGCCAAGTTCAAAAAACTTTTATGAGTGAGATTTTCATGACTCGGCGTTTCGGCGCTCGCGCGCATGCGCACGCGAATGAGGAGGGTGTCACCCCTCCCATGGTAGGGAGCTTTTTTGAATTATTAGCTCTTAATAATGCGATCTGGTGCATACTTAAGTGACTATTTTTTACTAATTTTGAAAGACAAAAGGGAAATATACCTTCAATTGCAACAATCACTTGAATCCTTTTAGCTATGCTCCTTATTTTTGGCACAAATTGCAGACTTCACCCAATGCGTGAGAAAAATGGGTGCCCTGCGTGAGATCGTGAGACAGGCCCTAAATGCTTGAGTCTCACGCATAATGCGTGACACTTGGTAGCTCTGCGTGTATGGTGTACTACTATAAAAGTGCATGTTGTCTTGAAACTGCATAACAATCAACTTTGGCTCAATGAACAAACTACACATTAGATGTGCAGACAAATTGGTTCATACCAAGTGCCACCTTCTACCTTCCAGTCATTTACTTGCTTTTCCAATTTGCTTCCCAGTAGACCTACAATGTACATATTGTAAAACACGATATTTTCGCGGCATGAAATTTTCACGAATTGGAGCCGACGGCCTTCTTCGCGGCATGAAATGTTCGCGAGTTGCCTGTAACATTCAATGGGTATAGTGTAGACAAGAACTTTCACATGCATTTTAATTTTGCGAATCTTGGCTTGCGCGAAATTCACGAAATTAAAATGCACACAAACATTCCTCGTTTTACAGTAGTTTCCAGTCGTCAGTGCAGAAGCTGTGAGTCTAGTGTTGAACATCACAGCTATTTTGAAGAACTAGGAGAGCTACATTTACTAAGTAACAGGCCAACACATCATAATTCATATGGAAGGCTGGATGTACAAGGAGAAAAATCACACAAGGTACAGATCTATAATAGTATATTATCAAAGTTCCATTGTATGGTGTTTGACGATATAATATACAAAAATGATTTCTGAAAAGGTAAGAAAAACCAGGGAATGTGGTCGTGCAAAGTGCCATTAAATTTCTGAAAATACGAGTTCTAGGGAAAAAAAAGCTGCCCAGAATTCACTGTGATCATCTGTACCAGGAGAGTTTTGCCAGTTAAAAGTACAATCTAATTCGGAAGAGCTGAGGCCTTGAAGTCATTTTGTATTCTCTAAAATATTTGTTTATGAGCATGTCTTGTAAAATGTGTGATTTGCCATTATAAGTTTGTCATCTTACATCAAGAGGGCTGATGGCAAAGCATTTGGATTCAAAAGCATGTACACAGAGATCTTGCATCCGGTATCTACATAGGTGTTCAACTTTCAAAGAATAAAGTTGCCAAAATAATTTATAACCTTTCAAAGCCATCATTCAGTTTAAGAGGATCGTTTTGTTTTGTTTTGTTTTTTTCCACCACAACTTTTGATAGTCGAAACTTGCATGCAATGTACACATGTATATTTTCTTTTCATACTTGTGTGTCCTTATTTCTTTGCCACAGATCTGACCCGATGAATCCTGTTTATCCAGCTGGCTTACCACCGGGCTACCCAGGTGAAGTGTTGAACAAACTAGCATGATGAGGTTTTATAATCTTTCTTATGGTGTACATGTATATGCCATATACTAAATGTCGTGAGGGCAATTTTGTTGCCTATTGGGACTTGTGAGCCATTTTCACAAGTGGTTGAATTCATGATCAGGAACCACAGCAACAGAATGAGAAATAAGTGTTATCCCTATTGAAGGGAAAAACTCAAGGAATCCAATACCCCCCCCCCCCCCCCCCCCACCACCACCACCACCACCACCACCACCCTTACATTGCATTTCTCCTATGGAGGAATATTTGTGAGTTGTTAATTTCACAAATTTCTATTAAAAAAATGCAACATTTGCAAAGATAAAATCACCTTAAAATGTATGGTGTGTAATACCAGTGAAGGTGAGAGGTGTATTTCTTTCTTTGTTTAAATCCATTTTTTTGTTCATATTTGTTTTTTTTTTCCCATTTTTTTTTTCACTAGAATGTTGAGTAAGTCTCATTCTCTCATCTGTTATTTATGGTGCTCTGTGGTACATGTATATCAAAGAACTCTATATGTGACTGTGCACCTCAAAACGAACATAAAGTCGCACACACTGAGTTTGCGTGAGGACTGAAAATACGTGAAATGGGTCAACCTAGCCGAACTTGACTTTTTCATATTTTCTGAAAGAGCGGGTCTTCTTTTACATTATGCTAAAATTTGGTATCGTAAAACGGGCAGGAAAGTGTGATTTTTTAGTAGTTTATCTCGTACATTTTTGGTAGAATAGTGTGATTAGGCGTGTCTTTGGAATCCCTTTTTCATTTCTGAAAAACCTTGTCCACACTCTTCACTTTCAACTCTAATAACCCTTGAAGAGATAGTGCTACTGCTTTGAAAGTTGGCATTAATTATGGACAGAATGTGTTAATGAGGCATGCCTAATTTCAGTTTAATCTGATAATCCCTTCATTGTTGTTACTCTGGTGATTTACTTTCTGTTTTTTGTCCCATTCATCGCACAGCCAGCAAGGTTTGGTAAAGATTAAGCGCTTGAATAGACACTGTATTTCAGAGCCTCTTTTCTCAGTTCACACTTTTCCTGAGTTTGTGCTTTCTTTCCAATATTCAGATAGGTTAGGAGAGTCCATTTGATTTGACTTATACATCATTTTAAAGCTTAAAGTCTGCTCTTTCAGAATATGGTCTTAACTAAAAATTCATGTCTGGCGACTTTTTGTTTGTTTTGAGGTGCAGGGTCACATATACAACGTACATGTACATGTACACGTACACTTATGTCATTGTCTCATGTATTACGTCTTTACATTCTATTGGTTTCTACAATATTTGTTAAGCTTTTTTACTCTCTATAAACCATGTGTCATTATGTCTTTTATGTATTTAAAGTCATTATTGCTGAATTGTCAAGTGCCTCTGATTATTATACCTTTCTTTCTCTTCCTGTGATGTTCATCTGCAAATGCCTGCAGGTGTGGCCAGTATCACCACGGGCATAGGGGCAGTTCCTGGAGTGATGCCCCCACTAGCCTACACCCATGGCGTATACTCACAAGTCAGCCCGACATACAGTGTTCCCAGCTCGCTGAGTATGTACTGTAGTACTTAGCAAGGGGCTCAGAGTAGCTAGCCAATGATGGAACAGTTGCTATGGCAAAAAACAAACTTCATAAGTTTGTTTGGCTCTTTTTTTTTTTTTTTTTTTTGCTGTAGAGTTATTTCCTGCATTTATCATATCTTCATTTAAATATTAAGATGTAACATCCTTGAGGAACATTCATTCTGATAACCACAAACACTTAGGTAATACCTCAGGCTTTTTAAGTTTTCCTTTGGCCCGGGGGTGGGGGGATATGGGAGATGTGGAAAGGATGTGTGGAGCTGGACAGAGTGAAGGAGGCTAGACTAGTCTTAACTCAAGACTTCAATACTTGCACACAACATATAAATAGTGTGCTACTTCCTACCCATCACAAAATCTGGCCAACTCACAATGAAATTTTCTTTTTCCCAATCTCTCGGACTGCAATACTGCCAACACCTTGTTTATGGCGAGTCAATGCCAGTGTGACAAAAGCCTTCTGAAATAGTGGGCGAAAGCTAACGAAGGTATTAAAATCAAACTGTGATTGTGAACTAAGGAAATTCGCTTCTTACAGAATAATTAGTAGTAATGTTTGAAAGATTGTCAGGCATTGGTCAGGGTTGATAGTTTAGTTTTATGTCCCAGCAAAAATACCAGCCGCTTTTGATGTTCTCACCTGCGTATGATCATGTATTACCAAGCCCTGTATTAGTCATGTGTTTTGCTACTATGCTTTTCTCTCCCCTAACCAGCTGCCAATGGCCAGGTGGCAGCAGCGCCCCCAGGAGGTGGGCTGCTGTATGAAGGATCAGCTTCCCCACTCATTAGACCTTATGGCAAATCAAGTGAGTGCCCCTCCTCCTCTGACTGCACAGGGCCAAGGCTTGTAGCATTGGTGCTTGCTTGTTTATAGCCAGTTATCCTTTATTACCTCTGCCAAGGAGATTGTGTTTTTGTCGCTGTTGGTATGTCTGTCTGTTTGTTTGTTTGCTTGCAAAATAACTAAAACGTTATGAATAGATTGGATGACATTTTTGGAAAAAAAGTTGATAATGATACAAGGACAGATGATTGAATTTTGTTAGTGATCCATCATTTGGAAATAAGGTTATTTTTAGCATATGTGTGAATATTATGGATGGAAATGACCTGCTTGGCAGAGGTATGCTCTCTCTGAGTGATACAAGTTTAGTTTTTGTATGTTTGTTTGCTTGTTTACTTTTACGGGCTGTGAGAATCTATCATCATGTTGCATTTCCATCTTACCAGTGGGATCAACAAGTGAATTAAAACAATAAACGAATAAAGAATCGTAGAAAAGAGTACAAGACTAAAACTTAAAGTAAACTACATATAATCTGTCATACAGACATATTGATATTGGTTGTATGCATGCTAAATGAATGGTTTTGTTCAATGTTTCCCAACTACAATATGTATGGTTTTGCAGACATCTGTCTTTATTATTCTTGATCTCGTGTTTAGGTCTGAAAGGCAGTAGGAAGGGTGTGTCTTGTAATAACTTTCATCACTTTCTCTCTGACTAGGATGACTTGAAATGCTGTTTGCAGGTACATCCTATGAGCCCTGGAATACAATGGATAAAGTGTAGACTACTATATAGGTATAACAGGCCCTTTTGGAAGAAAAGCTCTTAAATTGATTGAAGCTACCCTGTGTGTAAAAAACTTAGTTTTCATGTTTGTTTGTTTTTTTTTTAAATTCGTGCTTCTGTTTCCTCTTGCTTTATATTTTGCTCTTGTTTTAAAAGTGGTCATGATTACAATTTCTTTACAGCAGGTCCGTATGCCGTACCAGTTACCCACAGCCCGGCACACGCATACCAGCCGTCAATAAGCTCAGCTCCATCTCACAGCCAGACGGCGTACACACATTCTCTGTCACAAGTAAGTTTCCATGACGACCAACATTGCCTCTTCCTCCTCTCTGTAACCCCCCCCCCAAAAAAAAAACAACAAAACAAAACAAAACAAAAATATGTTGAAGACCCCTGTCTATAGTGGCCACCTGTTCATAACAGCACATTTTTTTGTCTCCCTTGGGTGCCCGCTATCGACAGGTTTGACTGTATTAAAAAAAAAAAAAAAATCAGAATCCTAAACAACACTTCTTTTTGCCACATCTCATTCCACAGCAGAATGGAACCACGTTATACAACGCCCAGACTGCCTATCCACCAGGACTTCACCCTGCAGTCATGACACCTTCCACTCTGTACCAGCCTCAAGCTCGGCAACTTTTTATACCCAGTGGAACACAGGTAATTTACCCCATCAGGATTTCTAGGGCCAGGGCTCAGGTTAAGTAATTTTTTATTTTTTTTTTCCATTCAAAGAGATGTGTCCATTATTAAAGCTGTTTGCAATACAGTTGAACCTCTCTTATCCGGCCCCCCTTTATCCGGATCTCTCTATTATACGGATGCAAACTCGCCATGATGTTTTTTTTTTTTGTTTGTTTTTTTTTGTTTTTTAAATTACGGGAGGAAAGGGGGATTCCCAACTCCTTGAGAACTCCTACAAAAACACACATGAATTACATATTACTTCCAACATTAACACCTCTATTTTGGGGTCTGTTACTGAGTGTAACAATGAAAAGGTTGCAGTATACACATTACTACATGTGGTACTACAATGGTCTACATCAGTACATGTGTATGTATATGTACATGTATAAAGCATTGAGTCTCCCGTATCCGGCCAAATCCCTTATCCGGATGAGCCCCGGTCCCGACTTGTCCGGATACGAGAGGTTCAACTGTATGTTGTGTAAGTAAATGTGTTCAGTTGACAGTAATGCTGGGATGTATGCAGTTGAATTGCAAGTGCATGATAATTCTCTCTATCTTACATGTAAGTTTTGAATGTCTATTAACGGTCCCCCACTCACTGTAACATGGCAGTGGATATTGTACAATTGTAAGTCTTTCATGTGAATCAATAATCATTATCATGCCATGTATCTGACAAGCAGGGCTTTTAATTGTCACTACAAGGGTAACATGTCTATCTTCATGGTCAGTAGTCAAGATCGATGAACTTCCATCCAAAGTGAAGGGCCGTACTTGGCCAGAATACTAGTGAATAGAAATCAGAAGCTGTCCAGTCAATCCAGCTCTGCAGTGCAATGAAGCTGTTGCTCTCTGTATTGCCTGTTGTGGAAACAATTCCTTTGTTATGTTTAGGTCAGGTATGCTTGAATTTCATTCTTGTGCACTACGCGTATATATTATTTCTGCCCAAGTGTTTTTGGAAACTTGATTTGCTGCTTTCACTCTTATGAATATTTACAGTAATAATTGTAAAGAAAAATTTCCAAATGTGGACAGTGATTATTTGCCGATCAATTCAATTTTATTCCATCACGTGCCATCTAACCTGTCCCCCATCTTTTACTCATGTGAATCATCATCTTTTCAGCAGCCACCAGTCAATCCAGCTCTCGGCCTGTCCCCGGGTCTGACCGCCCGGGGCTCTCCGATGCACACCATCCCCGTCACCCTTCCCCAGAGCTACTTCCCGACCATGATGACGCCCCAGCCCCCTTCCGGCGGGGGTGCCATGTACCCCTCACCGGCCTTCTACCCCACTTACCACCCAGGCTTCCAGTCTCTGCCGTAGGACACGTGAGCGCTGGACAGGTCGGGCTGGATTAGCCGGGTAGTGAGAGCAGAGTGTAAGACTACATAAAATTACCGTAGTACGTACGTACATCCATCTGTCGGGGCATTGGATAGTAGAGCTCTATTTTCTGTGGTATTATTTATTCTTGTTTTATTCCAGTGCCGCTGGCCTGAAGGATGCCGGAGATATATTGTTTTGGGGGTTATAGCAAGTTGACGGAACAATGTGACCATACATATTCAGGACAGTCAAAGAAGTGCATTGATAGGTAGCTGACAGACAGAAAATGAATACATAAAGTCCAGTGTTATTCTTTTTCTTATTAATCAGATTTTTTTGAAGATAGAAAGATGATATTCTGTTCATCCCCATATTCCTATATGTGTACAGAGCCTGGAAAAAAAAAATGTTTTCCTTTCTTTTTTTGAAATTGAAAACAGAGTATCTTGGATGGGAATCCTGCATATTGTTCGTCTTGTGAACAGTTGTGACAATTTCAAATATGTCTGGTTTTAGGTCCATATGATTAAGGGCAGACTTCAAGCTAGAATGGATGAGACAGTGAACATACAACAATTGACAATGCAGAAGGTTACCACAAGAACCATGGTGGATCTGATGATGCTGTAGCAGATTCAGAAATGATGAATAGTTCTTGCCCAAAATTCAATGTACGCAGAGCTACATGACCGGGTAGACTGCAAATAAACCAGCGGCAGAGTAATATCCCCCTCCATACATGTATCATAAGTTTCATTTGATCCCTCAAGAACACAACAGTTATTGGTTTTATGGGAGGTTACTTGTACCATATTTTCCCCACCGCACATTCAATCTGGCAAACATACAGCTAGGTAAGAACAGAATGCAACATAATAGATTGATATTAAATCAGTTACTGTAAGCACGTATTATACTCAAATTGTGACAAGTATTCATACTGCCAAGTCAACAGTAACAGTGAAAAGACAACAACAAAAAAGATCATTTTAATTGGATCGCAATTATTTTCCTCTCACCTGTATCTAGAATAGGAAAAAACTTTAGAAGTGTGCAGAATATTATGTTCACTTCCCCCTTCTTTCTTGAATTACCCCTTGGATGTTTTTGTACAATTCTATACTTGGAAGTCGTTTTATAGCTGTATGTTATCATTATGAAAAATGTACAATTGTATGTACATGTACATTGTATGCCATATGCCAAAGGCAAGGAAAGTATGATGAGATAAACATTACTAGTACTCCATGGATCATTCTATCATGGTTTATGAATCAAACCAGATTAATATCTAATGATGCATATTTTGAATGTTGCAGCGGAGTTAATTCTGTTGGGTGTCGGTGACATGGGTGAAAAGGTGATTAAACACTGGTATGACATTTAATGGCAGGGCATTAGTCTGTGTTGGAAGTGGTATTCTCGTGTTGGCCTGGTTCAAAGAATCGCCTGGACAACCCTGGTTTATTTTTGTTGATAATCAGTGCTTTATTCCTTGATTGACTTGAGATGTTGAGATGCTCAAGTCATCTGGTAATACAAATCTGAATGCAGCTCGTGGAGACATCTAAACAAGAAATATGGACACCTTTTGTTACTGTTTTTTTTTTTCTTCAGTGGTTTAAATGTCAATAGGGTTGCTAGGTGTCCCTGATTGAGGGTATGGGGGTGGGGGAGACTTTCTGGACAAATAGTAATTGATTCCCCCCCCCCCCCCCCCCCCAAAAAAAAAAAAAAAAAAAAAAAAAAAATCTTTCCGTGTTCAGAAAAAATGATATACAAGCATCTCTTCGTTCCTAGTACATTGTGTCACTGCCGGCAACCGGGGATAGCCTGGTGGTAGTGTCGCTGCCTGGAAAGCAGTAGATGACGGGTTCGAGTCCTGTAGTTCCTTTTTCCCGACATGCTTGTTAAAACAGAGACCAGCAGTTGTGATTTTCCAATGTTATTTTTTTTAGAGGGAGTCAAAAATTTGAAGAAAACTTACACCTCAAGAAACCCTAATATGAAAATTGCTTCTACCTATTTAGGGGCATGAAGTGCTTGAATATCTCCTCGATTGCACTTGGAACCGCTGTGATTTTGGTGTCTGACTGTTGGTAGTCCTGTATCAAATTTATAATGGTGTGAAACTGCCCCATGTATGGAGCATAAACAACGTTTCGAGCAGAAATAATTAATGGTAGGATTACTCCAGCCAAACTTTTGGTGTAAGCTTAGTATGATATGATTGGGGTGAAGCAATGTTTGGGAAAGTAGATGCATTTAACACCATCCCTTTAACTACCCAAATTTGTATCTACCATCTCAGCGAGTGAACAACAGTGAGTAGGACGTGCTGAAAGTCCAAACAAATACTGTGGTCTAAATTTCTACATCCTGCTGTTATTCTGCTGACAGTATTCAGTTATACATCTCCTTAGATTTTTAAAAATGTTTGTATTACTGATGTTGATGTTAGTCAGTATGATTATAAGCATTCATTGTCCTAATTATCATTTTGTTTTTTTCATTATCATCATCATCACTGTGAACAAGAAGCTAATCATCATTGACACAGGCATCATTACAGATCTTATTACACTGCACTCTATAACAAAGTCTTCAGGACCGGTGGTTTCTTTTCATTATATTGGAATTTCATTAAAGCTGAACAGCAAAGTACATGAAGATGTATAGATGACTATTTTGGGACCTTATTATTTTTTTTTTTTTACTGTGTTGTAACGAGAATTTTGTTTTAACCATGTTCATTATAACGGAAGTGCACTGAACCGTTTGTTGATTGTTGACATGAGGTGTTGCAAACATCCTCTGAACAAACGTAAAAGTTTTCTTCAATGTGAATCTCTACGGATGAAAGTAATGATGTCATAAATGAGGGTTTTCAACTCTAGTTTGTAGAAAGATGCACATTTGATGATGAAAACAGGGGAAACGATTCCTGGTGGCGATCTTTTACCCAAGATGCCATAATTATTTCCTTAATTTTTGCCGTCTAGAGTGGTCGCTCTGGGTTTTCAGTGGTTTTGTCACAGGGTTGATGCAATAATACGGCTTTGACCATCTGGCTTCTCTGTATTGTTCTTGATCTCTCAGTTATTTTTAAAAATCTCAACACCACTGATCTAGTGTACCACGGGCATAGTAAACAGTGGCAATCTGTAGCACTCTTTATACATATAAAACAATTTTCATGTACCATGAAAGCTTGAAATTATTGTTAGTATGGCTAACTAATGACTAAAATCTCGCAGATGATGATACACGCTCACTGACATTAGTTACTGAATACTATTGTAAATGCTACTGTCAGTGGCCTGACCATTACTGCTAAAACGAATGAAAAAACAAAACACATCATAGATGAGCACCAACAGCTTTGTGATGTTAAATACAGCTGTACTCTGTTACGCCCTAATGTTAGTTGTTAAAAACTCTGCATTTTTCAACATTGTTCTAATATCTCCCTTCCTTTCTGCCAGTATTCAGTGGTAATGTGTTGGAGAAACTGTGAACATTTTCTCTAGCGTTACGTCCCAGCAACTCAGTTGGCGGTTATTGTATGTAGACAGTGTCTTTAGTACTTGTTTTATATGTTTATACTATTTATACATTTCTTGACTGTAGGTTTCTGAGCAACTCGTTTTGTGTCATCGCAAACTAGCAGCATATGCCGAGAAAGAGAATCAATTTTACAGCTCAAAAGTGGTACTTGCCCTCCTTAATACCTGTAAAAGAAGGAGTAATTTACATTTAAAAAAAAAAAAATGGCAAGGTTGCAGATATGTTGTGAATGCATGATGCCTCATTTGCTATGCTTTTCAACATGCAGAACTTAGACACATTATTTCTGAATTATACAATTATAGAATCCAAGAAGGACATGCCGAGGGTTTAGCTTTTCTTTGAGACTTAAGAATTCTAGAAGTAAAATAGTCTCATGAATTTCCTTTGATACAGGGGGATTATTTAGACATCTTCCTCGGGCTACAGGAAAGCAAAAATTACATGCAACTCGGTCAATTTTATGATGCGACTGCGAATGGTTCTCCATGGCATGTTGGGAATACAAATCACCAGTGTACACGAGGTATAGAACCTTTACAGCGGTAGAACTTAAGCTGTAGATCAGTGAAAATATGATTTTTGTTTGCTTGTGCAAGACATGACTGTGAAATGATTTTGCAAAACACAATTTCTTTTTTCCCCAAATACAGGCATGTAAAAAAAAAACCAAAAACATGATATCTCCAAATTTAGATTATCTTATTTTGTATTTAAGTACTGAATGTCATCATCCTTGAGGATGTGAAGTAGTGTATTGAATTTGATGATTTGAACATGGTCACCAATAGAAAATGGTTTGGATGTCTTTTTATATGAAAATATGAATATTCAGGTCATGAATTCATAAAGCAAATGAGGATTGTGCATTCGTTTGATAGCTCTGTCCGTCTGCATTTTGCTGTCAGCGGAGCAGTATATTTGCAGGCTCTGCATGGCTCTTTAAGCGTCTTAGCATTTGCCTCATTACACTTAAGATTTTCTGTGATCCTAAGCTTGCACTTCAAACTTTGGGGATCACCTAATAGATGTTTATATTTTGCTTTTAGAGGGCACTTAATAAATTTACTGGTCTTATACTCTGAAGGGTAATTTGAGCTCATTTATTTTTTTTCTTTTTCAACATCAGCATGAGCTTCCGGCTCTTACAGGATTTAAGTGTAGACTACCTTAAATACATGAGGAACTCCAATTAACATCTTCTTGTTGTTTTCCATGTAATCTGCTTCCTTATATCATTCTTTACATGGCTGTGTCAATCAATTATGTTCATGATGCGACTGCTCCAGAGCTTCATATATTTTTTTTTTCTAATTTTTTTTTTTAAATTGTTCTTTATTGTTTGTTTGTTGTTGTTGTTTTTTTATTAGAAAGAAGCTAATCCTACAAAGAGAATCTTGGAGCATAACATAGATATCTCAAGAAAATAGTTTTGGTGCCCTCAGCTGTGATGTCAGCAAAGCTAATTACAATCCTCCTTTGTTCTGTCAAAGTTTTATCTCCGTTAAAATAAATTCTCATGCAAGGTTTTCCTTCTTTCTTTCAATTGCTTTGTTTAAACTTAAAAAACTTTAAAACTTATTTGCTGATTTTACCCAGGATATTAAATCAGGACTTGACAAACCAGTCAAAAGAAATTGGACATATCTTGAAGGCCAAATAGATTGAATTGCAGATGTATTCTTCCTTTGCTAGTGGGGTTTCTTGCAATAACTTTTTGATAGGTTTCCTAAGACAGCCTTGTGTATGTTTGTGTGTTTGTTTCTTTGTGTGTTTTACCTGTGCTTTAGAAAATTCCACCCATGTAGGTTGGACCATCCATATTAAACTTTGAGGACCTGCTTCTAAAAGATGTATGGCATTTAAACAAGTCCCTAAAGTTATGGATTTATAGTATGGCTGCCTGTGTTTCACAATTAGGACACTGCATATAAATTGAACTCTTGACCAACGATGCCAGTAATTTAAAATGCTCACAGGATTGATGTGACTGTCATCAGCTGTCTTCAACTCACCTTACATCTCTAGTGTACCTGTGTGTTTGTAGCCATTGAAAACAGGGTTGAATAGTATTCTTGAAGTTCAGTATTCTGTATGTATGTAGTAGCAGTACTTCATTTGCTTTGTTGGTGTACTGTCATTTTTAGGTGCTACTTTTCTGTTTTACAATACTCTCAGAGGCTTATTTGAGTTTATTCTTTAAATGTAGTTTCTGCTTTAATTTCCATCTCATATAACTTTCCTATTAAAATGCAGGATGGGGTGTATTATACATTGATCTGTATTCTGTTAGGGACTTGGGGATATAAAAGGTTATGAGCAAGATGTATTATTTGATGAATGTTTGTGTGTCGCAAACATGAGGACTTCATTCCTTGAATATTAATTATTATCATTATTATTTTTTTAACCCGTTGAGGATGGGCTGTTTTGCTACAACATGCATTTCCAGTAGACACCTGCCTGAGTATACTTGGGACTCATCTTCAATGGGTAAATGTTGTCGCTGAACCAGGCAGGCTTAACTCTCTCGCGTGTAATTATTAAACGCATCCAAAGCAATTTAATGGCACCATAACTAGAGGTTAAATCTTACACAGTTCTTTTCCAGATCATGATTGCATGCAGTGTATGAGCCACATTCTAAAACTTTATTGTCTTCATGGTTTCCATAGATACCAATCAGTTTATAATTTCAGTAATGTGGATGGACTTACATATGGATCGCTGACTATTTTAGTCGCGACAAACCCACATTGTAACAAGCCATCCTGTAGAAATTTGCAGTTGCTATAAAGTCTTGAAAGACACCCCGCATTCAAACGAAAGATGCATTACGTGGAATTGCGTACATTGTGGTCTGTGGCTGCCATGGAAATACCCTCTATGTATACTCTACCTGCAAATGGTAAAGTGCTGGTATTTGTGCTAAAAAATGAATTAATGAATAAATAAACACAAGGGTAGACTCTTTATGATCGTAACTGTAGGATGACGAAAGTGTGTTCTGAAACCATATTTTTATTTGTGTCCTGTAAGATCAAGATTCATGGTTTCACGTGACAAGGCTGCTTATGAAATATCTGCTGTAGTATCTGAATACTAGGGGAAAACAAGTACATGTACAAGATCACCACAATAGCATCATTAAAAAAGAGAATTTATGCTGTGCTGGTATTCTATAGAAAATGTAGGTTGCTTTTTCCATGTGCTTATCAGTGTATGTAGATTAGGGTCGGGCGGTTTCTTAAGTTCAGTGAAAGGCAAAGTGTCATCTTTGTGTTATTTGTACCACCAGATTTAACCATCCCCACTTGTGCTACAAGTCCTTGCTAACATTTGATCAGTATGGATGTGCGGTGCAGTGGTGGAAGTACATTATATTTTCCTTTAATCAGCTAAAGAGGTTAATGTTGATAGAACTTTGCCCTACCCAGTGGTGTTGATTGTGCAAAAATGAGTCTTTTAGTGACACAATGACACAAGTTTGTGAAAATGTTCACCCATAATTGCAAAGTGTCAGAATTTGTGATTGATTGAGCGTCAGTGTATTAAGCAGCATGTAAATTCTGAGGAAGGGGGGGGGGGGGGTTGTTGCATTGTGTCCACCAGTATTTAACTGTGATGTTACCTAGATAAGACACAGAACCAAGTCACCCTAGATGTTATAACAATGATAGACCTGGGCCGTTTGTGGAGTATGCTCATGTACCATGCACTGATCATTATTATTTTAAGAGGAATAAGAGGAGATTTCCATTCTTCCCCATCAAATTTCCATGGAGCACAGAATTTTGTTATTTCATGCAAGCAATGCATGGATGGTCAAATACTATGTATGCACAAAGACTGCTATATAATGTTCTTGATGGGAATCAAGTTTACTACAGTGTATGTATCCAATACATACATGTATGATATGGTTACAATAAGCCACCATACCCTTAAAGTTTGATCATGTGTTTGTACATGAAAACCATTTGAACATTGGAACTTTTGTTTGTTTGTTATGATTGAGAAATCATGGCATGTTTATTTTATGTTGTTTTTTTCCAAGATGCAACACAATTTCATGACTACGAGTAGTTGGTGAAAATGATTCTATGACTATCAACTCTGCTGAAGTCGGGTCAGTCTAGACTTCAGAATAAGCTTCAGCCTGGACAGTGTTCGATTTAGGCAATGAAATGAATACACAGTTTTCACATGATGGTTCTGAGAATTTACACATCTACTTTGAATGAGGCAGAAGTTTGACTCTTGTGGAGTTGAATGTGCTTTAGTGCAGTCATATCAAGCTGAAGCAGAATTATTCATAAACCGACTGATTTGATGATATACTGTATGTACATGTAGGTCTCGCAGAGTGAGAGCATAATAGTTGATATCAATGACATCGTACTCTATTAAACAGAGATTGATGGGCATTTTGAGTTCTGTCATGTTTGTAGACGTCATTCTCATTCCGTTGCCTCCAGAGAGCGGGTCAGTGTAAGCATATACCTACATGCATAGTCCATACAGATAAATGCCATTTATTGAAGCATACGTACATGTAGTAACAACAAGGGCATTCTCTATTCAGAATTGCCTCACATGATGTAGTTTGCACACGTTTCATACAGTGGACTCCCTTTATAATGAAGTCCTTGGAACCGGCAGTTTTCTTTCGTTATATTGAAATTTCGCTTTAACTGAACAAATATTCAATAAAAGACATAGAGCCAATAATGTTGCAGCCTGAATTTTTACTTCTTTGTAACCGGAATTTTGTTTTAAGCGTGTTCGTTATAATGGGAGTGCACTGTACATCAATTTAGTTTTAAGATGAGAAGAGTTCTTGTGCATAACTTCAAAGAGAAAAACAGTGAGCATATGTAATTTCCATTTGTGTGATCATTAGCTACCTTAGACGTGATGATCTTTAAGTTAAACTAGTACTATCATATTGATGCCAAATGATAATGACAGGAAATAATTTGTAGACATTTTAACGGTCTCAGAATCAAGCATTTTAACTTTACAAGGACCGCGTACCTTTACAGTAGCTGGGCCTGTTCGGCATGATGTATTCAAATTTGTTGATGTTACGTAGGCCAAATGTGTTAGAATTTCATTTGTTATCTCGTACTTGCGCTTTTACAGCTGGAAGTGCTCTTTGCAAACACTGAGTTTTTGCTATGTCTGGCAATCCATGGGATATCTTAGACGGGTTTGGTGAATTGCCAAGAGCAATCTTTTGAGATGGAACACATAAAATTTGAATACATCATGATATTCGATGTGTAAGCACGTACAGCATTCTTCATGTGTAATTCTTTAAACTGAAATACACAATTACAGCACAGGGAAACCCTATTATAACAAGCTCACTTTTGAGGAGGTACTGCTTTTAGCAAGGTGATTTGGCAGTGCCGAGTTTCCATTATTGTACTTCACTGGTTTCTTTTTTACTATGTTTGCAAGAAGGCAAATTGTTATAACAGGGCAAAAGAGGCAGTTCCAGCGACCTCGTTATACCAGGGTTTCCCTTTACCCTTCGAGTGATTCTTGATAAATTTTTGAGTTAAGGAGTAGGGATGGGGGAGGGTGATGAATTTGTCCATATTTTATGAGAAATTTTATGTGCTCACATTTTAGGTCATTTTCCAGTGTGTAAAATCAACGTCAATATAATAGACATACATTTGTATTTAATAAATCAAGTAGGCATCATCCCTCTTGTGGTCAACTTTAAGAGCATCAAGAACAAAGACATTTTTGTAGCATGTTTTGATACCCTCCTTTGTAGTGTTAATTTTGTGAAATCTTCCTCTTCCTGGGAGGTCGTTTCTTACTCTGTTTCTTACCGATGTGTGTTGATTATGTGTTTACAATTTCTCGATCATAGTGTACTATAGAAGAACTATCTTAATTCTATTATTGATTATCTGTACATCTATGTATGCATTGTAAGTATGTATGATAATGATTGGATTAGAAATTACAAAAAACACACATGAGAAATTAGTGTGTTTCCATATTCAATGTCCTGTCGTACAATTCTGATATTTTCATTTAATAAGAGAAGTGTGTGTGGTGTTTGTTGTGGTATGTCTGCAAAAGTGATACTGTTTTTCAGTCAAGACTCAAGACTCTGATACATGTCGTTGTCATCAAAATAGTTTTCCTTGATACCAAATGCTGACTCGACAACTGTATACAAGACTGTGGAAGTACACGTACCTCCTCAATGCTGCTATTATCAACTTCAATTGATTTTCTCTAGTGGTGGCACCACATTATGTTTATCCCATAATTGACACAAGATAGGCGAAACGAATAAGGAATTTTCAATGTTATACATAAAATATGTGGACTTGGAACATGATTGAAGATGGTCAAAAAGTCAGTCGACAGCCAAAAGCATGTACGTGTGTACAATGCCTACAGAAGGCAGTGCTCGACACTAACCTTTTTGTCTGGTGGCCTGTTAGGGCCACTAAAATCTTTAAATGTGAAATTTTAGTGACCAAAAAAGATACCTTGTGAAGTGGCCCGAAATAAAAGCAAAAGAAACAGTCTATTTTGAATCTTAGTTGCCCTATTTAGCCACTTAAAGATAGATTTGGTGGCCTGACACCAATTTTAGTGGCTCTGCCTGGGCAACCAGGCCACTTTGTCACCACTAATGTCAAGCCCTGCAGAAGGTCAAACAATATGACACCCAAACCACACATGAAGGCTACACAAAGATGTAAATATTCATTTGAAGTTTACCCGATCCGATGGCCACATGAAGGAAACGCAATGGCCAGGGGTGGATCCAGGAATTCTGTGAAGGGGAGGTGCCTTTGCAAAATTAAGGGGGGGGGGGGTGCATGCACCCCCCTCCCATTTTTTCCTTTTCTATATCTTTTGTTTTAGCCAAAAATAAATACCCCCCCCCCCCCCGATTCGCCACTGATGGCTTGACAAAGATTTTGCCACCACTCACAAAGTCATTGATATATAAAGATGCCCTCATGAATGACCCAATGTTTCTACAATCAGAGCCGAATTTGAGCATATTCTTTATCATGTGTTCAACTTTGCTCAGTTTTGGGACAGTGTGACAGCTGCATTTAATAATGTAGTTGGTCTTATACTGCGATGGGTATCTGTTTTCTCATCATACAGTACCAATGGCTGATTAATGTGTGTTCGGAGGGAATTTTACCCAAGTATAAAATTTAGTTTTACATTAATGGTTCCATGGCATTTGCTCCAGCTACAATAAATTGCTCCCATGGAAAATCTGAATGCTAAGCTAAACAAAAATTCTACCCATAACATAACCCTAACCCTCACATCAATCTAAACCTAAAACCCTATCACAACCCTAACCCTAAGTCCTTGGAGAAAATGAGACCGAAGCAGATGTCGCAGAAGCAAATGTCAAATCACCTGCCATTATAATATGCACACACACACACACACGTACACACGCACATGCACACACACGTCTATGGTGCAAACCGAGGACCTGTTTTACCCATAAGAATTTTACCACATAAGCGAGGACCTGTGTGTAAGTAGGACTCTTGTCAACCGCGGACTCATTCGTATATAACCATACATCTGAGGACTTAAATACATCTGAGGATTACAATAATGCTAATCGAGGACCTACGTACAAACATGTACCCCTACATGCAAAAGCAGACCGTTTGGAATGGTCTGCGAACCGAGGACGTCCTCGGTTCTCTGTGTGTCCTCAGTTTAAAATGTAAAGTTTATGTGTGTGTCCTCGTTTTCCACCATAGGTAAGTGCACACACACATGTATGCATACACAATGATACGAAAGAAAAGACCAAAATATTCATGGTGGTCATGGTATAGAATATGGTTTACTCATAATTTGTGTGTTCAGATGAAAGTACCCTACTGACATTAGATTCATATAGTTTAATACCCTGAAAATATGCGTCATAAAAATGATCCACAAACTTGTTCAAAAGATATATGAAATACATTGTAGAAAAAAGTACCAGATAAGAAGGTACAGCTGTAGTCTTGGAAAAGAAAATGTGTATGAAGTACACGCCTGTAGTTAATTACATTAAAGTTGCAAAAGAATGTACTCGCTACACACACATTTGCTATGATACATATACATTGTTCTTGTCATGGAAAGTTTGTTTTCTTGACTGTTTTTAGTAATTGCCATTTACAGGCAATTATCTGTGTAAACTTGTGGTCAGATTCAACTGAGATGGATTCAGTCATCAACTTGCTCCAGTCTGAACTGTATGCTCATCTTTTCTTACCTTCATGATTTTCCCTTCTTTTTCTGGTCTTTTCTCCTCATTTTCTTTTTTCTGTTATCGCTGAAAAAAGGGTAGTTCTTCTTGCAGGATCATCTGAACTTGTTGGTTCAAAGAAAGATTGTTCATTAATTAAGAAATACAGTGTGAAGGGAAGTAGGTCATCCAGTATAAAACTATATAATAATATCCACATATAAATACTACTCAGCCAAAGTGATGATACCTGCAAAATATATACCTGTATACATTTTTCAACAAAGAAACGTCATGTCAGCTATTTATAAGAGAAAATCATGCTGCTGTGCACAAAAACACTAGCATCCAATATAAGTATGACAACATGGTATCAAAAGAAAAAAACAAACAAACAAACAAAACAAAACAAAACAAAAAAAAAACAAACAAACAAACTTGTGTCAGTATTATGTATTTATGATTCAGAAGATATTTTTCAAAAAACTATGTTTACATAATTATACACTTCTGATTGTCCACTGGGGATATGAAAGGATGATTTTCTCAAATTATTAAATTTTCTATAACATGTTACTATAATGATTTTAAAGTAGTGCAAGTGTACACTGTAGGCACAAAAGGTCATATATTTCGTTTGATTAAAAATATTTTATTTCATAGAAGCCACAGAAACTACGACCAATTACTAGTACATTAGCACTGATAAACTACAAATTTCCAGCAACATACCAAATATTACTTGGTTATAAAAACATACTTTTAAGCTGTCTAAACATAATGTTACAGTGGTTGTTTTTCAGAAAAGCATTTGCATCAGACCTTACAGTATTTTGAAAAGGTTTTGACATATAGAAGGTAACAGAGACTCGAGAGAGAGAAAAAAAAAATAATATCAGTTCTTCACTATCACTGAAACAGAATAAATATTTTGTAACAAATTTTACTTTATTCCATTATGCTACCAATTTGATACATTCTCTCCAGGCGTTCTGACCATGTGCAGTCATGACCTCAACATGACGCTACACAGACTACAGCCACATGGATGTGGTTCTTTTCTGTTTAGTGTCACTCCAAGATTGAAGAAAAATATATTCTGTGTGTTTTGACATCTGTCTATTGAACGACAATAATTATGATTATTACCTATACGAGGTAGTTTTGCGAGGCAATTGCAGTTGATATTTTGCAGGGTTAAAGGTCAGCAGTTGTTATTTTGCAGGTTAAAGGTCAGCAGGCAATATTCGTTCGCCTCTGCCGGTTTTCGTCATCACGTCGCTGCGTGTCGGTTACACACACCTTACCGTACACAAAACAATGTGTGCAAACAGTGGAATCTTCCGGTTTTCGCCATTCACTTTGCACAGGGAGGTGGGAAGAGAAAGAGTGGGATCTCTCTCCCCACCTCCCTGCTTTAAATGTAAACATTCCGATTGAACACGAAAAGAAAACATTCCCGGACGTCGCTGGGTGTCGGTTACACGCACCGCAGAAGAACGCTGATAAATCAACTCATTATACAAGGTCGACCACTTACAGCAGCACTACGCGTCAAACAATGACTAGTCCATTTGTGCTCAATAATTGCAGAGTGACCATCAGTTTTACAACTCTCCAAATTTAAACAAAAGTAAAAAATAAAGTGTAAAAGCGTTCAGATGTTTGAAGTTCGCCTGTTACAACTACACATGTAGTTGAATGATATACATTGATGAGCAATTGTTCAATTATTCGACATGTTGATGATCTACAGGTAGTCAAATGTGGCTTGATCTATATCATAGTGTATAGCCGTATTCACATATTTTCTTAATTTACCTAGGGGATATAGGTAATAATTATGATATTGACTGGCCTTGAGGGAGATACCAGATAAATATTGCCCGCACTGAAAGAATATTGCCCGAGTCGAAGACGAGGGCAATATTCTTTCAGTTTGGGCAATATTATCTGGTATCTCCCTCGAGGCCAGTCAATATTATATAATTATTTTTGTGGCGACAGGTTTGTCTGTTCTTATCACCTATCTCCCTCACTCATCGATCAGGGGCCATGATGCATTCTCCTGGTATCGTTTCCCTGTAAATCTGTTTCAACTTCAACACCACTGGCCACTGAATAGATGAGATGCTAGAATCATGCTCTGCAATGTCTATGTGTAAGCAAAATAGTCAGAATTGCTCTGAGATAGAGGCTTTGACCCTCTGTATATTTCCCTTCTGTCCAGTCGTCATCTATTATTTTCATTCTCAAGAGCATTACTTGCTATAACTGATCTTTGAAAGAAGAAAGAGAGGTAGCAACGAAAAGAGAGTGAAGCTGCGGAAGACCCAGGCGTAGCCGAGGTGATCAACAGCGAGACCTGCCAGCGAGGTAAAGACGACCTTCCCTACGACCTCTGCAGTGGCCATGGTGGTGTGATGAAGGGCCTGTGTGGTGGGGTCCTCCGCCCTTTGGGAGTACAGCATCATCATGGTGAATGTTGCCGTGGTGATGGCCCCGCCCAGCAGCAGCAGAAGGTACACTGGAACACACATGTCTAGTCAGAAAGGACAGAGAGAGAGAGAGAAGGTAAAGAAAAAAAAATGTGAGACCGAACCTCCCTATGCTTTCATCCTTAAAACTCAAGCTAATGACAGATACAATTTCTTGGCCCAAATTCACAACGGTGGTTTAAATTTGCCTTTTGCAAAGGCAGCTCGCAATGGACTCACACACAGCTAGTGAGCGGTGGATTCGCACACAGCGAGCGGTGGACTCGCACAGCTCTGCTCGCAGGTCGCTACACTCGCTGTGACTGTGCACGTCCACAAATTATTGCGAACTGCCTTTGCAAAAGGCTAGGTTTAGATTCAAACCATGGTCTACAGTGTAAGATACGCGTGAAATAATCATACGCCATACCTTTGACATGCACGCATCAATGCGTGTTTGTTACTGGATGTCTGTTGGTGTATGCAATCTGTCAATCGTATTCATGCAGAAGAAATTTGCATAAACCAAGCATACATGGTCTAAATTTAAACCACCTTGTTCATGAATTCAAGCCATTGTGTCTGATTTGATGTAGTACATGGAGATGTCATGCCAAAATCATGTTGCCTCAAAGTTCTCATTCTACCCATTAAAGGTGAATAAAAAGGAATTTGCTCAGAAATCGACATGCACTTTGATCGATGTGCCGTTAACCAGACGCCAGCTGGTATAATAGCAAAAGGCACTAATCCTTCAGAATCAAAGCCAAAGCAATACACAATAAGTTGAAATATTAAATAGGTTCCAAATGAAGCCACAGCTTCAACAGGCAATCTACAAAGTCTGGACATCCCTGTAATCAACAAAGAAAACAAAAATGAAGATACACCTGTATCTAAATGACCTTATGACTACGTATTAAACTGTAATCTAAGCTGCCAAAGTTCGTGGACCAAATTTTGAATTTCTCTCCTCTTTTATTCCCCATTATAATCATTTCTCTCTTCTTATCACTTCCACTAAGTGTACTGGAGTGTACAGTATGAAATCACAGTCATGTAGATATAATATTCCTTATTAAATGAAAAAGTTGTTCCATTAGAAACAGCAAAACACTATGTTGCAACACTGTGACTGACCCACTTCTTGTCCGACATATTCAATCCAGGAGCGGAAAGAAGGGTGACACGACATTTGCTCCAGTGACAAATGCTGCAGTCTTATTTTCTCCAAAGACTTACTCGTAGGGTTAAGGTTAGGTTGTGATAGGGTTTTAGGTTTAGTTTGATGTGAGAATTATATTTAGGGTTATGGTTATGATTGTGGGCAGAATTATACGTACGTATTTAGCTTAACTAGCATGCAGATGTTTCATGGGAGCAATTGTGGCAGGAGAAAATGTCATTGATCCTGAATGAAGAGATACTTACAAATCAGTTTGAGCCGCATGTAATGGTTGTTACATTCTACAACAGTCGACAGCAAAAATATTGCTATGACACGCAGCACACACAGCACTGCCAGCCACTGGGGTAGAGTCCTTTATCAAAATGGAAAATAAAGTGAAGAAAGAAAGATACAATTAGGCAACTATAACTGGCGGATAACACTTGCTCTTTTTTAAACCATGGTCAATAGACAAGACATACCGGTAATTGTTTTGTGACTTTCAGTCTTTTTTTCAGGCCTTCATGTTTTGCATTCATCCTATCATATTTCAACCCGTTGAGAAACAACGAGGGAACAATTAATTATATGAAGTTATCCCACATTACACAAAGGTTTTCATGTTTTGTATTCATCCTATATATTTTAACTCATTGAGGATGGGTTGATTTCGCTTTAACACATATTTTCCATTGACACCTGCTCGAGTAAATTCAGGACTGGTCTTCAACGGGTGAACTTTAAAGACCCTGCAGCATTGTTAGCGAGAAGGTCAGTCCAGATTCAATTGATCTTCATGCACTTCTCATTCAGAGTATACTTGAAAACCACGACTAGCGCAGTCTTGGTTGGGAAGAATCGCTCAGTCAGCGAATGTCTGCACCGAAACGTTCAGATTCAGCCAAATGTGTGCTCATGCAGACAAAACTGTGCACATTTAATTGTGGGGGTTTCTGAATTTATCAGAGTCCTGCCACAGAGTCTTGTGACTTGCGAAAGGTCAAAAAACTTTTCTGTGCTGTGTCAGTAAAACTTGACTAAAAAAATCCTGAATCACTTGTGCATGATAATGGAAGCTTCATACAGGCCACAAGGGAAAGGGCAACCTGCTGTTGAATGTATCATATCTAATGATTAAGCATGGTGAAAATGTGTCACTGTTCTGTAACGTGAACATTATTTTTAATAGAACTTTATAACATGTATGCTTCAAATGTTCACCATATTGTGGTGCTAAAAAAGCTATGCAACATATCATTCTGGCAATCGTAAGATGTTTTCACTATGTTAAGAAGGGTGTCAGCATTTCATGTTATGTAACATATGGACTGGCGTCCATAAATGTCAAACTGGTGCACCTTATTCCGTCCATCCTGCTGACTAGCGGGGCACCCATCAGCGAGCCGGCGATTGAGAGCCACTGGCTCAGCATACCGGTCCACACAGCTACCTGTCTTGGGGAAACACCGGTATCCAGCAGGTAGAGGGGAAAGAGACTGGTTCCTCCCTGCTCACCTGAAAGACAAGAGAAGTTTGCTTGTTTTGTTCATTTGTTTGCTTGTTAGGTAATAACCTCCACCAAGGGAGGAGGTTATGTTTTCATCAGTGTTTGTTTGTTGGTCTGTTTGTTTGTGTGCAAAATAACTCAAAAAGTTGTGAACAGATTTGGGTGAAACTTACAGGAAAGGTTGAGAATGACACAAGGAACAGATGATTAACTTTTGGTAGTCATCCGAGAAATGAAGGATGTTCAGTATTTTGGCAAGTAAGGTCAATGAACTTGGGAGTTCAAGCTGTGCATTCTTTTAAGGTTTTCCATATGCGCACTAAAGTGCATGCTCTAGTTTCTGCTAGGGTGAGGGCGCACCGCACAGCTGGAAGTTGATGGTGTAACAAAAGGCTTCTATGTTGAAAAATCAGGTGATTTTCAGCATGCATGATACATATGGGTATCACTGATCTCTATAATGGAAGAACAAGAGCAGTGGTGGAAATGAGCTGCCCGACAGAGGTCTGCACTCTCAGAGTGCTTCTCTAGTTTGCTTGCTTTATTGCCTGCTTGTTGTCATGGTAACAAACAAAAGTGAATTTATTGATGTCACCTTAGCCTACAGGCAAGGCTGATTTCTTTGGAAGCAAGAGGGCCGGAGAAACTCATGGATTGTGTCATTCTCTTTAATACCTGTAAAAAGGAGCAGTATCAATATATCAACATTTTATGGATGAAGAGGTTGGGTAAACTTTCAAGTAGTAGCCACACTCAAGACTCAGATGATCTGACCAAAAAAACTGTATTCATCAATATCACAGACAAAAAAATAATACATTAACTATGAAAAGTAAGTGCTACAAAGCATTTACTTGAAAATTATTGTAATGCATTCAATTCATAGGAGCCTTACCAAGCTTGTATGTCAGAAGGTAAAGTATCAGCCATCCTGTATCTGGTACTGAGAAAATAGCAGCAAAGTTCTGTATGGTTGACAGCTTCCTTTCAGACTTGTCAAGGTGTGTCTGGCACGTGCAAAGACATTCTGAATAGTGACTGTGGTCACCGTCTACATTTTGAGCACATGGCTGTAGAGTTTCCTTCGATCTCGCACATACGCGTGAAAATTCATTTTCGCAGTTCCTACTCTTACACTTGGTTTGTTCTTTTGATGTCTTTTGTGGAAGACAAAGACTGGATGTGTCCTTGGTTTCTAACTGATGTTCAGCTCCTATGCCCTTGTTAGTCTTAATAATGCTTGACTTTCTCAGCTTGTATCTGTGTCTGGGAAAAACAGTATTTTCTTTGCAAGGTTGATCGGGTGATCTACACTGCTCACAGGCATTTTCTTCATTTCCATCCTGTTTGGTTGAAGAGCATTGCCTCTTTAGAACATATGCAGAGTCACTCTGCACTATTGCACTGTAATTCTGTGACCCCTCTTGTGAGTTATGACTTGACTTATGCTCATCAGCGAAAGTTTGTGGCAAGAAAAAATGCACGGAGAGGGTGACCACTGAGTACAGCGTCGCTATAAACAGCAACAAGGCACTCCAAGGGAAGAGCTCGCTGGCCAAGGTTAGAGCACCCCCACCCAGCATTGCTCCAAGCTTGTACCCAACAACCTGGATGGCGTTACCGGCAGCCAGCTGTCCGGGCGACAGTGACCGGATGGCAAAGGTGTCCACAGATATGTCCTGGAGAGACACTAGAATGTTGACAGCGAGCATCGCAGCACTCAGTAAGCCTACTGACTGAATGCTGACGACTGACGTTAGTGCAAAGACCAGAGCCAGGCCACCCAGAGTGTAGGTCAAAGGCCGCTGCACGGAGCCTGAGCTGGTCACCAAGGGGACCCACAGGAGCTTCAACATCCAAGGGAAGTTGAGGAACCTGAGGAGTGAGACTTCTGTCAGTGAAGTGCCCCCAGCATGCAGTAAGATGGGCAGGAAAGCAACCTAATAAAATCCATAGTACAAATGCAAAGAGAAAAGAAAAATTACAATTTGCAGGTAACATTTTTACACTGTTTGAAAAGTTCCATGGCAGCAAACAAATGGAATAATTTGCAAAGATTTCAACAAAGATAATAAACAGCAGGATTAAGAGAGTAATTAATATCTGTGTCAAGAAAAAGTGGTAAATGTTGTTTTTACATTGTACCTGTAGGAATATCATTTTCTAAAGTCATCATGTGGATGACAAATTGGGAAACTTAGATGTTACAGAAGTTCCCTTTGAACAGTGTGAACAAGTCACTTATCAAAATTTGATTTCTTCATTTCCCCATACAAAGTGAGAGAGAGAGAGTAACATGGTATTGTTTATACACACATTTCTATTGTTCATTATTTTGTTTATAAGAATTTATATTCTTTCATAAATACGACTATAAATAGAGACAAATCATACTAAATTCATGTTTACATGAGTCATTTATGTTCCAAGAATGTCATGCAATTCATATCGTCTCATAATTAAGCTTATGTTCATAACATTCCATGGGGTCACAGAGCTTTTCTCTAACTGTCTGCATCAACAATTTACAGTTAATGTACTAATTAAGAAAAAAAAGTATTTTCCTTTTTCAAAAGATATCAGTGTCTCGTGTATTTAGAGTTTATAACATTAATACATTACAACTCTTCTGTTGAAAAGTCAGAACACACACACTACCGGTACACATTACAATATGTGATGTGAATTATGACTACACTCCAATATTGGATGCATGAGCAGCAATTACCTGAAATCCATATGGTACCCCCTGAATACCATACAGCAGCGTCAGCCAGTATAGCTCCTTTGAAATGTTTATCATCATGATCATAGTTAACTATACACAGCCTTGTCGCTGTATACAAGTGTAAGTCGCGCACAGGGTCTGGTCGGGCTAGATCATAGTAAGCTATCTGCTACATCCTGGCAAAAATTAAAGAAACAAACAAGCAAACAGAGAGAAAAGGATAAACACGTCAAGGGAACTTTATATGCATTCAATCCAAAGAAATACTTCTAAAATACAGAATGCTGTCATATTATATAAATTCTCCATGTATAAATTATGGTTCAGTATGAACCTGAACTATAGAGTCTCATCTAATACATTTTGTTGCAGGGTTAGGGCAAGTGTGTTATATATGACCATGTATTTAAAGTGTTATAATGAATCCCTTTCACAAAATAGATAATGAGTTGGAGGCTCTCTGCCTGACATGGTTGATATGCAAGTTATAGACTCTAGGACCTACATACATGTACTCTGTCTGTCTGTACTGTAGTCTATAAATAATCAAGCTGTATATCTGCATGATCTGTAGAGGTCTAGTGTATGTAGATCTATATAGAACCCTATAGCAAATGTGAAAAAATAAAATTATAGGCCTCCCCTCCTGTAAATAAAATGTGTTATTGGTTATACTTAGATCACCTAGTTATGATGTGATGTGTATGATGACGTGAGATCTGATCATGATTATCAGATACCAGGATACAGAGCAGATTGGTTTTTTTTTTATTTTAATAAAAGCTTGATAAAAATATAAATTACTACAAAACTAGACAGTTTTCTGATATTGCGGCCATTGCTTACCTGATCTGGAGAAAGTTGACTGGTCTTTGCCGTTTTTGGTGCCCGCAAAAAACTGATTAGGCTACGAACAAATGTTGATCGTGCACATCTCACTGCTTTTCTATATATGGGACTATTACAAATACTTCCTATCTTTTGAGCTGGGGGAATTTCCGGAAATCAAAGGAAGGTTCATTTACATCTACACAGAGAATTTGAGGCACACCTACATCAAAGCCATCCTGCAACTCCCGTCATTGACATCATCAGAATATGAAATGAAACACCTGCATTTCTGTTATTTGTTCGTTCAGGATTTCTTCGCCACTTGGCAGCAGAACCCGAACGTGGGTAGATTTAGTCTGGCTTCCAGATCCTCTACTTGTTGAAGTACATAATAATACTGAACAGTACAGTATTGACGCCCTCAACGTCGAAAACTGGAGCAGGTTCAGGTGGATTGGTTCTGAAAGAGGAAATTTGCGCGGAGGGTTTTTTTTTGGTTTTTTTTTGTTTGTTTTTTACTTGCTTGTTATGAAACCCGGAAGTGACAACAGAAATATAAACTACCCCCCCCCCCCCCCCCCCCCACACACACACACTTTTAAAAACGTGGCACCGGCCATGACATAATAATACATTTTGGCAAGAAGATACGTGTTATTCGATGAAATAGGTCACAATCCAACTTTGATAATACGATCGATATTCTCTCTTAAACTGCAGTTCCAAGAATCCCTGCTGGGATTAATCATGACACATGTGTCTCGTGGGGATTTGCTCTCGTGATGACCATTTAGGCCTACAAAACAAAAAGAAAAAAAAAAGAATGGGCGCTGTGTGAATAAAATCTGAATACAACTTTTTCTAGATGAGGGATCCCGAAGATATAGAAGGGAGACATGTTGTTGAGGTGGTTGTATACACGTCTCGACTGGGTAACTATAGTATAAGTGTTAACTATATAGAAGTGGTAACATTTCTACACCTCCCCTCTCAAACCCAGGCTCTGTACTTCTCCCCTTCACGGCGGTTTCCGAGAATCTGAAATAATCTTCCCAACTGAAGTAAGGGATGCCGCCAACCTCATAGTGTCGGTGTTCCCTGTCTTCCTTCCTTAATTCACTGAAGCAATCATATTTGTGTGCTTTATAAAGGAAACCAAAACCAAAAGAAAAATGTGGATTGAGTGAAAACAGCAACATTAGTAGAACACATGAGAGAAAGTTTGAGGAAAATGAGACAATCGATGCAAAGTTATGAATTTTAAAAGTTTGGTGTTGAAACCACTGGATAAGGAGACTACTGTAGTACAGTGTATTTGAGCTTATGACATTATGTGTGGACAACCCAAAAGAAAAAAAGAAAATTCCACATGCTTTTACTTTTCTAACGTAATGAAAGAGCACTTCAATAACCGCGCTTTCAGAAAGCACAGGGTATAATTACTAACCTTAACAATGTCAGTATCAAGTTGATGGAATGTGTAATTTTCATGAAAAATAAATTTTGTGGAATTCTCTTCATAATAATCACGTGTGGAGTTCCCCAAGGACGCCTTCTTGGTCCACTGTTATTCTTTATTGTTTTATTTATATGACATTCAATGTTCTTCGAGTGTTCTCTCTTTTAACCGCCTTGCTGATTATTCAAATTTATTATTCTATACTCATAGTGATCCTAGTAAGTAAGTAAAATTTTTAAATGTAGAGCTTACACATGTAACTAATTGGATAAAAGCGAATAACATATCTTTAAATAAACAAAAAACCCATTACATGTTATTTAACTCGGTTAGCCGTTGCTGAAAACAAAAGACGCACGCTCACACACGGCACCAACACACACACAACCAAAGAGATTTTCCCCAGTGACTGGTGGGGAGGAGAAAAATCTCTTTGCACACAACACACATGATGCACTCCACGACCACCCCATCGCCACCACCACCACAATCACCATCACCGCCAGCACTGACCAGTATACCACCTCAACCACCTTACATAAAGATCTTCGTGATACATCTTTCTTAAATTCTCTCATTATTACCTCGTTGTGTGCTAACTCCACAAAAAGGGTTTTCTGCATTCGACCTCATTCGCTTGACAGAATGGTTACTGGTTAATGAACACACACATCCGCAAACAACGCAGAACACCCTCACATAGTCTTCCACGAGCATGCATTCATCAACGCAAATCTCTGACAATAATTACTGTGATCAGGGCTTGTTGTGTCGATTATACAGCGGAGTAATGTAGGCTACTAAGATTATGGTAATAGTATTCAGTTCAATTCATTTCAATTCAATTCAATTCAATTCAATTCAATTCAATTCAATTCCATTCAATTGTGTCCTACACTTAACAAAATCTAATCGTATCATTCACAATGGATTAATTAAACCATCAAGTTCTAGAATGCCTTCTGAAGCAGAGACGTAGGCCCTATAACTTCCCAAGGGTTGAACAGAAATGATTTCAAAAATTTAGATTGATTTGTTTCATTGTCTTTTCACCTTGCCATGCCTGCTTGGATTAACCCTTTTATCTGTTTGTGTGGTTATTAGCACATGGAATCACACAGCATTTTCTAAACTGTCCACAGTCCCTGGCAGAGAATGGATTAAATGTCTTAAAAAACACAGTTTCTGTCTCACCAAGATTTCAAGTTTTCTTTAGATAGAGACAGTGAGCTTAGAGAGAGAGAGAAAAAAAAATCCCCAAAAACATGCTGAGGGTTAACCTAAGAAAAGGGATTTTAGAGTGTTACACGTTTTCGCCGATTTTTTTTTTTTTTTTCGTATGAACCACTCGCACTAATAAGAAGACGCAATGAAGTCACCACCTCGATACGGCTCTCCAGTTGGTTTGTACAGAAACAAAATTAATAACAATTTTGGGCCAACAATTTAGCACCAGCTGCCGGCAGCACCATTTCCTCTGGTAAGTTAACGTCGATTGGTTATCACAGGACTAAAATAGCTTGAAATACGAATGATTCAACCTATCAGTCTTCTCATCGATTCTAACATGGATGAAACGAGGAAAATTAATGATGATTTCTGCAGCGATTAAGGAAAAAGGTATAATGGCATTATCTGCGCCGGGGATTGATTTAAAATGGTTGGACCCACTGTCACTGTTTTGTGACTATGTGGAACTTTTAAATCTCATAAGGTCTTCATTTTGGGTCCGTTTTTCACAAAGTCTCTAACATCAAGGAACTCGTTTGAAGCTCCTTGCTAACATAAGATTCGCACTCGAGGCACAAAACGGTTAAGGATCGAGACTGTCCTTGATTTTTTATTGATTATATACACATCCAATATTTTGATGTGTTCTCCAGGCAAGGTAATGTTGCACAGATTGGTTGTAGTTGTTGTTGTTGTTGTTGTTGTTGTTGTTGTTGTTGTTGTTGTTGTGGTTGTTTATTCCACTGATTGTATTCGGGCGTGATATGTTCACACATGAGAGATAGGATCGACGTTCTTCCTACGTCTGAAACTAAGGGGGCATAATTGTGTTTAAAGTAAGAGTTGGACCTCCGCGAATGGTAGTGAGGTCTGCATCCTGTCTACGCTGCTGATTACAAGATGCCGGCCAGAGCGCCTTGTAGAGGTACGGTCGGAAAGTGGGCAGGTGTAAGGCGTAGATCAGGGGGTTGATACAGGCGTTGAAATAGACAACAAGTATGGCTGAATAGAGAAGGGAGTTGCCGAGCCTGGTGTAAGACTGGGCGCGCCTGTCGAAGGTTATCCATGAGGTTATTGAAATATAGTAGCCGTAGCTAATCGCATAGCACGCCACGACGATTGTGATTGTCTTGAGGACTTGCGTTCTTTGGTTCGACCGTCTGCTGCGTTCGCTGGCTGACAGAGCAGACGTGGTCCGGTTGCCCCACACCGTCTTCAAAATGGCGGCGTAGCAGACGACAACGATCAGCAGTGGTAAGGCGTAGGACAGCGTCACAAATAGGATAGTGGTAACTTGTGTGTACAATCGTCCGTAACCGACCTCGAACACATTGGGACCCCGGCCGCTGAGAGCTACTGGTAGAACATTTAGTCCTGAAACTAGATCAGACAAGTGATATGATTTGTTAACAGATGGTGGTGTGGAAATAAAAAATGATTATTGAAAAAGAAAGAAACACCAACTTCTGAATAACTTGCTGGATACAAAAAAAAAAAATGTAATAAGTTGATCAACTCAATGAACAAATAAGTGATGGACATAACGACATGAGATAAAGAAAGAAATGAATGATTTTAGAGGATATAATAGTAACAATTTTTAAAAGCAGACATTATTGATGTAGTTCTGTCGAACAGTGTATTACAATGTAAGTCAATGTCTGGTAATGGATTTTTACCTTTTGTGCTGGCTACTTCAAGGTTCTTTTATAGGCTACGTCATTGTCTTGTAAAATAGATATCTACTAATTTATGACCCGTAGCCTGTACATATGATTCACCGTAGACTCATTGTAAAATAAACACTGCTCCAGTAATGCAATGAACTTTAATAACTGAAAATGCTCAGAAGGGAGAAATAACATCCATAACCCTAAAAAAAGAAACAAAAACAAAAACCAGTGGCTATAGAAAGTTGATTGATCGCGTCAGAGCACTCTCCTATAATGGATACTTAATTGATTTTTTACCTCCTTCTCTGTGTGTACTATGTACTGTGCTTATGTGCATGTACACGTGTGTGTGTGTGTGTGGGTGTGAATGTGCTTTTATGTTCTTGCAACCTTGCTTAATGCATTTCAACAAAAGGCGAAACTATTTTATGGCCGTACGCAGAAAATCCATTCAGGGAGAGGGCGGGGGACTATTCCCGTGGTCTCTTTCCCCAGTATATTTTCTTAAGTGCTCCCATAGAGGATGAATCATAGTGTTTCATTTAAAAGCGTACACCGGAGACAGAGAGAAAAAAAAAGAACAGAAATGAAAATAAAACAACAAGACCTGTTAATTGCTTCTTTACAGTAGATACAGATTTGTAAGCTAACAGGCGAAACTATGTTAAGGCCATACGCAGGAAAATATATGGGGGAGGGGTGGGGGTACTACCCCTTGATCTCTTTCATCAATTCTTTTTTTTTATATAGTCATACTGAGGATAAATGATACTGTTCCATTTAAAGGCATGCAAGATATACAATCAGTCAGTATAGACATGAGGACCTGCCGTTTCCTTGCAGTAATAGATAGAGGCCTGACCACGTGACCACGTGACCACCGACCCCGCCACAAGTGATTGAATGATAGGAAATTTTAAAACGGTATATTTGCCTTCAGTAACGGCAAAGTGAAATATAAATCAGTTTCTTGAAAAGATTGCAAGCTTATACACAAAACGAAGATGATAATTTTTATTATGCAGATGGACATTATTACAATATCGACGCGGTTTTGATTTTAACCTTGAAATGTTACACATTTGATTCGATCTGCCTAAAAACATGTATAAGTAGTAATTCAGAAAGGAAAATAACACAGGATGAGGGCAAATGGGCCAAGATACGATAGACTACACCCACGCTGCCGATACAGAGAGAGAGGGAAAGAAAGAAGGTTCGACCTTAATATCTTCAAGAGAAGAAAGATCTTTCATGGTATAGCTTCTGTTTTCAGGGACATTCGGGATTAATTCCTCTACAGGGCTCACTCCCATTTTAAATCGTTTCTCTCTGATGTAACAATCAGAGCTTAATATTCTTTTGTTGTCGCTGTTGCTGCTGGCAGCTGCTGCTGTTTAGGATAACAACACAAGGATGCATAAACAATATCATAATTAATTCCGCCTTGATGTGAATGATGCGAGTATAAGAACTCCTTGTAAATAACTTTTTTTTCCCCTCAAGAATAACGCCTGTCATTATTCCGAGTTGAAATCTTGTTATCAAGAGTTGCTATAGATGAATCCAATCATAATTATTATATCACATAAAATCAACTATCCATATAGATGATTTCTCTGTCATTCTGTTTAATTTTGGTGTTCTAATTGTTCTTTTTGGGTCGGAAATATGTATTCTCTTATTTATCTATATATTTTCATCAGCATCAATAATATATTAGACTAGAAAGTGAAAACAATCAACCAGAAAATAAAAGTATGTATGTACTTACTTATCCAAACAAGTCCACAGGCAACAAACGATCGCTCCTTCGTTCGCCAGGCCAACGATCGCAAAGGATGAACAATCGATAGGTATCTATCGATTGCAAGCACAACCAGCGTGTTGAACGATGCGATTGCAACAAACTTAATAGATAAAGCAAAAAAAAAAAAAATAAGAGGAGAAAGAGAGGAGAAAGATGAATATAAAGACATGAAAAGAGACAAAAGGAAAAAAGGACAAAAAGATACTTCCTAAATATCTGCATATATAATGCTGAATATCAAAAAGCAAAAAAAAAAATAATAATAATAATAAAAATGCGCATACTTAACAACGGGTCTGGGGCAATTACCCCATGGCAATTACCCCGGACCCTTCCCCTGGCCCTAATCCTAATTCTGAACCTAATCCTAACCCTAACCCAAACTCCTAATACCTAGCCCTAACCCTAATCTTTACTCTAACCTTACCAATAACCAGTATTTAGTCGGGGGTAATTGCCCTCTGATTGGGGTAATTGCCCGGATACGCTTAACAACAGCTTATTTCAGAGAATTATTTGTTTCATTAAAAGGCAATATAATATATATATAAAAGTTGGGACATTGTTAATCAATTCAATTTGATTTAAATCAATTTCACAGAAGATTGCTTAACCCTTTTGTGGGCTTTAAATGTTGATTGTCACACACACACACACACAAAACAAAGCCATGCATTAAATGCCCAAAGTCCATGAGACAGGAATGGTTAACGCACTAAAAGTGTCTCACATCTATGGAAACAAAATTATTAGGCTATAGGTATTCGAACGAAATCATTGCGTTACAATTATCATAACTGCAAAACATTATAATCATATTATGAGCTCTCTGACCGTTACAGTTTATGGTAGTTAAGTTTTCCTGAGTGATGACCTGCAGTTTATTTTCCCTCCGTTTGTATGTATCAAAGAGGAGCTGAATACATTATAATCACATGTCATGAAAATTCATACTATCGTTGATGGAATGTATGATAGCTTTTATCCAGATATTCATGCTTCT
Source organism: Diadema setosum (assembly GCA_033980235.1). NCBI lineage: Eukaryota > Metazoa > Echinodermata > Echinoidea > Diadematoida > Diadematidae > Diadema > Diadema setosum. The sequence continues at coordinate 22,297,054 of CM067079.1, read as the reverse complement.
TTTACGAAATCTCAGATTCAACTACAGAGAAGACTCAGGAGAATCATTTTCGATTGCATTTATATCACATTTTAGGTTCAACATGCACAAACACACTTTAAACAGAATAAAGAGGATTGGATTCCCCACAGAAAAAAGGAACATAAAAGAAGATGAGTTTAACGGAATTGGAAATATCAAAACTGGAGAAAGATACGCTGCTTCGGCTGGGAAGAGATTTGATTATTCATGTACACTTTAATTGAGTACAATATAAAATCCATTGAAACAAAGTTTGAGCTTTAGTTACATCCCTTACACAGTAGTTGCTTAACTTTGAATTTCGAAAATGGAAATAAAAATTGAAATGGAAATATCATCAAAACTGGCAAAAGATACGCTGCTTCGGCCGGGAAGAGATTTGATTATTTACGTACACTTTAAATGAGAACAATATAAAAATCCATTGTAAAACAATGTTTGAGCTTTAGTTACATACCTTATACTGTAGTTGCTTAACTTCGAATTTCGTCTAAAATTAATGTTAACATATTGGTATAACGGGCAATGCTTTTCTACCATTAACTGAAGAGGGGATTTATCTTGCCAAACTACTATAGGGGTATATTCTTTGTGACCAGTGAATTAAGCAATTGTTTATAATACAGCCATTGAAATGAATTGATGTGAATGAATCGAATCCGTTTTGTTATTAGATAGCTTTCCAACCACCGCACTTACCATCTGGAACAAAAATAGTGCAGTGGTGATGTTATCGTTTCTGAAGAATTGAACTTGAAACGCGACCTGCGAGAAGACGACTACGTTGACGCCCGCGACGATGACCAAGAAGAGAACACCCAGGAAAGCCATGTTGGCCACGAAGATGTTGGGAAGCGTCTTCGTCTGCTGGCCATTAGAGAAGATGATGTAGATGAGAAGGACGTTGGTGAAGAGACCGAAAATGATCAGAACGGCGCTGATGACGACAAATCCCAAGGCGAGGTCTGATAAGAATTCACAGTCTTCTGGCGCAATGACGGTTATCATAGAATTCACGCATGTGGAGTTGAAAGAGGGTACCGACTCCACCACTGAAGTCACATCTGGTGTCATGACGGACATCGTACATGTAAGTTTGTCCAGCAGTGCTTAAAAGTTGTGCAGGACTATGGTTCCTTTATGGAAATTTGATAGGTATCCATCCTACCTGAAACAAACAATACATACATACATGCATATTGTACATATACACATGCATAAAATAATTACAATAATTATAATAGAATACATTTTAGGCCTCCCTTTTTGGGAAAATCGACTAATTTCATAATAAGAGCACACGCACGGAGCGCACCTAAAATTAAAATCAGCAAGAGTTTAAAAATAACTCTGCAGAGTTCATGATTACTTCACAGCATATAGAAATCGGTATCAAGTTAATATTTAAACTTTTGAACCCAGTTCAACTGGAATTCTTATCTTTGAAAGTGGGAGCAAAATTATAGTCATAGAAAGACACATTGAACCACTGATCGAGTGGATCCTTGTGAATGATCACGGACGCAAATATTGAGACAAGTACGGTGCACTTATCTACGTCTTCTTCGTAAGCATGTACAGAAAAAACATTAAACAATAATATAAAAAAATTACCATTCATCTTAAAATGTTATGATGTGACATGACTTACCAATACGTGCACGAAATCCACGTCGTGCCCCCTGAGCTAAGCCGGCCCTTCACACACGTGTAACACTTTTGACCCCAGTTCAAAACAAGGCGAGAAGCAACGGAAAAACGTGTTCCAATCTAAGCTGCGGGCCGCACATTGGTCATCTATCAGTGATGATCATGTCCCACTTCACTGAAAACTGTGATCATGGTCAGACAGATGAATAGGAGGCATGTTCATTCATACCATACTGCCGAACACACAAGTAGATCAGGAAAAGCTCCGAATTCAAATTGTAATCAAAGCAATGCGAAATGTGTATTTTTTATCAGAACCGTACACAGAGAAGCCGCACGCGAGGTACACTTTTAACAACCCGTTTGGTGAACACTACTAGTATTCCGAGGATATGGGCACATAGAGCACTATTTCGGTCGCTGCTCCATATAGGCATAATTGATTCAACGCCATGGCTAAATGGCACGACTTTAATCATGAGCACCACGCGCCACGGATGGACACACACAGATATGACATTCTAAAAAAAAAAAATGGAAATCGCAGTTAACAGAAGTGATTGTAAGCACAGGAGAGGCACAATGCATAGACCTGCATGCCTGCTAAAATTTAAAGCGAATACTGATAAAGATTAAAGGGATCGTATAGTTTTGGTTGAGACCTAATTTCAGGTTTCTAAAATTTTTTGGTTAGATAATGAGGAACCTCTTATGAAATATGAAAGATCATCTAATTCCATGAGGAATTCAACGTTTATTTGATGAAAACTGGTTTTGAAATGGCTGAGATATCCAAAACAGAGTGATTCTGATAGAGTGTGGGACTCACGTTTCATTACCATCGCTTTGTTTTACTTTGTTTTGGATGTTTCAGTCATTCTAAAGCCGATTTTCATTAATTAAACTTTGAAGTCCTCTTTCATAAGTGTTTTCTTGGTATCTCACAAAAAGTTAAAAGCCCAATTATCATCTCCACCAGTACTGTACATCCCTTGAAACTTTTTCATTACCATCCACGCGGCGTCAACAGTGCTGATGATAATAATTTAATTTGAAAGGGGGTTATCTACAATAGAGCGCTTGGCATTGCAATGAAGCCGCCCAGACAAATTATTTCATGGGGGGGGGGTATTTTTATTTCAGACACGATCTTCCGAAAGCCTGGTGGAATTTCATTATCCTTGAATTCTAAGTGACGATGATGAAGGAAGCTGCACTGGTATCAATCTATTCTCCTCAGAGAGCTCAAGTGTAAAACATTTATAATGTAACCCGAGATTTCACGGCAGGTATTATGTTCTCCGCGAACTTTACTGGTATATTTGTGGTCAATGAGAACCCGCTCTGGATTAAAGTGCACTCTCCTATGCTACCAGCGAATAACATTATCACCGGATATTTTTTTAGGTTGCTCACGGCTTTATTTTAGAGAGTAACTTACAGAGATCTATTACGTCACAATGTATTGAGCTCTCACAGTGACAAGCCTCTCTATGGCCGTTTTATGATAACTGAATATTGCATGATAGTTATGACAATCATGAGCTTGTAAGAACTGTTTTGATAATGATATAAGAGTAATATGATATCATTACTATGATTATTGTTCGTAATAGTAGAAGTATTGCAGCAGTAGTAGTCGCAGTATGAATATACATTCATAAATGGGACATTAGCTTTATTACGATGATGACCAATGTATAAAGGACTTTGCAAAAACTTTGGACCCTATCAAAGGAGAATTAAATCCCCAAATATCGTTGGAGTGTAGGGTACGCAAAAATTACTAGTAGAAAAGCTCAGCCAGGTTTTAGGAAAATCTTACAGTTTGTTCAGAAGTTACATGAGTAATGAACATTTTCGATGCAGCAGTCGTAGTCAACGGATTGTATGCTTTTCAAAAAAGAATATATTATACAACGAAGAATCAAGAAATAAACGAGTAATGCATTATTTTGCCAATAAAGAATGAGTTTATCGTACTCAAATTTTCGATGGCTCCACCTTCTTCAGGAGTCTCGACGGGGACTATATTATGCATATAATATATTATGCATATATTTTGATATTATGTATATAATATTATGTATATGATATTATGCATATAATATATATATATATATATATATATATATATATATATATATATATATTATATTATATGCATTTAGAATTTCTATCATGGTGACGTCACAAACTACAGTGGTCTTCTCAACCAGGGATGGCTGCGCCAATACTTAATGTATAGATTACTTACTCTTCAACGATTTGCCAGATTTTCGTCACAATTCGCTGTTGTGTATTCCTCAATGATGATGCATTCAACCAATCCGTATGGTTTGGCTTCATCGTGAATTATTTTCATGTTTCATTTCATGTATTTTTGAAAAGGTGCACCGTAATGTGGCAGTTTGGATTGATAGCATAGGTGTAGATGTTTCCCCTCCAATTCCAGCAGATTTGCATTCGAATCAATGAGAAAGCGATATAGCGTTCATGGTTATTTTTATTTGTTTAATCATTTAAAGTTGTTTCGTTTCACTCATTTAAAACTATATTTCATACAAATTGGAGAAAAATGCTTTAACCCCACGATGCAAAGTCAGCATTCAATTTTGCAACAGCTGGATTGACGTTCAATATCGTCCCAAGAGCCAATTTAAATATCATTTGATATAATTATTTTAGGCACGCAACTTCCAAATGTAAACACTCGAATTCGATGAACATGATGTGATTCAATTTCATTTCGGCCTTTTTTTTCCAATGGTCTCTTTCATTCAATCACTAATTTCAATCATGTTTCATGTACACTGTACCTCTCTTCATTCTAATCTATCTTCCATTTTCACTCTATTTATTACAAGTATCAACAATTATAGGACCTAGTAAGTAGTTCTTAATACGGAATGGTCATATCCCTCATTTCTTTCAGTTTGTATAATTTTACACGTTCGCAATCATATCTATATGTTTGGACCCCTCCCTTTGGTCAATATTTATGTTCCTCGTATGCACATTGCCTATTGTGCTACTGGAAAGAAAACAGTGTCCCACAGTGTGTTCAAAATGTGTTCACATTATTGTTGTCAACTACATGTATTTGAAAACGTTCGAATTTATGAATGTGAAGATAATTTCACACTGTGATGTGGTTGTTCAACTACATTTACATGGTAATGTTCTGTTTCATACTTTGGATTAAGGATTCACACTAATGTTTGAATTTGACAGTGTGAACAGATTTCACACTGTTATATAATGATAATGATAATGATAATGAATAACATTTATATAGCGCTTAATACCGATGTTTCTAAGCGCATCAAATCGGGGAAAAATAATATATATAACGATAAAACAAAATACAGCATTATGTACATATTATGATAACGACAGCAACAACAACAACAGCAAAATTAAGGTTGCGTAAACAGATGAGTTTTCAACAAGGACTTAAACCTATCAACATTTCCAGCGTTACGAATATAAAAAGGGAGTTCATTCCAAAGAAGTGGGGAAATAACTGAAAAGGCCCTATCACCATAACGTGTACAGGTGCGGGGACCACGTGATAATTGGAGAGATCACAATGTGTTCACACTATGTTTTACATAGTGCTTAACACTTTAGTGGGACACTGTGTTCTTTCCAGCAGGGCTATACGCTATATTAACAACAACAACAACAATGATAATAATAATAATAATAATAATAATAATAATAATAATAATAATAATAATAATAAAGATGATGATAATAATAATAATTATAGTAGTAGTAGTAGTAGTAGTAGTAGGCTTAGTAGTAGTAGTAGTAGTAGTAGTCTACTAGTAGTAGTAGTAGTAGTAGTAGTAGTAATGATAATAATATAGGTTTCCCCGGTCAATTTCACACTTTTGTCATTCAGGTTCCTTTTCTGAGCATTCGATTTCACGCATTCCACGCTCGCAGCACTGAATCAGCAATCAAATTCAATATCCAGTCATTCGAATTCCCTATCGGAGCATTCAAATTCACTGTCGGAGCATTCAAATTCACTATCGTAGCATTCAAATTTAAGAGAGGAACACGCATTTCAGCAAATTCCTGAATAGGCAACCATGTTCCAAATAATTGCAATCAATTTAAAATAAGTCCTGAATTTAGTGAGTTTTGGGCCGTGTATGTGTATGTGGAGGTGCCATGTGTGAGAGAGTCACAACTCATGCGCGTGAAAGATTCCACTTCATCTATTCATCGCAAAGATTGAGTTATTATGCAAAGAACATAAGAAGTGAAGTGAAAATGCTCCTCAACTCTTTCCGTGACGTTGTTTGTTTGATTGAATGATTAATTGATGTTTATTTCCACATTTCTTTTTCATTAATATACAAATGTAAATTTAATATAAAGTCGATTGAACAAACTAAATGGGTACAATATTATACTTGAATCTTGTTAACCCCATTCCAGAGAGATTTTCTCTTATCGGTCACTCATCGGAAGCAAAGTTTATCACTTCTGGCCACCCACGGAAGTGTATGAGATCGCAGTCCGATGAATCTGACTTGTGTGTTGATCAACTATCAGGTGAGTGTTAGACATGTCGGGCGATGATCCGATGAGGCAAGTGTAAGATCTTATGAAACGAACTTCGCTTCGGCTGAGTGACCGATGAGAAAAAAAAAACAACTTTGTGTAATAAAAGGGTATTACAGTTGAAGCAAATGACTTTGAACAGTGTAATAACGCATTTGTGTGTGTGTGTGTGTGAAAATTGGCACTCAAAAGACAAAAAGGTTTAAGGTATGTAAGGTAAACATGGTAAATGTCAATTCAATTCAAACTTTATTTTCACTTTTTTTCTTCAACAGAATGTATAAGAAACAATATCATGAACTTGACATGCGACTCGTTGTAAATATATATAACCAGACAGGATTAACAACATATTCTGAGTGTCTACATGATCAGTAAAATAAAGATACATACACTCTCTATATATACACACTGAGGAGAAAAAAAGTGGAGGTACCCACTCAAAAGACTAAGCTTGTAACATGTGGATACCTCTGAGGGAAAGGGGGAAAATGTGGTGAAAACTTACAACTACGAAGAGTGCGGGAAACTGGGGAAGCGGGGAATAGAGAAAAAAAGAAAGCAAAAGTGTGAAAAAAAAGAAACAACAAACAGGGAAAAGAGGAAGAGAGAGAGAAGAGAGAGAGAAACCAAAAATTTGTTGATGCATACACCAAGGGCGAAAGCCCACAGAGACAATTAGCCAGGTGTTTTCGAAAGTGACAAATTGTCGAGCAGCTTTCCAGCGGAAGAGATTCAACTGTGAGGACGAATGAACGAGAGCACGTATAGAATACTACCAGGTAGTAAAAATAAGTGATACCTCAAGGGAACACAGCCTTTCAGTCAAAGAAGAGAAGATGATATCGTGCTCACAAAATATATTACAAAATTAGAAACATTCAGTTACATTATAAGACTTCAAAAGAAGCATTTTCAATTTCGCTTTAAAAGAATTCAATGAAGGTGCACTTTTTATATCCATAGGAAGGGAGTTCCAGAATCTTGGACCTACATAAATAAAAGTCTGTTGAGCTAACAAGGTTCTTAACAGAGGTAAATGAAATTCATTTGATTGTCTAGTTGAGTATCTATGGTATGTCCGGTTGCGCATAAACATGGAGTTAAATACAAACGGGAGGCAATTATTATTATAAGTATACATAAACTGCCCTAATTGTAATAAAAACAAATCTTTAAAGGGGAAGGCTAGTAACTGATCAGTGGGAATCAGTGGAAATGCTGGGAGATGATTGTTCCAATCCTTATGGGATTCATTCAAGAGTTCATTGTATATCTATTGTTGTGTGAAAATGATTTGCTTCAGAACGGTTTCATATTCAAGTAATGTGCAGATTAATGCTCCGTCACTGACCAGGGACGCTAACCTGGAATCATTAAACTGCACATTACTTGAATATGAGACCATTCTGAAGCAAATCATTTTCACACAACAATAGATATACAATGAACTCTTGAATGAATCCCATAAGGATTGGAACAATCATCTCCCAGCATTTCCACTGATTCCCACTGATCAGTTACTAGCCTTCCCCTTTAATTTTCAGAATCTTGTTATCAAAAAACAAAGGATCTGTATGAGAATATGGGATAGTATTACAAATAATGCGAAGAGCCTTCTTTTGTAACAGTAGAATCCTATCCAATAATAATTGATGCGTGTTTCCCCATACCAAAATTCCATAATTTAAATAAGGCAATATCAAAGATGAATACAATGTTAACAGCGAATGGTGAGGAATAGACAGTTTTAATCTATTAATAACACCTATGTTACGTGAAATTTTCTTGCAAACATTATCGATATGAAATTTCCAAGAAAGTTTGTTATCACCGAGAAACTTTATATGGGGAACACTTTCTAAGACAGCGTCACCAAAACAAATGTCCATATCTAAATTATCTAAAGTGTTACTAAAAAGCATATATTTTGTTTTTTGGATATTCAAAGACAACTTATTTGCTTTTATCCACTCACATAAATTTTCTAATTCGGAATTAACTGTCTGCACAAGAATATTTGGGTCTTCATGTGAGTAAAAAACATTTGAATCGTCGGCAAAAAGTATGAACGATAACACATCTGACGAAGCACAAAAATCATTAATGTAAACAATAAACAATAGTGGGCCCAATAAACTACCTTGTGGCACGCCACACTTCAGTTCTCTCATATCAGAATTATGATTGTTCAAAAATACATATTGTTTGCGATCAGTTAGATAACTCCTGAACCACTCCAAGGCCTTCCCACGTATTCCATATAATGAGACAACTTGTAGAGTAAGATGTCATGGTTTATAGTGTCGAAGGCCTTGGAGAAGTCCAGGAAGATACCAATCAAATGTGACCGATTGTCTAAAGCATGTGCTACTTCGTCAACAAAATTAAGCAAAGCATGACAGGTGCTATGCTTTTCTCGGAATCCAAACTGCGAATTTGTAAAAACATCACACATCTTTAAAAAATTCATCGTTCTTTTATATATAATTTTCTCTAAAATCTTGGACAAACAAGATAGTAAAGAAATAGGCCTGTAATTACTAACACCTAACTTATCTCCATTCTTATATATGGGAATAACTTTAGCTATTTTCATTTGCTCCGGAAACACACCCGTTAACATTGATAAATTAAAAATATGTGCCAAAGGATCCGCAACAGAAGATATAACACTTTTCAAAATCATATTGCTTATGTCATCATAACCGGAGCTTTTTTTGTTTTTCAAACCAGATACAATATCAGTAATCTCATACCTCGTGGTAGGGGTAAAAAATATTGAATTCATATTATATCGATTTAAAAAGATGAGAGAAATGTTTATTAGTATCGGGAATTTCTTGAGCAAGGTTTTCTCCGATTGTTGTGAAATATGTGTTAAAAACATTTGCTATATCAACAGGATTATCAATAATTTCATCATTAAATCTTATTTTCGAAATACTTAACTTTTCATTTGAAATATTCATTGCTTGTTTCAATACATTCCATGTACTTTTCATATCACACCAATATCTCTCTAATTGTTTATAAAAATATTTTTTCTTTTCAATACGTATTATCTTAGTGAGAGTATTCTTATACAAAGTATATTTAATTCGTGCTTGTTCAGTTTTTTTCATGTCTTCACTGTTGATACAATAATGTGTCTCCTGGCAAGGGAATGTTGCACAGATAGGTGGTTGTTGTTGTTGTTGTCGTTGTTGTTGTTGTTGTTGTTGTTGTTGTCGTTGTTTTTGTTGTTGTTGTTGTTGTTCATTCCATTTATTGTGTTGCTTGATGAATTCACACTTGAGAGATAGGATGGACAGTTCTTCCTGCGCCTGAAACTAACGGACCATCGCTATAAGTAAGAGTCGGACCTCCGTGGATGATAGTGAGGTCTGCATCCTGTTTACGCTGCCGATTACGAGATGCCGGCCAGAGCGCCTTGTACTAGGTACGGTCGGAAAGTGGACAGGTGCAAGGCGTAGATCAGGGGGTTGATACAGGTGTTGAGATAGACCACAAGTATTGCTGAATAAAGAAGGGAGTTGCTGAGCCTGGTATATGACTGGGCGCGTCTGTCGAAGTTTATCCACATGAATATTGAAAAAAAGTATCCGTAGTTGATCGCGTAGCACGCCACGACTATTGTGATTGTCTTGAGGATTTGCGTTCTTTGGTTCGACCACCTGCTGCGTTCGTTGGCGGACAGACTGAGCAGATGTGGTCCTGTTGTGATACACTGTCTTCAAAATGGCGGCGTAGCAGATGCCAACGATCAACAGCGGTAAGGCGTAGGACAGCGTCACGAATAAGATAGTGGCGGCCTGTGTGTACGAACGTCCATCACAGACCTCGAACACGTTGGGACCCTCGCCACTGAGAGCTACTGGAAGCACATTTAGTTCTGAAACTAGAGGAAATAACTAGCATAACTGTAAGTTTCACAGTATTTATAATGATAAAATCAGGATAACATGCTGGATATAGTAAGAAATCCGATGATATTCCGGATTATCAAAGTATTGATTTTAACGATATGAAATGTTAAAATGCAATTAAGCAAACGATTGACTTTAAAACGAAAACACACCATTCGGAGGAAACGGACAAAATGATATTATGTCCGTTTCCTCCCGAATGGTGTGTTTTCGTTTTAAAGTCGATCGTTTAATTGCATTTTATGAATGGTGTCCTGTTGACTGTAAATAAATGATGAATTTCAGTCCAGATCTAAGTTTGTCTGATAAGAAAGAGTGAAATTTTATCAATATAGCAGTAAAAAGATGATAAAAACTGAATAAAAATTAGGTAAGTTATGAAGTTATACGGTTTTGCTAATTTTTGCAGAGTAGTTTTTTGACAGGAATATGCAAATAATTGAGCTCATGCTGTTACCACCTCACAATTTTGCCTTGATCGTGTACCAAAAAAAAAAAATTGCCGAAAATCAAATGTTTCTGTTATTCAGGGTTACCTGTGATGTTATTTCCTGGTTGAAAAGCTTCAGAATAATGATCAGCTAGATATATCAACATTTGAAACAGTAGCGTAATTACGTTTGAATGAAAGGATTTTGAAATTGGAAATTTCAAAATCTTATGTACAACCTATGTGTGGCAAGTTATGAGGGGAACGATTATATCAAAACTTCATCATTTGCACTGAGTGTCAAGAAATAGGCTCCTAACAAAAAGGCGAAACTTTAAAATGCCATGGTTTTCTTATTTGTCATCCGATTGTGATCGAATATTTGAGATGCTTGAACAGTTTTATTCCTCCTCTTGAAACTAATTTTCGACTGCATTTGAATTTCCTCCTTTAGTCAGTGTCTGGTTACTGGTTATAGCTTTACCTCGCGTCTTGGCTTCTTCGATGTTCTTATAGGCTACGCTACTGTTTTGTAGAAATAATAATCGATAATAGATACTTGCTAATTCATAACCCGTCTGCCCGTAGTCCTAAAAAACAAAAGAAAATAAAAGAAAACAAAACAAAACAAAAATATGCAATTGCCGAAGATGCAGCAAGGAAGAAATAAAATATATAACCCTTACAAAACAGTTTCGAAAAAGTTAATGCCAGGGCACTATCTTAAAGGATTTCTTGTTTTTTCACTTCCTTCTCTGCCCTATGTACTGTATCTATGTGTACATAATAGCTGTGTTCGTGTGTGTTCGTGTGTGTACATTTGTCTGTGTGAATGTGCTTTTGTGTTTTTGTAAGCTTGCTTAATGTATTTCCATAACAGGCGAAACTAAGTATAATAATGTCCATTTATACGCAGAGAATCTATTTGAAGAAAAAGGGGGTAGAGGTTCTACCCTGGTTCGTGCTCTCATTCCCTGATTTCTCTTTGTATTTATATTCTTTTATTCAGGATGATACCATTTACGTTTAGAGGCTTACGCCGCGGGAAAAAATTGGGAAAAAAATATAATGAAAAGGAGACGAGAGGCCCTGCTTCTTCTTTGCAGTAGATACATCTTTGTGAGCTTGCTTCTAATATTTCCATAACAGGGGAAACTATGTTACTCATATTATCACATACACAGAAAATCTTTACCATTATAGTATTTGAAAGTGATGGGGGCACTATGTCAGTGCTCTCTATCCCCATTTTTTTTTTCATTTATATCTCCTTTCTATTAAGGATGGATAATACTGTTCCATTTAGAGACACACATACACACAAAGTGAAAAGAAGGCAAGAGGACCTGCTTTTTCTTTGCAGTATACGTATAACAGGCCTGACCATGTGACCTCTGACCACGTCAATGATTGAATGATTAGAAATCTTAACAGGGTATTTACCCTCATAAATGCAAATCGAAATCAACCAATCTTCGTGAAAGGATTGCAAGCTTTAGTACACAATATGAAATCGAGGGTACGGAGAAGTAAAGAAAGAGGGGAGAATATTATATGCTTTCCTGGCAACATTTCATATTAGAAACATTCATTTTCACTAAATTTGCACAGGCATCGAAATGCCGTCATTCAAATCGCTTTTCTTTGTTCAAATTGACTTATTTGGCAACCGATTGAAAAAACATTTTTGGCAATGGTTATTCAACTTCGTCTCCGCCTGTCGGCAAATATTCAAATTAGATAAGGGGGGGGGGGGGGCAAATAAACTGATGAATAAGACATATGCACCCACGCGGCCGATACGGAGGGAAAACAGTTCGACCTTATATCTTAAAGCAAAGAATGGGGGGGGGGGGTCCGCGGGTTTAACTTCTGTTTTCGGGGACATGCGGGATTAATTCCCTTCAGATACAACAATTATTACACATAGGGCTCGAGCACTCCCATTTTAAAACTTTTTGCGGTGTAAGAGCAGAAACTGATATTCTTCTTTTGTTGTTGTCGTTGTTGTTGTTGTTGTTGTTGTTGTTGAGGAAAACAACACAAGATAATCAGTACCATAATCATTTTCACCATGGGAATAAAGCAAGGTTAAGCATTCCTTGTAAATAGTTTTTTTTTTTCCTCGAAAATATTGTTATCAAGCATTAGTACATATATATATATATATATATATATATATATATATAATCCAATCAATCTTATTCCATGAAATCAACCATTTGATCATAATATGAGTGCGCTGTCATTCTGCATAATTTTGATTCCTACTTCTGATCTTGGGATAGGAATTGTCGACTGTCATATATCAATGGTTTTTTCATCAGCATCAATAATCTAATTTACTGGAAAGTAAAAACGATCATGATGAAAAAACAAAAACAAAACAAAACATGTACTTACTTATCCAAACAAGTCCACATGGATGCAGGCAACGAACGATCGCTTCTTCGTTTGCCAGGCCAACGATCGCAGAGGATGAACAATCGATAAGTATCTATCGATTGCAAGCACAACCAGCGTGTTAAACGATGCAATTGCAACGAACTAAGTGATAGATAAGGGAAGAAAGAAGAAAAGAAAGAGACGACGAACGGTAAATATATAGACAGGAGAATAGATAAAAGTTAAAAGCGACGAAAAGAATGAGAAAAGAAGAGAAATCGCATGAATTTTCATAAATAATGTCAGAAGGGGAAAAAATGCCTACACTACCATCTTCCTCCAGACAATCAAAAGCGATTAGAATAACATCTAATAGGGGAATTGCCATTCATATCAATTCAATCAAATTTATGTTTTCAATAAATTTCTTCATTCTTGATTGTGTGCTTTGAGCGCTGATTGGCGCACATACACTCAAGCCCCGTCTTAAAAAAAACAAACAAACAAACAAACAAAAAAAAACTATTTGACTGTGGTATAGTTTTTGGTAAACCTCTTTAAACCTAATGACCTGCAGTTTATTTACACTCTCTTTGAACACGTTGAATGTAAAGAAGAGGTGAATATATTGCTGGCCACGAAACTTGATACCACATCGTTGCATGATGGAATGCATAATATCATTGATTATCATGACCATGCATCACAAAACCAACAAAAAGTTGCACCCTTTGATTTACGTAAGGACTAAAAATGGTGAAATGGGCCAACCGAGTCAATCTTGAGTTTTTCATATTTTCTGATTCTCTGAAAGAGCTATCTTCCACATTATTCTTTATTTTGGGATCATGACATAAACGGGAAAGTGTGTTTTCAGCAGTTTTTCAACAACCCTTTTTGGGGACCATAGCATGATAAGGTATGTCTTAGAGTCCCCTTTTCATGTCTTGAAATCCTTTACACACTCTTCACTTTCAAGTCTGATAACTTTTGAAAGGATTAATGTTTACTGCTTTGAAACTTGGAATTATTCATGGACAGAATGTGTTAATAGAACATGTCTTAACAATTTCAGCTCACACACTTTTCCAGAGTGGGTGCTTTCTTGTTAGATTTTTAAATTTTTTTCATTTGAATTGGCTTATACATCATTTAAAGCTTAAGGTTTGCACTTTAAGAATCTGCCCTTCACTAAAAATCCATGGCTGGCGATTTTTTTTGCTGGTTTTGCGATGCAGGGTCACATATTGAACTATACTGATAAGAGTCTGGAGAATCATATTCATCTTCATTAAATTCATTTAACCTTTAGATACAACATAACAAAATACATTTTGGACAGAACAGAGGGATAAAACTCGTCAGCAAAAAGAAACATAAAGCAAATCCCAAGGTTCAGTTAAGGAAAGAGAGAAATGTCGATAAAGACAGTGCGGCTGGGAAGAGATTTATTAATTCATTAGGAAAATCCGTAAAAAGTCGAGCTCGAAATACCTCCCTTTAATGCTGTTGTTGTTTATCTTTAATGTGAATCCGTAAACATATCGGTAGGACCGTTATCGATATCAATGTTTTCCTCTCATAATTTGTGAAAAGAGGACATAGCTTGTCATTTTACTACAGGTTTTTTAATTGTCTTTTTTTATTTTTCATTTGTAAACAATAAATGGAGGTAATGTTGATGATCAAATGATTCGTGTAAATAATTAAAATTAGTATTATTTTGTTATTAAATGGATTCTAATTGCCGTACTTACCACCTGGAACAAAAACAGTGCAGTGTTGATGTTATCGTTTCTTAAGTATTGAACTTGAAACGCGGCTTGCGAGAAAATGACCACGTTGACGCCCGCGACGATGACCAGGAAGAGAACACCCAGGAAAGCCATGTTGGCCACGAAGATGTTTGGAAGCGTCTTCGTCTGCTGGCCATTAGAGACGATGATGTAGATGAGAAGGACGTTGGTGAAGAGACCGAAAATGATCAGAACGACGCTGATGACGACAAAGCCCAAGGTGAGGTCCGATAAGAATTCACAGTCTTCCGGTGCAATGATGCTTGCCGTAATGTGATTCACGCATGAAGAATTGAGATGAGGTGCTGACTCCATTACCGACCTCACGTCTGGTGTCGTGATGGACATCGTTTTACAGTTTTGTTCTCTAGCTGTGGTTCTTGAAAAGTGTGCAGGTCTATACGTCATGTTAAAAAAGTGTATTGTTCCTTGCTTGCCTGAAAAAAAAGAAAAAGAAAATAGATATATCTTATAGAGACAAGTCGATTTATTTCAAATTATGTAACGCATCTCACCCAGTCAAAAAGAAAAGAGAGTACACGATTACTTCACACAGTGTATTAATCGGAATTAAGTCTAGAAGCTTTAGAACCCAATAAAACTGCAACTTTTACCAAGTCAAACTTTTAACGTATAACCTTAAAAACTATTATATAGTTATTATTCACACATCCGTACATGTTATATGCACATTAATCACATCCAACACAATGTTAACTCTTACAGATTCATATTTCCTTCATTGTTACGTGTATGTATTTTTGATCATAACATTGATATTGTACTACTGTCAATGTCTATCATGTCTATGTATGTTTCGATATAACGTATATGCATGCAAACAAAACACATTTACAGAAACGGACAATAAAATCGAATTGAATTGAATCAAATCGAATTGAAACTGTGTCTTCAAATTAAGTGATACCTGCTTTAAAAGTGGAAGCAAATTCAATAGTCATAAAGAAAGACACATTGAACTACTAATAGAGTGGACCCTTGACGAAAAGATTGAGGTAAGTGTGTGGTGCACTTTATATGTCTCTGTCTAAATGACAGACAGACAAATCAATACAAACAGCGATAAAACATTTTGCAATTAACCTTAAAATGTTCTGGGCTTAGAATGCTTTGAGTGTGACATATCTTACCAATAATACGTGCATTGAATCAAGTCGTCCCCCGTACAGATGAGCATCAATCCGGTTTACAAGACTAGTGACGTTTCACCAGCAGTCAAAACGAGTTGAGATCCAACAGAGTGACGTCCGTGTTCCCATGGAAATTGCAGGTTGCACATTGGTCATCCATCTTGTCGAAAGTGATCATGTCCCATTTCATCGAAAACTGCATGTGATCAATACATGTATTATGGTCAGAAAGATAAATAGAATGTACATGCATTCATCCCTCCGAGACGAACACACCATGCTGATTGGGAACACAGCGAATTAAAGCAACAAACGAAACTACAGGACTGTATTCAAGCGAAATGTGGCTGTAATCAGAACAGTGTGCAGAAAACTTAAACGAGGCACCCGTGTTGGTGAACTCTATATCCTAGAGGGTAATGTAGGCATAAGCTCTTTCAGTGGCTGCCCCAGATAGGTATAATTGATTGAATGCCACTGCCATTAAATAGCACAACTTTAAAAATTGCCACGTCCCACTGGATCGCACACACACACACACACACACACACACACACACACACAATTGACACACACAATTCCAGCATTCTAAAATTGTGGTAAAAATGGCAGTGAATAGAAACGGTCGTACATAGGAACAGGAGGAGCACAATGCATGGAAGGGTGTGGAAAAGTTGACACTGGGTTGTCCCCTTGTGTACACAAATTGTATGACGCGCTCGCCTCCTGAAAGTTACAATAAAACGGATATTGATAAATAGCTTAGTGTCATCTGACATCCACGGATTCAACGGTGACAGATTGATTTTAAAGGGAGTATCGACAGAATTGCAGTTCCCATCGCAATGTTTTTCTTGACAAAATATAGTGAAGGCACATGTGCCTTTATAATACCCTTGAAATCCAAAAGGTGAAGAATAACATAATACCTAACATGCATCAGCCCTGGTACGAAATGTGTACGGAAGTATAGACCATCGATCTTCCACCATGCATTTTGCAATTATTAGAGAAAGGGAAGCTGGTCTGGAATGAAAACTATAATATCGTTTCCAGAACTCGGGTGTAAAATATTAACAATGTTCTCTGAGATTTCATGGCAGGTAATCCCTCCGCGCATTTTACTGGTATATTCGCATTCAAAGAGAACCCGGGGTCCCGTTTCATAAAACTTGTTATCAGTTACAACAGAACTGCCACATTTCTGTGACAAATTTGCTCTTAGCCAATCAAATGAAAGGATTTTAGCAGCATATAACAACTATGACAACTTGTCACAGTACTGATAACAAGTCTTATGAAACGGGGCTCCGGGTCTCGCTGAAAGTGACACTCTACTACCAGTGAATTGCTTTATCACCGAATATCATTTAGGCTTTATATACTTCAAGCTTTATTTCAGGTGAGAGTAATGGCGATGCATTGCGTTATTCTTCATTGAGTCTTTATAACTGAAGAATATTATTACATGTATTTCATTATATTATTGTGGCAATGATTACAACAATCATGACTTTGTAATAACTGCTTTGATAATGATGTGAAAATAAGAGTATTTTTGATACATTACTAATGATGTTATTGGTAGTGGAAGTAGTAGTATTAATAGTAGTAGTAGAATCGCTTGAAATCGTTTTATAAATGGAACATTAATATTTACGATGATACAATGTAACTACAAATATATGCACGTATTACATGATCTATAAAATTGCTTGCGAACGTTTTCGCCTACCCACATAGGAGAATGAAATCCAGAAATATTGTTTGAATTGAGGGGAATACAGCAATACTAATAGAACAGCTCAGTGAAGTTTTATGGAAATCTTACAATTTGTAGTTGCTGGACGAGAAAATTATTACACTTTGTGACGCAATACGGACAACGTTGTAGAGAAAAGCAAAACGAAAATTCACATATTTTCACTTTTCAAGCTTGATGAAAGAGCACTTAACTTACCTCCCTCAGAGAGCATGGAGAATGGTATTACCCTTGAGGTTAGTAACAAGTCGAGAAATTGTACTTTTCATTAAAAAAAAAATGACATTTTGTGGATTTCTCCTTTTTCTTTATATCTTTGTAGATACACGTAACGTCAAAACCTACAGCGGTCTTCTCAACCAGGAATGGCAACACCGAAACTTAATATTGGAATAAACTCTTCAACGGATTACCCACTTTTCCTCCATCTTCGCTGATGTGTTCTACTTAAGTTTTGCTGCATTTACTCTGTCCACATTATAACGTTTTGGTTTCATCGTTATTTCACGTTGTTTGGTTCTGTGGGGGTGCACCATAAACTGACAGCTTTTATTGATGGGATGTTCATTATCAAATAAACAAAGTGTATGAGCACTAAATCTGAGTGTTTGATTCCAGTGACCGAGGTATACGTGAAATAGCGTTGCTGCAGACTTCTCGGGGCACTTAACAATAGATATCATACCAACCGTAATCAACATCATTTTGGATAATTGCCATTTATAAACACCATCATGACGATCACCTGTCATCGTGTTCGTCACATTTACGTCATCACCTCATTGCAATTATAACCACCACCAACATCATAACCACCCTCCAATTATCATCGCCATCATCATTGTATACTCATCGTCTACCATCAATATCAATCTTCGCTTGCGTAATCTCAACCTGTAGCATAGCAACTTCACCTTCCCCTGTTCTCATTTTGCGTCTTTATTCCCACCGCCACACCTTATATATTGGGAGCCTCTGAACTTAATTTATTTCATTTCTGTTTATTCCCATCTCCAAATAAAACATGCAATTATGGTATAAATTTCAAATTTTAACATAATCATAGTAACCTATAATGTACCTCCACATCATGCTGAAATGAATTGTCAGCGTCACCATCGTTGAACCTAAGGTTGGCACTCCATATACTAAAGAGCGGGTTAATGATTTTAAAATGGGACACGTGTTATCACATCCCACCCCCCCCCCCCCATTACCGAAAGAGTATAGTTCATAAAATTTAGCGAGATCAACGATAAAGCTAACGTGTGCACACGTTTTTGGCTTGGATCAGCATATTGCTATTTACAATTATCATGGTGATTGATTGATTGATTGATAATGGTTTATTGGAACAAACATGCAAAGTAGTAGCCCGAAGGCTAAATTATAATGCATCACATGAAAAACGTATAAATTACATCAAACAACAGACATTATATAAACATTTTAACAATAACAAATACACCCCATTTCCCTATAATTGATTCAATGCAATATAAAAATTCAATTAATATATTATGCATATCATCTGTTTAAAAAAAAGAAAGAAACCTCATTAACCATTAACACTTTGATACTCAAATAACTGTGTTTGCATTCAATTTTAACTGAACTTAACGTCAATTCCCCAAATCCAATTACTCATATCAATTATTACAGAAAACACAAAACAAAAAATACTTTACAATACAAATACACAAACTAATAAACTATTTCTTATTGCACAAGCACCGTATAATATAAATTCATGAGGGTGAGTATACTACTCATAAGATACCTGTACATTTAATGGCAAAATGCGATCTCTATCTTGCATTATAGAGGGTGATCACTGGTGGGTAACAGAAGTGGGAAATCAGTCCTAGTCAGAGGATGGTAATGAAAGGTGGCAGTTTACTTGAACACCAGGCCACTCTATGATAAGGGATGTAGAGTTGTGGCAACCATTCGAGTTGAAATCAGGGAAAACATCAATCATGTTGAAGATGGAAGACTGGTTTTCAAATGTATAACTACGTTTAATCTTATTTTTATTTCGAACGCTAAACCGTTGAAACCAGTTTGTTCAGATTTCTATAGAAATATTTAATCTCAGTTATCATGGTTATGTATAAAAGTATTGTCTGCTTTATGTTATTTGCTATCAATTTATTTATTTCGGTACCCTATCATTTTTTTTTTATTGCAAGGACACATAAAAAAGCACATTCCCTTGCGCCATCATATTTTTCTTCTCGAATCGATACGTTGCGAGGATTAAGACTTAAGAATATAAAAAACACTGTCAAAGAAAAGCAAATAGTTGAAATGCACTCATCTTTTCATATTGAGAATACGGTTTGACCATTTGACCAAGAGGTGAAGAAAATGAAGTAAATATTTGTGGTCTCTCTCTCTTTCAGCCCAAGGTTGGAGCCTTTTGACAATGTGAAATGCATATTTCCAACCTTGGGTCTGTAGGCAACCCAACCATTATATCAGCCATTTACTGAGCTTCTTGTTTGGAATAAGAAATCGATTTGATCCTGCCGTGCCTATTTCTCGTTAGGAATAAATACGGTAATAACACCGACCCTCCCCCCCCCCCCCCCAAAAAAAAAAAAAAAAAAAAATGAACGAAAACAAACATGCGTTAACAGCAACAACAACAAAACAAACAATGCTTCATTTAAAGAATGTGTGATGTTTGTTTAATATTCCGGAGGTTCGAAAAATGGAATGTGGTTCGCTATTCCGGAAACATGAACACGTTGCGTACAAACAAATCTTCGGAATTATGAACCTTATCTCGTTTTCGAATTAACGAATCTCCGCTATAACGAATTGCACCTTGGAAAAGTCTCCCAAAACACTAAAGAACGCTCTCTGAACTCAGTGGAATGAATAATTTCATGGACTGGAATCTACTCTCTATTAAAAGCATCAAGAGAGTGATCTGGATAGGTACCGGCCTATGATTGTAGAAATTATATGTTATATCATAGAGTGCTTCAACGTGCTGATGATGCAATAACAATACATGCAAATGAATGAATGGAATCAATCGTGTCGGAGCAAGAACAGTTAGAGTCATTTCTTTTAATCAATTGTCTTGACTAATCACTTGAATTGATTTGCCTTTACTAATCAATTGAAGCCATATCCATCTGACTGGTTAAACTCTCATTACGTTGCCAGTGTAGGGAAAATGAAATCAAAGCTTACCTTAAAACATGCAGTAATCAAAAACAAAAGTAGTCTTGATGAGGCTTTCATTATATCAGAGACTTTACAGGCTTTTGCTATACTAGACAATTCCTCTTTTTTTTTCTTTTCTTTTTTTAGTTGGGGGGGGGGGACAACAGACATTATCATTATGGGGGGCAAATTTGTCATTGATATAAGCACGTGTTGCACAACCACACACAAACACAAAAGAATAAGGAAAGAGCTCGTGATAACGTTTAACAATGAGGACTTTAGTCCTCACGTTGGTTCTAGTATACACAAAGGGTAAAATAAAGAGATTGTCATGCATTACATTATATACTTCTTGTTTATGGTCCACATCTTTGTCATCGCATCATGTGTCATCATCGAGGTTTCGTCCGAAATACCCATTTTAAGCTGTTTAACACTAGTAATGAATCATTATGATAATAGATATTCAGTGAGGACTATAGCCCGACGTTAGCTCCAATACACAACAGGTAAAATTAAAATATTGTATGCAATGCATTATTCGCGCTATTAGAGCTATGTGAAAAGTAGGAAATTGACAAGGAAAACCTGTAACATATCTTTATTATCATGCACCTTGCGCTTAGTCTGTGTTTACTGAGCTCAGGACGGAAACTATCAGATTAAAAGAAATTCAGTTGGTGAAAATATAGAAATCCGGAAAAGAAGCTCATTTCCAAGTGCTGAATACAAGCATAATGGCCACGCTTAGACTATCCAAGGAGGTACTAGGCTTACCTCCTTGGAATATCATGAGCATTCTTAAAAACAAAACAAAACAAAATGAAATAATAATGACTTCAAATACACGCTGCAAATCATCGATGTGAAGCAGCAGCAATTATCATAAAATGATATCTTGAGCATGACGTAATTTCCCTTGCACCTCCTTAGATATAGAAAAATAAACGGAAATGCGTTTGTCAGCGATTTGCATCTTGTGGTAGTAGGATATTATCATTTTATTTAATAGTGCATCATGATAATCGTTTTCATCATAGGCCTCCATGCAATATGTGAAGGGGCCGCTGAAGTTTTTTTATTTGTTTTTTTTTCCCATTTAGTATATAGGTCCCTGTGTGTCTTTATGTGTATGTGTGTGTGGGGGGGGGGGATGAGGGAGTGGTGGGTATAAACGTAATATGTTCCACTCCATTCCACAGCCCCTGATGCAGCACTTACCAAATACATTTCAAAACATGTTAGATTTGACATAATTAGCTATCAAAGGTAGGTTAAACAAAAGGTATGAAGTGCCTACTCCCTCTATCATCCCCCCCCCCCTTCAGAGCTTTTATGGTCGAAATGAACACATGATGCATTTTTAGTCAACCATGCATATTTCAACGGTTGTCTATACTTCCTTTGATACACGTTTCTATGGGAAACACTAACAAAAAAAAAGGGGGGGGTCCGGAAATGTTAATGGAGGGTTTTCTTCTCTCGTGCAGTGTTCGATTCTTACATTTCTTTACCTAATGGTGATGAGTGTCTACACGAAGCATGCAACGTCAATTACCAAAACACAACAAAAATGATGTCCTACTAAGAAAGACTAAAATATAAAATTAATGTTTCTAACAATAGCGCATATATTCATACAATTTTATTACCTCAATGACAAATTTGAACAGTTCCTTCAAAAAAGTACAACAGTACCGCACCAAAACAGAAAAAAAAAAACTGAAGAAAAATACAGACTTCTTTGCTTACGTGTCATTTCTAGAAGGCTAGTTGCCAATTTAACTATTCAAAACTTGTTTCTTTGTCGGGGGTTAGATATGCATGAAGGTCACATGGTCAAGCTACCAAGCTACATACGTTGTCTCAAAAAACGAAAGGAATGTAGACTATGTACATTACATATATATTTTTTAATCCGTCGTCCGTTTTTATTTGAGGGACAAATACCCTGACTAGCCGGGACCGGTTTAATCCCTGAAGGATATAAAACCCTTCCAAGAGAACGGTAGTTTCATTCAACAAATCGCCTGCCTAAATAGCTCCTTCGGCTTGATCTCTGAGTTGTTACCTGGTCGGTGAAGAAAGAGACGAGAGGACTGCATCATGGGGAAGCTCTCCCTGCTATTTCTGGTTGCTGCTGCAACCGCCGTATTTGCACTCCCACTCCAGGAAAAAAGGGTGAGTTTTGACAATAACAAACTTGAAAGCAATATATTATGAGTTTCTTCAATTCGTCTCCCTCTACAAATTAAACTTGTTAAGATCCATAATAAGATCTAAGATATAATTAAGATCTATAATACAAAGTACATTTGTAGAGGAAGAGTAATTGAAAACACTTATACCTGAAATGATATACTTGAAGAGTTTGATTGCAAAAACCGATAAGTCCATATTTGCAAAATGGAGATATTTGCGATTAAAGTTCAAGAAAAATAAAGGGAATATTAAGAAAAATGTTGCTTCTTTTGACCATATCTTCAAAAATATACTTTTATATGTAGTGACCAATATATCATTTAAAAGGTATTGTTTTGTACTTTTTGACAGAGATCGTACTTCAAAATCTTCGAAAATGGACTTATCGGTTTTTGCAAACAAACCCTTCACTTGTTTTTGCAGATGAACAACTTGTGGTGCAAGATAGATTTTTAAAAAAAGGAGAGAAAGAGGTGAAAAATGGACCAGTAAAACTTTAGGTTTTGTATTTATTTTTCACAAATTAACATCCAGGGATTTATTGTGATTTTCTTTTTCTTTCATGGCGAAAGATGAACACCAACTTTCAGTAGAAAAGAATAAACATTATTTTCCGATTTTATTATTTTTGTTAAACCTGTTGATCTGAATTGAATTCTTACAACAGAACATGTTGGGCTTTAAAGACACAATTTGTACGTTTTTGTAGTTATTTTTTTCCTTTATATAGGCAGCAGGTTTTCACTGAAATTCTAAACTATCCCGGTGATAGTCTCTTACCATTAACTTTTGGTTATTCCGTATTCAAGATCATCTTAAAGGTAGTGGATACCTTTTACAGACCTCCCAAAATGCAGCAAAACATTAAATATGAACCTCAGGTGACTTGTTTAGGCCACTGCTGAGAAATTTGGAAGTCAACAGTTATCTACAATTTGAATAATGCACAAAACTCAACCACTCAGTAGTTCTGTGTGTCAGTCACACTTAAGCCTTTTTGTTGCAGTCTTCTGTATTCTTAATCTATAAACACAAATCTAAAAGTATAAGAGCTGATGTAATAACATATAGTGTGTGTGGCAAGAATGTATATAGAAATGTTTTTAAGTTTTGATGAACTTTCTTCACAAAATATACATGATGGACACACATGCAGTGCATGGGTCTGCAAAGGTAGCCTAGTAATGTACTGGAATTTACGGTGAGCCCCGAAAAAAATTCAATTCAAAATCTAACGGTCAATAAAAATGTACTAAAAGTTACCTTCCACTTTCAATACTTTATGGGAGTTTCTAAAATGATACTCTCTTCAACATACCACTGTATTTATACAACTCTTCATTTGAGGCATGCAAATGGGATTCCCTACCTTTAAAGTTTGAAAAACATTGGTTCATACCCCTTTTATGAATGCAAGAAGTTCATATATACCTGATTTAATTTTTGATTTTTTTTTTTTTAATCTAGGGCGTTAGGGCGAGAGTAGCAGGAAGTACTTTGAGTTAGGCTGCCACTAATTGGTACTAAATGATTGCTTTAGCAGTCTTTACTCGTGTTTTCGATTTAATGGAATATCCTCATTAAATATCATCTGCATAATGCTACTTTTTATTCTTTTGCACTTGCTTGCCATACAACTTGGTTATTATGATTATTGTTACTATTTTAGTTTAATTCTTTGATCAAACAAGCAATGCCTCTAACAAGTCATTCACTATTCACTCTACCCGGTGTCCCATTGTAACAAAAGCCGAAAACGATGTGAAATAACATGATCAGGCGGAAGATACATCTCTTCACGAATTAACTACTGCCGGACCCTTTACATAAGAAAAAGCTTTTGGCTCTCGCCTCATTTCAAAGCGAGAAATTATGCTAATTTTTTTTCGAGTTCTTTTATTTTTCTTTTAGTTCCCAAAAAATACAGGGCATCCCAGAAGACTGATATGATATTACATTATGTATTACATAAATCGGTATCTCCCATATTGTGAAATTTATTGTGATCCTTGAGAAGATAAATCAATACTCTGAAAAGCCGAAGTATTAATATGCATACTTGAGCAAGTATGATCGGCATTCACGAATACAAAATTAGAGGGATAACGATTGCGATGCAAGTCTCAAGGTTCGTATCACACAAATTCGTGAATCCCACTGATTTACTTCAATACAATTCATTCATTTTCATTTTCATTCTCCTCTTTTCTTCCTACAAGGGTAATTGAATACCCTTTGCTTAACACGTTCACTCGTGCAGAATGTACAAATGTTATCTTTTGTTGTTGTTGTTTTGCATCCATTAGCGCCCAAGCATTTTTTTTTTGCCAATAATGCATTCTTATGTGAAGCTAATACAATGTGTGTCATCATTCCTTTTTAGCTGAATTTGTTGTGAATTTTGAAAACTTTCTATAAATCTGTACGCAGTGTAACCGATACGTAGGGTTTCAGACTCAAAAGTCTGACACTCTTGAGGTCTCCTTTAACTTTCTGCGTGCCACATTATTTTCCTGGCCATGTAGCATGTGTTTGAATGGTATGAATACTGCTGTGTTTGCACAGAAAGGGTAGAGTATTAACGACCAAGTGAGAATAGGTAATGGAGACAGAGCATGATTTAAGACACCAATTATTTTGTTAATCGCTCTAAACGCATTTTGGACCCTCTTGTTTTTCTTCATTGTAATGTAATTTGTAATTGGTTACCAAACAGTCAAGCGTTGTTCTTGTTCTTTGCAATGGTTCTGTATGCAAATTATTAAGATGTCACTCATGTAATTATACTTCAGATGTATTGTATAATTGATGAAAATGATGTTAATTGTTGAAAGTATACTACCGTTATTTTGTACTTTGTTAATGAGATTGCAGAAAATTGAAGCATTTGAAAAAATGCCATACAGAGAATAAATCAAATCAAATCAAATCAAGAAAAAAAAATACGTTTGTGGCAAGTTCACTATTTATCTAAGGATATACCGACAATGTCATCATTACTCGACGAAAGTTACTCTTTTGCGAGTACGTCATAATCGCTGACAGTCTCCCTATATGTATCAAATTTAGGATGAAATCATGGTATGAGGATTATTCCTCAAGTTAAATTTTCAAGACCTAAAATTTCAAATAATACAAAATATCTTAAATATACAAATAGTGTCATGAAATATTATTATATTTTATATATATGTACAGATTTGTCTTGTTTTTCTTTTTGACTTGGAACAAAGAAAATTAAGAATTTGTTGTTTTTCGGTAAATATGTTTTGCGGCTGATAACATTAGGCAATTGTGAGACAATATCATGTCAGTTATTTACATCAGCTTTTAATATACATTTTGTTTTTTGACTTACCCAACTTAAGCTTAAAAATGTGGACAGGAAATCGATGAAACATGAAGCGCAGGATTTCGTTAAGATTTCTGTTCATTGAGTTTCAGCCACGATTGCACTATTTCGCATTGCACCCAGCTTTGACGTTTGTCATTTCAAGATCTTGTCAAATTATCGTGACAGGGAGCAGTACTCAATGTTCAATTCGCTTTCATTCTTTTTTTTATCTCCTATGTTAAAAAAAAATCAAAGACTGAAGTGAGCTCCATGGTCTCGGCCGCTGAGAGAAAGGTTGAGCAGCTGGTAGGGGAAGACCAAGAGGTATCGAT
The DNA here is from genome assembly GCA_033980235.1 of Diadema setosum. Taxonomy (NCBI): domain Eukaryota; kingdom Metazoa; phylum Echinodermata; class Echinoidea; order Diadematoida; family Diadematidae; genus Diadema; species Diadema setosum. The sequence goes on along the minus strand of CM067079.1, from coordinate 22,270,298 downwards.
GGAAAATCGAGAAAAGGAAACGGTGTCTCAGCCTGATCTGCGGAACCTGGAAGAGGAGAAGGAGTCAAATACCGAGAATGTGGAGGAGCGAGGGAACGAAGAGGAATTCGAGAAAGAACTTTATGATATCATGGATGACAACTTCGTCGAGGACATGGAGGCTCGAGAACATGACACCACAGGAGAGGTTAAAGAAGAGCGTAAAACTTTTCTGGACGAGTTTCAGGAAGAGGAGGAAAGGGACTTTGAGGATTTTGAGGCAGAATATCTAGAGGAATACAAAGAGCGTGAGAATGACGACTTTGAGAGAGAGTTCGATGATTTTCAGGAAAACGTAGAGTACTATGAAGAGCGTGAGAATGATGAAGAATTTGAAAGAGATTTTGAGGATTTTGAGGAAGAAAATGAAGAAAACTATGTAGAGCGTGATGCTGACGAATTTGAAAGAGATTTTGAGGATTTTGAAGAAGAAAATGAAAAGGACTATGAAGAGCGTGAGGACGACGAATTTGAAAGAGAGTTCGATGATTTTGAGGAATACGTAGAGAACTATGAAGAGCGCAAGGCTGACGAATTTGAAAGAGATTTTGAGGATTTTGAGGAAGAAAATGAAGAGAACTATGAGGAGCGTGAGGACGACGAATATGAAAGAGAGTTCGATGGTTTTGAGGAATACGCAGAGGACTATGAAGAGCGTGAGGATGGAGAATTTGAAAGAGATTTTGAGGATTTTGAGGAGGAAAAGGAAGAGAACAATGAACAGCGCGAGGCTGACGAATTTGAAAGAGATTTTGATGATTTTGAGGAAGAAAATGAAGAGAACTATGAAGAGCGTGAGACCGACGAATTTGAAAGAGATTTTGATTATTTTGAGGAAGAAAATGAAGAAAACTATGAAGAGCGTGAGGACGACGAATATGAAAGAGAGTTCGATGACTTTGAGGAATACGTAGAGGACTATGAAGAGCGTGAGGCTGATGAATTTGAAAGAGATTTTGAGGATTTTGAGGAGGAAAATGAAGAGAATTATGAAGAGCGTGAGGCTGACGAATTTGAAAGAGATTTTGAGGATTTTGAGGAAGAAAATGAAGAAAACTATGAAGAGCGTGAGGACGACGAATATGAAAGAGAGTTCGATGACTTTGAGGAATACGTAGAGGACTATGAAGAGCGTGAGCCTGATGAATTTGAAAGAGATTTTGGGGATTTTGAGGAGGAAAATGAAGAAAACTATGAAGAGCGTGAGACCGACGAATTTGAAAGAGATTTTGAGGACTTTGAGGAAGAAAATGAAGAGAACTATGAAGAGCGTGAGACCGACGAATTTGAAAGAGATTTTGAGAATTTTGAGGAAGAAAATGAAGAGAACTATGAAGAGCGTGAGGACGATGAATTTGAAAGAGAGTTCGATGACTTTGAGGAATACGTAGAGGACTATGAAGAGCGTGAGGCTGATGAATTTGAAAGAGATTTTGAGGATTTTGAGGAGGAAAATGAGGAGAACTATGAAGAGCGTGAGGCTGACGAATTTGAAAGAGATTTTGAGGATTTTGAGGAAGAAAATGAAGAGAACTATGAAGAGCGTGAGGACGATGAATTTGAAAGAGAGTTCGATGACTTTGAGGAATACGTAGAGGACTATGAAGAGCGTGAGCCTGATGAATTTGAAAGAGATTTTGAGGATTTTGAGGAAGAAAATGAAGAAAACTATGAAGAGCGTGAGACCGACGAATTTGAAAGAGATTTTGAGGACTTTGAGGAGGAAAATGAAGAGAACTATGAAGAGCGTGAGAACGATGAATTTGAAAGAGAGTTCGATGACTTTGAGGAATACGTAGAGGACTATGAAGAGCGTGAGGCTGATGAATTTGAAAGAGATTTCGAGGATTTTGAGGAGGAAAATGAAGAAAACTATGAAGAGCGTGAGGCTGACGAATTTGAAAGAGATTTTGAGGATTTTGAGGAAGAAAACCTAGAGGAATATGAAGCGCGTGAGGATGAGGAAGAATATGAAAGAGATTTTGAGGATTTTGAGGAAGAAAATGAAGAGAACTATGAAGAGCGTGAGGACGACGAATATGAAAGAGATTTTGAGGAAGAAAATGTAGAAGAATTGAACCAGCGTCAAAACAATGAAGACGTTGTTGAGGGCAATAAAGACAGTAGGGCTTTGGCTGATTTAGACCAGGAAACGAGCAATGAAGAAGTTGAGAGAAATAGTAAGAATTTTGAGAAAGAAAATCTAGACGAACGGGAAGAAAATGAAGAATTGGAGGGAGAATATAAAAATAGAAATGAGAACGGCGTTGAAAGGGCAGGAGAAAATTTATCCGGCGAGGCAAATGAGCTAAAGGATGTTAACTATGTAGCAGATTTCTTGAGGTGGCTCACAGAAAGGGAAGCTATGAATGACTCCGGATAATCCGAAGTGATCTGACGTCCAGATATAAAATGGGTGTTATTGCACTGCTAACCAAATGGGTTTTTTTTTTTTAAGGGATATCAGTTTTATTCCATTGTCCACGAGATTCTGCAACTTGTAGGCTTTGCCATGTTTGTACAGGATAAATACATTTCCCTATGAAGCACTAGTATAATCTCGAGTCAATGTTAACAACAACCTTTCCAAGTATGATATCTCCAAGGAAAGTATAATGTGAACCAGTGAACACAGATCTTAGCGTATAGTTCAGTGGAAGGAAATATTGCGTCATGCATTATATGCCCTTCCTAAACTTAGAAGAAGCAAAAAATAACGTTCCTGTCATCGAGTAAAGTAATAGAAACTACACAACTGTGCTATTGTATTTAGATTATCTAACCAAGATATAACATTGCATAGATATCAAGTTCGATATTATTATGTACAAAACCAAGAGTACATTTGTTTAGGCATGATCGAATGCATATCATTACTATCATTGCTAAAGTTTGAAATCATTATCTAAGATGTGTGCTTCTGACTTTGTCCAGTAATTGCTCCTTTTGGATCTTCGTTCTCATACTTTCTTGACATTTGTGTTCTGCAAGATCATAGTTTGCCAGTGAGATACCGACAATGCTTAGCTCTCACCTCGCAGAAAACTGATGGAAGGGAAAAAAAATTACCCATTCATTCCGTGAAGGCTACCTTTTCATTATACTAAAAACGTTACACAACCGGTTCTTGTCTGCAACGGATTAACCCCAAACAAGTTACTGGTCAATTTGCTGTAGAAATTTTAGAGTTTTCTGGTCGTGACTAAATTGGTAATTAATCTGATTACTTACTGCGTACCTGATATCGGAGAGAGAAATAATATGGAACTTATTTTTGTTTATCTCCACAAAGTTAGAATATGAATTACAGTGGATCTGCTATTTGACAAAATAAAAAAAAACTTGAGCCTTCCCAAGTGCATTGTAAAAGTCAACCGCTCTGTAAACATGGTAAAGAATTTGGTAGTCGAGTGGCAATTCTCCCAACCGAATGGAACAATGCATGTTATTAATCAAAATACTGCTCAAATACACGGCGAGTTTTCGGAGTCCCGAAGAAATAATGAAGGAATGAATAATCGGGGGAAATATTTCGAAAGACAAAGCATCAGACCGAAGCAATGCTGTTTCTGGTTGTTGGTGAGTTACGAAACTCGATATATCAATGGCAAATTCTAGACCAAGAATATTTTGATTTGACTCGTAAATATCATTATTGATCGAAGTTCCTAAGTTGTTCATTTAAATTTTTACTTGTTGTTTCATTTATATTCATTTTCAACGAAGAATATAGATGTACAAGCCGTCATTGAAAAATAAGAAAATATTAAGATTCGATGTATATCGCGATATATTGCTAGAACCCTAATCAGTGACCTTTTGTAACTCCCAAACGAGTAAGAATATGCACGTAAATGAATTGATATTGTTTAAAAAACAACAACAAGTATTTTCACTTCACAAAGAAATAATTGCAATTCAACTATGGGCGATATGTAGCGGAAGACAAAGCATGAAGAGGTTAGATGGACGATTTTACAAATGTTGTTTTTTATGTTGAAAATGAGCGGAAATCTAATAAGGAGAGCTTGTAATATACACTCCTCTAAAAGCCATTAAGAAAAAAAGTACAGAAAAACATGTAACAATGTACACCAGAGAGAGAGAAAAAAATACACACACGTGATGTTGTTGCTATATCCGTAAGGTTCAACTACTTGGATACAGTGCACATTTAATTCCTATTGTACCTGTAGCATTTGGAAAATCGATTAATGTCAGCTCGTTCTGTTATCTCCCTTGAATACATGAAATAAATATGAATCCTGCATAAATCTGCAATTGGAGAGTAAGTATTTATTTCCATTCTATTGCGTGATTTTTTTTTGTCTTAATCCCTCCACTCCACTGTCTCCTGAACTCCCGTCTGTTATCATTTAGCGATACAATGTCTCAGTCAATGAACTTTTAATTCCCTTCATGTAATGTGTAAATCTACAGAAAAATAAGTATCAATAAGGCAAGGCAAAATGGATAAAATTTGAAACGCGTAGAAAAAAAAAAAACACTTCAACAAATAAAAATGGACCCGTCTTAACTCTTCCTTTCAAGCGCGAAATACTGCTCAAGGTTGCTAAGTGTTGCGTTTCTGGGTTTTTTTTTTCTTCACATTTGCCTTTGTGTGTGTGTGTGTGTGTGTGTGTGTGTGTGTGTGTGTTTTCTTCTCTTACGAGAAATATTTATCGCGTATGAAGTAAACAGCCGCGGAAAGAAAACAAAAGAAATTACGAAGGTCATCCTATTACAATTACTTTTTCCACATGACAAGAAGGTCGACAAAAGACTTAGAAAAAGATTCATTCGACATTATTAAGAATAAACAACAATACAATAACCTTCTTAGCAACTAATGTAAGAAAAAAGACGAAAAACAACCTAAATTAACGGGGAAAAAAAACTGTGCCTGTGTGGTTGCTTCTCATTTTATTTTCCACAATTCGTCTGTTGAGAATGAGAAAGGCGTTAAGTTGTCTTGAACACTATGGGTTTAGTGACAACTTAATGCCCTTATCATTCTCATCTGACGAATTGAGCTTCTTGAACATTTATTCCAATTTATATATAGGCCAACATGAGATCAGAAAAAAGTGATACAAATACATAATTAGTTACATCTTTAGACATACACACTCCCACACACAGAGTTTTATTGCAAAACGAGCTAAAACCCATTCTTATTATGTTGAGACATTAATGTGATTAAAGCTGTAAAAAAAAAAACCCAGAGAAAATAAGAAAATACAGAATATTCTAATCATAACTTTGAGAAGATTTCTTGTTATGTCATGTCACGATTAAGTTGTGACTGGAAAGGTTAAATTGTTGCTCTATCTGATGATGGACTTAACTTCGAAATGTTTTAAAACGGTGCTTAGCTCATTTGGCAATAAAACTAGTAATATAATAAACAGTGTAGAATGTGATGCTTTATACAAATAATATGAATGATATCTTTGAATGGCGCTTATTGTGTTTAATAATACCGAATCTTTAGCCCGTTTTAATATACCTTCTTCAAAGCCGATTTTCTGGCATCTGCATCGCATTTAGCTTTTTTTTTTAAATAAATTTTCACCGCTTTTCATGTAGGATTTGCAGTTTTTGTGTTGTTTTCTACCTTTTTTAATGATAGGAACACTAAAGCCCACAGTTAGGATAAACGCATGGTGTATATGTGCGTATTTATGTATGGGCAATGCATGATAAGTTTTCTGTTGCTTTTCAACTCCTTGGAATCACTGGGATTGTAGAAAGTGCACAGAAACGGATAGAATCATTATATTAAGTATACTGGATGAGTGATATATATATATATATATATATATATATATATATATATATATATATTTATATATGTGACCGTGCATCACAAAACGAACAAAAAGTCGCACTCCCTGATTTTATGTGAGGACTCTGAAAAGGCGAAATGGTTGAACCAAGTCAATCTTGGGTTTTTCATATTTTCTGAAAGAGCTATTCTTCGTGTACATTATTATTAAGTTTTGGATCATAAAACAAAATGGAAAGTGTGTTTTGAGCAGTTTTTCTACAACCCTTTTTTGTAGAGTATTGTGATCAAGGTACGTCTTTAGAGATCACTTTTCATTTCTTAGAAATCCTTTGCACACCCGTCATTTTCAACTCAAATAATTCTTGAAAAGGTAGAGCTACCCCCTTGAAAGTTAGCAGTAATCATGAACAGAATATGTTAATAGAGCATGCTTAATTTCAGTTAAATCTGATAATTCCGTCATTGTTGTTGCTAAGTTGGTCGACATCCTGTTTGTTTGTTTGTTTGTTTTTTTTTTTTTTTGTCTCATTCAACGCACAGCAGGCACAGCTTGGTGAAGATTAAGCACTTGAATAGATTCTGTAATTCAGAGCCTCTTTTCTTAGTTCACACTTTTCAAGAGTGTGTGCTTTCTTTCAAATATTAAGATTAGGAGATTAGGATTAAGGTTAGGAGAGTCCATTTGACTTGAGTTATGTGTCATTTTAAAGCTTAGAGTCTGTTCTTTCAAAATCTTTCCTTAACTAAAAGTCCTTGTCTGGCGACTTTTTGTTGGTTTTGTGATGCAGGGTCACATATACATACATATATATTATATATTGCATGAGACTGCATGCCCCATAACAATGTAACCTCTGACAAAATTCTGATTATTATACTATTATATATATATATATATATATATATATATATATATATATATATATATACATATATATATATATATATGTATATATATATATATATACATATATATATATATAAATATATATATATATATATATATATATATATATATATAGTTCCTATGTATTCATACATTTATAAATTATATATAAACATTGTAATTGCTCCGCGTATTGTGAGAACAAGAAATAGCAATAATAATGTCACAACAGAGCAATGCATTAAAGGCCAATTGCCTTGATTTAATTCAAAATCCGAAATTCGGATTTTATATACAGTATACATATATATATATATATATATATATATATATATATATGAATGTATATATATATATATATATATATATATATATATATGAATGTATATATATATATATATATATATATATATATATATGAAATAGTCGTGACGAAAGAAGATTGCTGTTAGCAGGTGTTGCAGTAGTTCACTTATTGAATTTTACTGCTACCAAGCATTCGACCCTTCTGCACGTCTTCGTCAGGGCTTGGGACGGAAACATAACAAAAAGCAACCCATTTGCAAACACATGAACAGAATAAGGTCCCCCCAAAAAGAGGTAGAAATAAAAGAAAGGCAAGAGAAAAAAGTAAACATTAGCTTACTTTTCAAGCCACTTTTTCTTGTTCTTTATCTTCACCTCGCCGTAATTTAGAACCCAATTACTTTGAATCAAAGCCGTTGTTGATGACAGGAAGCGCACATATGCTCCACATCTTTGTTTTTAATCTTCCTTACTGTCCAATTTTTCTTCTTAGATTTACCTTTCTCTCTCAGATAGCAAAGTCCTTATCCATTCATATATCTCACATTGATTTACACACGTAAATGTTTATCTTTTTAATTGTTCAGTTTGCATTTTGTATGATTGATGCAAAGTTAATTGATATGAACGCATTCCTTTTATATGGGACCCCGTCGAAAAATAAAAAGTTGCATGCTGACATGATAATATCCCTCCTGTTAAAATCCTACAATCAAACTTGGTTTTTTTTTTCATTAATTTAAGCCATATTTATATAACTTAAGAATATATACATTTCTATAAAATATGACTTTGTTTACTGTACTGATGAATATGAAATCTTTCCTTGAGGAACCGCCACAAAGCCAGGATTTTCAGCAGGGCTGAACCCATTAAAGGGAAGGTAAACCCAAAGAGCAATGTGGATTGAGTGAAAGCAGCAACATTAGTAGAACACATCAGTGAAAGTTTGAGAAAAATCGGACAATCGATGCAAAAGTTATGAATTTTTAAAGTTTTGGTGTTGGAACCGCTGGATGAGGAGACTACTAGAGGATATGACGTATGAGTGGACAACAATACAAAGAAAATATAAAGGATATTCAACAAAAATTCACTTTTCTAGAATTAGGAAAGAGCAGTGGACCAACCGCTTTCAGAAAGCAGGGGGGATAATTGCTACCCTTAACATATGTCAATATCAAGTTGATGGAATTTGTAATTTTCATAAAAATGGATTTTTGTAGAATTTTCTTTATATTTTCTTGATATTGTAGTCCACTCATACGTCATAACCTCTAGTAGTCTCCTCATCCAGCGGTTCCAACATCAAAACTTTAAAAATTCATAACTTTTGCATCGATTGTCCGATTTTCTTCAAACTTTCACTGATGTGTTCTACTAATGTTGCTGCTTTCACTCAATCCACATTGTTCTTGGGGTTTATCTTCCCTTTAAACCATTTCTTATGTAAAGGACTGCTTTTGATAACAAGATGATAGATGGATACCATTGTGCGTGTCGCTATGTTGGAGTTAGCTTATATCTAATTAAGGAGGTCAAGAAAATGAGTTCCAACCGGCTATACTTAATTAAAAAGTAATAACATTCTACGCCCTCAAGTTTTTAAAAGAATTCAACAGGTGTATTTGTGCTTAATTTCTTATTCATTAAACAGAACAATGTAAAAAAAAACAAAAACAAAAACAAAAACATTCCAGTCCTGAAACAAGTTTTATGGTGTAGGCTTAAATCAGAGCATTATATTTTTCCTAATGCATCCCCCAAGGCCGATTTTATCACTTTACTGATAATCTAATGATAAAGTTATGTATAGTTCTTTATTGTAATTGTAATTGTCGACCCTGAGGAAGACGAATGTATTCGTCGAAAATTTGGTCTGAATAAATAGCATTATTGGACTGAAATGTATTACCACCCTACTCCGTCATCTTACATATATATATATATATATATATATATATATATGTATATATAATTTATTATGTATGTATATATATATGTACGTGTGTTTCCCTTTAGTTTGTTTTGTTTGTTTCTTTTTTTGCTTTTTTTGGGTTTTTTTTTTGTTACATTTGTATAGTGTAATAACGTTCTTGTCAATATGCCCATACACAGTAGTGTGATGTGACCCCTTTGCTTTTCATACAAAGTATACATTGTCGCATTATGTGCACAATGATGGTTCTAACTGCCTTGGCGTGCATTGTTATTATAAGCTGCTTATCAAGCAGGGAGGTATGGAGGTCATCTCCGGTTGGGCGAGTTATCGTCTTTGTCTTCACTTCAAACATGCCGGTTATTTGACTACCCTTAAAGAGGCCCTTCTGGAGCTATTTCGTGATATCATAAACAATCTGCCAATCCATTCCTATAGAAAAGTGGATTTCACTCACTTACTTTACTTCCATTGCAAGCCTGAGCGATCCTTTTATTGATGTATTGTTCCGCTCTCTTTTTGCGCATACATTATATTTACAATTGTAGTTATGCGTGGGAATTAAAAATAGCATGTACCTATGTTCAGCTTGTGCTACTTTTTGCCATCAATACTCCTGTTGAACGAGATAGATTTCATGTCTTTCAATATTTTCACATCACTCATTACATGTAGGCCACCCCCCCCCCATCCTTATATTGAAAAACGAAAATAGAAATTCCAGCCAAAATTGAAAAATTAAATCAACAAATTAAAATAAGTAAGGTGGACCAAATAAATTATCAATAGTATTCCGAGATATGTATCTGCCACTATCGTGGTAAAGGAATAACTAAAGATATTAGAGGTAAATTTGAAATAAAAAGTTCCACTTGTTCATGAAACTTTTTTCATCTACTTGGTTCTTCACTTCATCTGCTAAGGCGCATTGTAAACTCATGTGATAACAATAACCCCCCCCCCCCCCCCAAAAAAAAAAAAGAGAAATTATTTGTGCATAGCCAAATGTCTTAAAAATAAACAGAAAAATACAATTGCACTGGCACACGCGCCCCCTTTATTTTTCGTAAAAAAATAAAAAGAAAAGAATGAAATGAAACCCGGATGTGGCACCAGAAATATTAGTTGCCCCCCCCCCCCCCTCCCTTTACAGAATTCCTGGATCCGCCCTTGAATGGTTTAAGGCATAAATGACCCTTCTGCTATCTTTTAACAAGGATTAGAAGAATAGACGTGCATGGAAGTGATCAGAGTCATTATACATGCAGACGACCTATGCAAAGTGGGTCCGACGATACTTCATTCGACATCTTCTATGCGGCACAACGCACTGTACAAGGAAGGCTTAAAAAAAAAATCAAAACAGTCTGCTGCCACAAATGAAGTGTGTTTAATTAATATACTAACTTGTAGGATGATATGATTTTGATCATCCCTCAGGAATTGTTACTTTTGAATCATTTCGCTTGATTTAAACTATCCAATTTTGTGATGGGCTTATTAAGTACATTATTTTTTTTTCACATGTGCAATGAATACAAAATCAAATTGCATACACTACTTTCCATCAGCCTGACAAGATAAACATTTCATCTCATACAGTCATATTCGGTTCAATTTAGTTCATTTCACTCTGCTTTAATCTAATTCAATCATGATTGAGTTACCCTGTTTCCATGTTGATTAGTCATTACGTTGGGTTTGTGTGTTGGCGATATTTTCAAATTCATGTTATAATACAAATGAATTAAAAATCCATCAATCCTTGGGCGCATAGAAATCATAGACATTATGTTATGATAATGACCAGCATTTCTGGAGCACTGGCTAGGGTCATCAGCACCAAATCAGCAATCATTACGGGCGACCTAGGATACTCCAGAAGTAAAGGATCAGATACTCCAGAAGTAATTTTCTGTGAACTATAGACTCTTCATAGAAACAGAGTGAGTCCTTTCAGGAAGGTTACTGCTGAAACAATCAAGTGTGAACGACTTTCATAACCAAAAAATAATAATAATAATATGAAGGGACTGTACAATAGTGGCTGAGGTGAGGACTCAACTTGAAACATTTTGAAGATTTTAGAAACCACTCTATGAAATGCTGAAGAGCATCCAATTCTAAGGGGAATCAAAATATTATTTGATGAAAATTGATTTTGAAATGACTGAGATATCTAAAAACAAGGTAAAACAAACTGACAAAGAGATCCTAATAAAAGTCGTGGCTTGTCAATCTTATCAGGATCGCTCTTTTGTTGTTGTTGTTGTTTTGTTTTGTTTTTTTTTTTTTTGGGGGGGGGGAGGGATATCTCAGGAATTTCAAGACCAATTTCCACCAAATAAACGTTGAATTCTGTTTGAAATTACATGCTATTCCATATTAAGATGTGTCTCATTATCTCTCTCTCTCTCTCAAAAAAAAAAAAATGTTATACGCCTGACGTTTGGTCTCGACCGAAACTATGCAATTTAATGTCAAAACCATAACACTTCTGATGCCTTTAAATGATGTGAGTGAATATCTGACGAGATTTTAAAAAGAAGAGCATATATTAAATGATAATTCTGTACATATACTATGTCAACTTGGCGTCCCATAAAGCTCTTTGTATAGATTACAGTATGACGATACACACACAAATGTGTATGATATAAATTCAATCCACAAACTATTATATTTGCGTATAACAATTCTATTTTGTGAATGAATTGAATCAAACAAAGTCGAATACATGACTATAGAAGTGCCGTGTTATGAGTAGAAACTTATAATTAATAGTTATTACAGCACCAAGCTATAAAACTGCTTCGGTTGCTGCAAGGTTCCTTTGAGTAGTATCACAAATGTATCATGATTCTACACCATTGACAACTCATTGCTATGTTTCAGGGGAAGTATGGACCGTAATTAACAGTGGGACCAATTATTCATTTTTTTTTTCTCCAACATCTCTATGCCATCTTGGAAACTTTTTTTGTCTTTCCAATATTACATAATTATGTAACAAAGTTTCAATATGAAAAATGGCATATTGAGAAGATAAGCCCTCTATCATGACATGATTTTCAAAACAGATAAAAGAAAATGAGAGTACATATTCTGACAAGGAATAAAAGGACCAAGAATCGAGATAAAATCTTATTTTATGTGTCGGAAAAACCTTCTTGTCCAAGAACTTTGTATCGAATATGAAATCAAATAGAATAGTACTTTCATGTTGTTTAACCGGTATGGTGAACAACTATGGGTAACAAGAAATAGAATACTATTGTACCCCCACAAATAGAAAAAGAATGACGTGTCAAAATGAAAGGTTGAAATATTTGTAATATTGACTTGTATGCAAGGTCGTTATCTTCATCAAGTTCTCCTTTTCAAGATCTGTCGAAGGTTTTTTTGTTTTTTGTTTTTCATGTAGGACTGTATTTAGGTTTGCTTCAGGAAGAAAATTAGCTGAAATATTTCCCGTTTGCAGAACAATTAGTGATTGTGGTTTTCACTTCATTGATGATCTTTGGAGTAAGAGTACAACATAAACAAGTTGCTAATTTCGTTGATAAGGAAGTCTTGGCATTCCTCTCGGCGTACAGGCTTTCACTGGCAAACATTGCGAGGTCTTTCCAGATTGAAGCTCAGAGGCTTTTCTATTGCCTCTAGGAGTCTGAACCGGACGTCGTCTTCGAATTCGTACTCGGGTAGACCCATGGAGATGAAGCCTGGGCAGATCATGACGACCGGACCGATCTCCGAGGGATCGGCACCGTCGTTATTCTTTCTCGTGTCCAAACGTCCGATGGTAAAATCGAGAGACTGGAAGCCACTGATGGGTACGTGATCAGCCCCAGTCAAGAACTCTGTGCCAAATGACATGAGACATAGAGTTGGCGGGGAATTTTTGTCATTTAAAACAGAATAAAGGTTTTCCACGTAATACCATTTTATCTGAATAGAAAACATAATTACCTACAATTGTTTTGATATATGTGACCGTGCATCAAAAAAACTAACAAAACGTCCCACCTCTTGACTCAAACAAGGTGAAAGGGGTCACCCAAGTCAATCTCAAATAGTTTTTCATATTTTTTGAAAGAGTTATCCTTCTTCTACAATATTCTCAAGTTTGGGATTATAAAATAAATGGGAAAATGTGTTTTTCAGCAATTTTCTTCAACCCCATTCTTGGAGGCCCTTTTTCATTTCTTGAAAATCTTTGCACATACCGACTCTTCATTTTCAACTCCACTAACATTTGTAAGAATAATGGTACTGCTTTGAAATTTGGAAGTAATTATAGACAGTATGTGTTAAGAGGGGGTGTTTCGTTTCAGTTTAATCTGATAATCTCTTTATTGCTGTCTTTTTTGTCCCATTCATCGCACATCTAATGTCGTTTGTTAAAGATTAAAGTGCTTGTCGATGATTAGTCCCTTTGCTTCAGAGCCTCTTTTCTCAGTTCACACTTTTCCAGAGTGTGTGCATTCTATCCAATATTTTGTTAGGTCAGGATAGTGCATTTGAATTGAACTATGCATTATTTTAAAGCTTAGAGTCTGCCCTTTAAGAATCTGCCCTTACCTATTAAAAAATCCATGTTTGCCGACTTTTTGATGGTTTTGTGATGCATGGTCACATATATGGCAAGTCTATTACGAGACGTGTATTCGGTCTTAATTGGGCTGTATTTTTTTTTCTTGAAATACAGTGACCACCATGAAGATGTTACAATATTGCGCTATACAGTGGACCGTTGTTTATACACGCAGCGGTGAAAAACGAGTACGATAGCTCTCGGCTGCTTAACGCGTAGCTTTTGCAAGATATTGTACTGTCATGCCTTCGGATGTACAAACAAGAGCGGAAAGATAAGTGGGAAAATGCTTCTTCCCCTCTCAATGTTCGCCATCCGGTCTGGAGGGATAAGGGAAGATGGAGATCATTAACGCTGTCCGTGCCCGGCGCCCCGGCAACTACTACTGCAGAGGCATCAAACCGTTGCTGCCGCTCTCCAACTCACGCCCTGCAAACACTTGGTCATACTCGTCTTGGTCATTGCAGCTGTGCACCTTCACATAATGATCGCAGCTTTTACTTAAGTTACATTTAAATTTCATTTTCCCAAATATCTGCAAAATAAGACCTTTGGTGTGTTTGGGAAAGTCAGAAATTAGTCATGCCAGCTATAAAAGAAGTCCTAACCTTACATATTATTAACCATTAATCTCGTTAAACATAAGGGTATCTTATTTTATTCAATAATGATAGTCATCATAAATTTGCAAACCAGCAACAAATTCATGGAATAAAGACATAATTCATCATGATAATGGAGTAGTATACGTACGTTTATGTTTATCATGAATATTATGTAAACATCAAAAACATTCACATGGATTATTCACGCACCAACAAACACACGAGTTATACATATGTGATCGATATCGTATATGGTGTATACACACACACACTCACACACACACACGCATTATATGTATATATGTATATATTATACATATATATATATATATATATATATATATACATATATAATGGTGTTCGTGCGTGCGCGCGCGCGCGTGTGTGTGTGTTTAAATTACTGGCGTAATGGATGATAGACATGAGAAAGAAACCCAAAGTTTCTTACTGAGAAAGAGTTTCTTCCTGTTCTCATCAAACTCATGGAACACACTCCAGAATAGTCGGATGACCGGGTGGTCCGCATAGTATGGCAACTCGTAGAGCGTGCTCTGGGTTTTGTGTAATGATGATGTAAAAGATGAAAATTCATCCTTCAGACACACATGACATACGAATCAAATCTTTCAATGGTGATCAGTTGGTTAAGTTGGGGATTTGACGGACTGCATAGAAACTACATTAAGGCATTATAACAAGTGAATCTTTGTTGTCCTTCGAACAATACATTAGGGAGTTTGGATTTTTCATGAAGTGGACGTTCAAAGGGAAAACAAACAACTGTTTGATCTAGAACATATTCAAGGCGCATCAGAGAGCTATACATGACGTAGTGATCATATGGGGGTGCCATTTTATATTTAGTCCTCGCTACTCTAAAACTATTTTGCAAAACGACGCAGTGAGAAAGGAGAACGCCCAACGCACTCGTCGTCTTAGACGTCCTCGTCTCAAATATCTAAAGCTATCTATATGACGATGGCAGCATACGTTTTCAAAGGACATCCAGTCACATTCTTCTCCCATGATCACGTCTCGTAACTCCTCGGATCTGAGCTTGTAGAAGAGTTCTGGCTTCGGTATTCTGTTGAAGCCAAGATGGAAGGCGACGAACTGTTGAATTGCGAGCTGATGGATGGATTTCCTGTCAATGTACTCCTGCCTGTTTTTTTGAAGAGAGATCATGAATGCATACAGATATTAAGATTGATATGATTTTACTGGAATCTTTGAATGATATAGCATTTTATCTATTTCAACATACAGAATACAATGTAACATGGCATTTTGTGACGCTCTATATCGTTATAACTTGTGAAAGAGTCAATCAGAAAAATCACTCTTTGCGACTGTTACAAACCTCCAACGTATCGCATTATTCTCTTAAAGGTTTGTTGTACATCTTGACAGTGTAAGATTACAGTACTGTTTGACATAATTGTAAAAAAAAAAAAAACTAATTAAACTTCAGCATTTTCACTTGAAAAATTACTTTTTCCCCCCGACAACAGGGCTCACATCTTTCTTCAACTAATTACTAAACTGCCATACCCAATCTTTATGACAATCCTTTGAGCTATTTTCTAAATACTATTAGAATTTTATTATAACCTTTGGCCCAATACAGAATCATACTGTATTACTACAAGTACATACCTAGTTTATTGGGTGTTTGCACTGAGTAATTTTCAAGGTGTGGAGAAAATAGTGTATTTTCAGCATTAAAAAAAAAGATGTTTGGACCTTGGACCTTGGAAATGTGCACCTAAATATTGATAGGCCAAATATATTATACATAAACACGACAATAAGTGTCATTTGAATAGCTCAAATGGATAAGTTTTTCTTTTCTTTTTTTTTCATTTCACACATGCATGTTCACATGCATGTTTTTTTTTTCTTTTAATTTTTATTTCCAATCAAACACAGGTAATACACTTTGACATGATTACATATATTGGAACATAATAATACATATTGGTTCTTAAAAGAACTTAATGGAAATGGAAATTGAGGGGCTGCTAAAAAGCGAACTTGTAGATTGCAGTCCCCTCACTTACGTTACATTACTACAATACATTAATTATATATGACTTTATAACACAATACAATGATACATCAAGTTACTATAATGCTGTCCACAAAAAACGATTACGGACGGAAGAACGGAACGAGGGACAGAGAGACTGACGGGCGGATGGACGGACGACCAAAAACATAACGCCTCCGGCGACACTTCATGGCGGAGGCATAAAAGAAATCAGCATGATTGATTTTATTTTTTCTACATTCGTACGTGCACGTATACAAAGCGGAGAAATTGTTTCTTATTCAGTGTGTAAGGGAGTAATGTAGAAATGCATGGGAAGTCTCTCACTTTAATATGGATGCATCGCGCTGACAGATTCTCTCCCTGATTTTCGATTGTCCTGTCATGAGCGATAAAACGTTGACCTCAAACTTCAGAATGTCCGCAAAAAAAACCCTCCAAAATCTCATGATTCGGCTCTGTCCTTAGCATAGGGGCGGAATCCGATTAATTGTTCGTGAACGATATAAAATAGCTCGGATACTGTGACTTACAGGTTGTCTTGTGTGACATCAATGTTCTCCCCGTCTGGCTGTAGTCCATCGAAGCTGAGCTTGAGCCCTTCGAGCTCCTCTGCCGAGCACTTTCTATAACCTTCCAGTTTGCCATATAGCTTTGGGTCTAGGCTTCGAAGATCTTCGTATGTGATAGGTCTTCATGGTTAAGAGGCAACATATCATATTTCAAGGTACAAACATAAAGCAAAGGTTAATTTCATATTAAGATCAGACTTATAGATAGGCCTATATAGTTCTATCTCTCCGCCACTGTGAGCGGACTTTTGAAAAAGATGCAGGGATTGCGGTGATTGGGCTCAGTCGGTGGCGCGTCTGCATCCGGATCCGAAGGACCCTGGTTGCATTACCGCCTCAACTGAGCAATATTGTGTGATAAATTATCATCCTTCCTCACAATGGTAAGAGGCATAACACTCTGTTCAAATTAAAGTTTGAACTAAAGTTTGAATTGAATTTAAATGATTTGTGTGAGAGAGTCACAATCGTGCACGTATTAAGGATCTCCTTTCATTCACTCATCGTAAAGCAATACAGCAATTTATATGAATAACAATCTTATGAAAATTACGAGTTCATTGTCATTTCTTGGCGTCATTATTGATAATAAATTATCTTGGCATAAACATGTTGATTCAGTCTGCAATAAGATTTCTAAATGTATCGGTATTTTATACAAATTACGATATTTTCCTCACAATATTTTATGCATGATTTATAACGCTATTATATTAAGCCAACTTCAATATGGAAAAATTGCTTGGACAAATACATGAAATTATTCTATGGTCAGACTTTTCCGTCTGCAGAAGAAAGCAGTGAGAATTATATGTCATGCCAATTATCTTGCCTCCACTAAACCTCTTTTTATGAAATGTAATGTTTTAGATATTTTTGAATTGAACAAATATATTATTGGTGTATTTATGTATTTATGTTTTAAAAATTGTATCCCCCCAAGTCTTTCTTCCTTGTTTCAGTTAAATAGTGCTAATCATTCGTATTGTTTGAGAAATCCTCTGAATTACCATTTACCTCTTAAGAGAACAAATGTTGGTTTATATAATTGTTTTGTATAGAGGACCTCTAATTTGGAATAACTTGCCACAGTCAATTAAAATGAGTCCATCTTTAATTTTTTTTTACGAAGATTTAAATTATTCTTATTGGAAAAAGAAAAATAACAAATTCGGGTATTGCTCTGTGTTTGTTTGTTTGTTTTTGTCTCAATGTGTCTATTGTTGAATATGTATTTTCAATCTCTTTGGTTTTAATATTTATGCATATTTATTTGTACAATTTAATATGACTTTTATCATAAATGCTTTTGTTATTGTGGCAGCTGCTTATAAAACTTTGTTTTTCTTGCTGTCTCCACATTCTGTTACATTTTTATTGTCAATTTGAATTTATTCATATACTTTGAATGAATGTTTTTTTTATCTGTTTGAATGAAATAAACGCGAATTGAATTGAAAAAGTAAAAAGCATGGTGTATAAAACGGTGAAATGTCCCTCCTGACATCCAACTTGACCCTTTGGAGACCAGTTTGTTCAGTTAATGTGGGCTATCGAGCCATTTTCTCATGATCTCGTTACACACAGCCAACAGATATACGATTTTGACAATAACATACCCATATACCGGATTTCTAGGTATTACCAGTTAGGAGTCATCTAAATCACAGGTCAAACTTTCGATATGTTCTCACGCGTTCTCACCAAATCGAAGACTGAAGAGTATTGATACTATGAATGTAACTAAAATAGATATCAACAACGGGGAAACCAAACCTACTTTGGGTTCAGGAGTTTTTCGTACAGCAAAAGAGGAAATGGAAGAGTGACAACCGTGGCGTTGTGCAGACATAGGAAAAAGAGGAATCCGATCTTTTCTAAAGTCTGGAAGTCCTTATTTTCCTATGAATGGAAAAAAAAGGGCAAAAAGCAATATTTCAAATTATGTAAATTATATTTAAACGTATTTATCTATCCTTTTTACATCAACAGATTAGACATAATGAAACAGGTGAAAAAAATATCAGCTTTCCCATCGTTTCGAGAGAGTCAGTAAATATTTAGTATATCATGATCTCATGATCATTTAACATATTTATGAAACTAAAAGTTTTTTGTTGCATACATGCATTTACTGCACATTTACATACTACCGAACTAATACAAACATTATACATAACATATTGACGATTTTAGCCAACGCGTCCTATTACATTCTGTAAATAAAAAAAAAAGAAAGAAAGAAGGAGGAAGACATTGTAATGCATTATCTGAAACATTCAAATTTCGGTGCAATCATGAAAAGTTGTTGAACGGTAATTATGGCTTAAAAAATAATGGCTTTGTATCATCTTATTACACACACACACACGTGTGCGCACATACACACACAGTTAGGCTGACATACCGCATTGAACCACATTTGAGACGACATGCTCTTCTCATCCATCCGCCTAAAGAATGACAGCTTGTCTGTGTCCATTACCTCTCTGAAGAACTCATGGAAGAATTCCTACAAAAAACAACATCAACAACAACATGAATAATAGGTTCAAATTGATCGTCAGATCTTCATCAGATAGTTGTTCATCAGGGGCAAAATGGGATGTTCGTTGTATCCTTTTTGTTTTCGGTAAATATAATGCAATTGTGATGAATTATAAATTTGTAACGATGTATGTGATCACTGTATTGTGAGTATAAATTATGCATAAAGGATTGTGTATAATGAAAATTGTATTTATTTGTATGTATACACGTACACGAATATACGTACGTATTCATGAATGTGTATGCAGATATCCCCGTGTGTACGCCCATATGCTAACAAGAAGCATTTCCTAAATGGACAATACTTGTACATGAATCTGAATCTAAGTTTATATTGTGTGGCTGCCATAGAGACAATGATTTTCATCCCATCATAAATAGTTATGTCATAAAAGTCTCTCGAAATATGATAATACTGTATTTAACTTTATTTTTCTCTCATTCATTATCATCGGAAGGAAAGATTGTGATGATTACATCTTGACATTGTAAAGTTCCTGTAATATAAAGTAGACTACACGTGGTATAACCGACTGTAAACGATTTAATAAAGTTGTCCAATACCATCCCCATCAAGCTTCTCTCTCCCCAAGAAAAAAAAAGACATTAAAAACAAGGCAATTTGTATAGATACATACCAACAGATATTCCTCGAATGCAAATATAATCTCACTCAATATTCAGCTTTATTGTGTAAGTTAGCAAATCTGTCCCAAACGTTGCTGTGATATAGGAGTATTTTTCTTTATAGTGTATGTAGTGGTAACCTAATCTTTAACACCGTTTTGGTAATGTTTGTGTAATGACGACATCCGGGACCTTTGTAGGGCCTCCCAGGTCCGTTGCATACTCGTCCTTGAATTGAACTTCCAACGGTTTCAGCCATGTCGCTGGTCCCTCGCTCCAGTACCGATCGACATTCTCCATAGCAGACTGCATGATACCCGATCCGCGCCGGATGTCCACGAACTTCATCACGGGAGAGTGCATATCTCGGAAAAGGGGAATCCCCAAATGTGGAAATGCCTGCGAAATGTAGTTTCGGTTCAACTTCAAGAAATTCTGGAAGTTGATTTCAAAACTGAGGCAGTCCTATATGAAGAAAAAAACAAAACACACATGCACACAACAAAAACTCAAACACCAGTAAATCAGACAATATACTGTAACATCGACCACCCATTATCGTCAGACACACAAGACGCGTTCGTTTGTTTGTATAGTATAATAGAAAAATGGCAGCTGTTTGAATAATTACACCCAGTTGGAACTCCATCTCTTAAACCTAATTGGTTATACTCGTCACAAAGGCATCCAGAGAGGTATCGACTTGCTGGAGTTGAACGTTATACCGATGAGGGTATTACAATGCTTCGGATATGCGCCCGAATAATTTACTTTACTATGTTTACGTTTAATCTGCTGACGGGCATTCTAGCAGGACTGTGCTAGCGGTGGTTTAATTTGAATGCACCAAGGCAGGCAGCGAACAGATCGACTCAATCGGGCCAATCTTCTTTTCCCATGCTACTGGGTCTTTTAAACCGAGGGAGCGTGGGGCGATTCACCCCTAACACAGGGGTATTAAATTCAATACTACGAATAGCACCTGTTAGCAAATATTCATGGAAGCCTATAGGCCTAACGGTAGGAGCCGACTCCGGTCGAGATTCTTGGGCCGTGCTGTACTTGTTTAGAGATCTGTCATAAAGTTTATACAAATCTGTTCGAAGGGGATTCTCAAATATCATGAAAGCCAGCCTTTCCACTCCATGGCGTCTTTAATGGAGCATTAAATGGTAAACTGTCTTGGCTAGAAACATAATTTTGGAACCACGTTTTGTAGTTTACATAACTTTTTTTTTCTGTAAGTGGTAATCGAGATAAACATTGATTTGATACATGGTTTTGAAATGCAATGTGGAGGTGAGTTTCTAAACCGTATTTTACTCGAAGCAATGTTTAGAAAGTCTTATTATTACAACCGGGTTCTCAAGCACGGTTTACTCTTGTAAATGGTGTCACAGTTCCGCGCGCCCTGTTTAACCCACGATTGCCAAGGGAAAAGCTGCGCATAATAAACAAAATGCAAAATGGCACAGTCCGAGCGAGCCGAGCCAAATACCCCCTCTGGATGAACTTTTACGAAGTCTTGTCTGTGAAGAAAAAAAAAAGGTTTGAAGTAATTCTCGGTAGGCAGCACATAAAATGATACCATGAGACCAGTAAATGTTTCATGCGAATCGGCAAAAGGGTTGAAATTGTAATTTCTATGCTTTCCCCACACTGCAATATCAGTCACAAGCACTTTATGCAAATTACGTGATGTGGTGAAAATGTTATCGTGAACCTTATACATTAACTAACACTTCCACTATCTTCGGTAGTTTTCCTTCTTCTTTCCTTATTCAACTGGGTCAAAAAGAAAAATAAATAGCATGGTTCGCATTCATGTGATGTATAGTGATTTCGTAACAATGACTTAAACAAAAGGACACTGTTCTAGTTGATGGTTTATTCAGAAAGAATGGTTAGAATTATAGAGCAGTAATTTCTTCGTCCAAACTAATAGTACAGTAGCTACAAAATTGCACAGTTCACTGTGATGGTATCATGACGGTTTTGTCTTCTTCTTTAGAAGACTTTTTTTTTGTGCAACAAGTAGAGCTAAATGTTTTATTTCATGTATTAATTCGCAGTCGCAGTCGTAATCGTCTACTATAGCAAGATATTTGGACGGAAATTTACAATTATTATAGTATTAGTGAAATGAGGGCAGTTTCAGTATGACTGTTACTCGATAATTCACTGAGTCATTATTATAGCAATGAGATATAATAATGACAAATTTATATTTATGAAAATGAAATAGAAAGACTATAAAAGCTTTTAATTTCGTTTTACTAGGTTATATGAAATGAATTGAATTACAAACACGATAGCAAAGAAAATAAAAGATGCTAGAATTTGTTCATTGCTGTCAAGAATATTTTTCTAAATCAACTTACCCGCATAGAATTAGTTGATATTTTGATAACCGTCCATTTGCTTGCGACATCAAGTAGGAAGAGATGGTGAATCCAGTTGAATGCCTGGTAAAAAAAAAGCAAAACAAGACAAAACAAAAACTAGAAATGTCTCTATCACAACTAGTATGCCTCCGCCATATTGTGTGGTTCTCCAGATAGGTCAAGAGTGCATGTTGACAATGTGAGACGAAGTTGTGAGAAGTTAATAACAGTTGATAGGCACAACTTCGTCCACTCATACATGATACATATGTCACGTTTCAGTAGGATACCTCAAACGTTTTTTTTTTTTTTTTTTTTTAAGTTACGCAGTGCACAAAATTGTTTACGGACGGATGGACAGATGGACGGACGGACGGACAACCCGAGAATATAATGCCTCCAGCTACATTTCATGGCGGAGGCATAAAACATAACCTGAAGAAGTGGTGTGACAGCAAAGAAACAAGAGAGAGAAAAAATGTATCCTTTGTGAGTAGATACAACAAGAGAATCGAGTCCGGACTGTCTGGTGCTCACCTGAGTATAGCAAGTTCACCTTCCACGCATTTTTGCAAACTATACACTAGGCCTACATGTACCTGAGCTTTGAGGGCTTCTATCGGGGCATGGTGCCGATTTGCATATTTCCTCACACTGGTAAAAATACCTGCCATGAAGTACACTACAGGCCCTTTTTTACAGATTTTCATTATGCATTAAACGATGTTAAAAAAAAAAAAAAATGAAATACCGATCATGCCATCTAGGCTAAATCGTGCTAAATTGAATGCAACAATTAGGAATTGGACTGAAAAAAGTGCGAAATTGGCCGGGAAAACCTATATTATTCTTCGACGCCTGTGTGTTTCCCTACGTTATAATTCATCAATCCTTTTAAATGTAAATATCATATACGAACTCATCTTAACTCAGCATCTAGGAATCTATACGCCCTACAATGTAGATTCTTCATATCGTCATTTCACATATGTCTTGTCTTATTCGCTTTATTCAACAATTTACTCATTCAATTTCTTGTTATGTTTATGATTTATTTGTTTAAATGTGGCATATGAAGAAATAAAAACTAAACAATATGAAATATAAAATAAAGAGTTTACGCACGACGGACGACGAACGTCGGACGATGAGTGATCTCAATTACTAGAATTGAGCCTTTGGCTCAGGTGAGATAAAAATAGCTGAGCAAGCTGAAGGCAATATTAGTACAAGCCTAAATAACACGAATACTCTCATTTCATCGATTTTTATTATGTGTACATACTTTAAACATTGCAGTTTTATCAGTTTTAACTAGTAACACCACTGATTCCTTGAGCAATGTCAGTATAGTAGTGAGCCACGATTAGTCTCACCCTTTAACGTTTTGTTCGTCGTCGAATCTTTCTCTCCTTCGTTCTCTCTCTTTTCCCATAGTGTAATTTATATTATCAAAATCCCTTGGTATTCATACAAGTGATGATCTACATTAGAATATCATTTAAGCGTCCGATGAACCACGAGTTTTATTGAACTGGAATCTGTTTATGTAATGCGCCAAATTATACTGCCACTAAAGATCTCGAGGTTTACATTAGAGCTTCAGACTTACATTTGGCGCTTGTGGCATATTAGGGTCCCTTGCACGTTCATGTGCCACCAGATGGTTGAAGAGTTCTACTTCTCCGATGCCCCGTATGTAAAACATGCGATGAGATACAATACGGCCATTCATTTCGTTTACCTGACGATTAAGAAAAAAACAACAACAAAAACACAAGAGTAAAACTTCTGCGACAACATACAGGTGGAAAAGCAAATTTGTATCGCACGCGCTTATATCAATATGCATGCTCGTAGTTTGCGCCCACATTACCTTCAGATTAGGCCAAAAAAAAAAAATGTTTGTTTGCCCTCAAATCCCAAGAGGGTCGGTAGGTAATTTTTTTTTTTTTTTTTTTTTTTTTTTTTTTTTTTTTTTTTTTAAATACAGGGTACCCTTTTTTCCACGTCAATGCACTCAAAACTCCAAGAGATTCATTTAAATTTACGTCTTGCCAGGGCCCGGTACGCGAGGCAGAAACACTCAATGACAAAAACTTATAACGTTCATCTTTGTTAAATTTTGCAAACAGCTCCAAAAAAAAGTACCTTCCAGTGAGATGCTGGCAACTGAACTACAAACAGTTTTGGTGCCATGACAGCTGGTAACGGATGCTGCAAAAGTAGCCATCTTGTGAAGGGCTGCACACTAACCCTTTTTTTCTGCCGGTTCGACCTATCTTTGTCGGACCGGTAAATGCCCCGTTTTACCATTTTTTACAGGTCCGAACAGAAAATTTACCGGTCAACAACGACAACATAAAAAACATCAAATGACTTGCAAACTTATTTTCTTGTTTTTTATGGATGTATTTTCTTGTTTTTTTATGGATGTACCCCCCCCCCCATGTACATTTTACAGATTAATATATTTTTTTTAAAACTTGCATTATTTATTGCACAAGAAATTAAAAAATAAAGACAGGAAAAAATTAGAATGTTTGTTTGGATGTGAATTAGTGTAAAATGATAATGAACAAAATCAGATTGTATCAAATGCGTTTGTGACTTTTTCTAAACATCAGCGCACGAACTCGCTGCGTAACCTGCTCTTGGTGGTCAGTTGGATTGCGATGATTTAATGAATTATTTTAGCTGTGATATTTTCTGATGCACGCGATACAAGGGGTTCTTTATTTTTCTCCCGATAATCTCTTCGCATTTTTGAAAGGTACACGACATGCAGGGCCGAATTCGCAATCCTTTTTGCGCCCATTTCCACCTCAAATATTAGCGGGATTGTGACGATTTCATAAATTACCTCGGCTGTAATCTTTTGTAATGCACGCACCAGCTAGAATGGTTGAAAATGCGTTCTTTATTTTTTTCCCCATAATCTCTTCGCATTCCGTAAATGCGTTCTTAAAAGATACACGACACGGCCAAAAATCATGATTCTTTTTGCGCCTAGTGTTTCCTCAAACTTCAACGGGATTGCGATGATTTTATGAATTATTATTCGGCTGTAATCTTTATGATGCACGGGCCAAAAGGGGTTGAAAATGTGTCCTGTATTTTTCTCCCTATAATCTCTTCGCATTTCGTACATGCGTATACGACATGGCCGAATTTGCGATCCTTTTAGTGCCTATTTCTACATCAAATCGTCGGTGTTTTCACGAAGTGGCACGACCGGCCAAAATCGAGTAAATTTTCGATTTTAAGATTTTTGCATGTTATGATAGTAAATACCGAGATCTACAACCTGACAAATTTTTGGACCTCAATCTCAAATAATTACGTAATAATAACGACCGTGTCACTTCGTGAAAACTTCGACTGGTCGGTCTACGATTTTCACGAAGTGGCACGATCGCGGGTTGATGGTGCGTATACGCCGGACGTCATCATAAATCATTTATCCGCCAAACGTCCTCGTACGCGCGCGTCTAAAATGGCTGCGCCCAGAGCATCGGAAACTAGACGGATGAAATCGGTAAAGTTACATTTCGCTCTCTATTGACACTTTAATTGTTCGAATTTTTCACATTCTTGAATGTAGATTTATGAATGAGGAATTAGAATATCAAAACAGCGTGAATATGTATTCTTGCAGATCACATTGACTTCGTTTGGCGCTGTCCTAGGTTCGTTATCTACGTGTGCAGTCCCACATCTATTATTCGGTGTAAGTGGAGAATAGGCAGGGAAAGTGATTCGAACTGAAGTCAAATGAACACGTCTCACATTTGCATCGATTCTTAAGCGCACTAACTGGTGATATATTGTGAAGTTTTATTGTTTCCTGTATTACGAGCTCAAATATGTAATGCAACGACCTACTTCTTCCCAGGTGGCAGGTAGACTGATTTAACTCTCTTATCTTACTTGATTATGTCTGATACTCTGAATCTTCCAGGAATTTAGATCCATTAGGGAGTCTATATCTAGGCCTACAACTTCAAGATCTAATTAAGATAGTTAACAGTGTTACAGTGTTAATAGTGTTCTTGAATACCGTTGGCGTTACCTGTCCAGGTTACTCTCCAAGTGATGTTATTTCACTGACTACCTTTGAATTCTCAATTTAAAAAAAAAAAAAATGATTTTAGAGTTTAATACTTCTGCTATAAGTCTGACGTTAAATCAGGGAGGTCCTCTTCCCACCTCCCTGTCTAAATTCAGGCATTATCAACGACAATGAAGAGTTTGATAATGTTGTCGAGAATACCGTAACAGCAAATTTGATTTGGATAGACAACAAGTAAAATGCAACGTTTATGCTCAGCACCTGAATTCATAATTTGTTCTATCATGCTATATAATTATGAGCCTAAAAGCCTCAATGTGGTCGTGATTGGCCTATACGTGGCAAGTACTTTTGCCTTAGTTTGCAATTTTTCGTTTTGTTTGTTTTGATTTTCTACAATCTATGGTTCTTTGAAACAGAGGGTTTTGGGGGGGGATGGAGGCTGGGGATTCGGAGCTTGGCAAATTGTAAAATTAAACCAAAGAGATGTTCATTGTTCATAAACTTCAGATTCTGGTAAGCCGTAGAATATAGACCTGAAAGGGATTGGGGGGGGGGGGGGGGCAGTGTGATGTTTTGCAAATCTGTGCATCAATTTTATGATCTTACAGAACTGGTAGTGATGGAGTTTCATGTGACTGACATCTTTCATTCATCTTCCATTACAAACAGATATTGAGGCCTTGGTGTGGACAACCCAACAACTTGCAGACTGGAATGAAATGAGTGCTGTTCTTCGATGATGGGCTACTTTACAGGATTGTACTCCATACCGCATTCCTGCAGATTTCTCCTATCATCTCAAGCTTGAACAAGAACCGTAAGTTACATTGCTATCTGTCAAGGACTTAGAGTAAATTAGACAGACCAGTGTGTAATAGACAGTGCAGGCAGACTACTAGTAATAATAATATTACTAATATGATTTGCCACATACTAAAATAATTGTTTTGATTACCTTTGAATTCTCAATGGAAAAAAAAAAGATTTTAAAATGTTACTTCTGCTAAAAGTCTAACGTTAAATGAGGGAGATCCTCTTCTCTCCTCCCTGTCTAAATTGAGGCATTACCAACAACAATGAAGAGTTTGATAATGTTGTCAAGAATACCGTACCAGCAAATTTGATTTGGAATAATGGATAGACAACAAGCAAAAAAAAAAAAAAAAATCCTGTGCAACATTTATTCTCAGCACCTGAATTCATATATTGTTCTATGATGCTATATTATGACTCTAAAAGCCTCAATGTAGACGTAATTGTCCTATACGTGGCAAGTACTTTTGCCTTAGTTTACAATTTTTCGTTTTGTTTGTTTTGATTTTCTACAATCTATGGTTCTTTGAAACACAGAGGGTTGTTTGGGGGGATGGAGGCTAGGGATTCGGAGCTGGGCAAATTGTACGTAAAATTAAACCAGAGAGATGTTCATAAACTTCAGATTCTGGTAAGCTGTAGAATATAGACCTGAAAGGGATGGGGGGGGGGGGGGCGGCGTGATGTTTTGCAAATCTGTGCATCAATTTTACGATCTTACAGAACTGGTAGTGATGGAGTTTCATGTGACTGACATATTCATTCATCTTCTATTACAAACAGATATTGAGGCATTTGTGTGGACAACCCAACAACTTGCAGACTGGAATTAAATGAGTGCTGTCCTTCGATGATGGGCTACTTTACAGTATTGTACTCCATACCGCATTCCTGCAGATTTCTCCTATCATCTCAAGCTTGAACAAGAACCGTAAGTTACATTGCTATCTGTCAAGGACTTAGAGTAAATTAGACAGACCAGTGTGTAATAGACAGTGCAGGCAGACTACTAGTAATAATAATATTACTAATATGATTTGCCACATACTAAAATAATTGTTTTGATTACCTTTGAATTCTCAATGGAAAAAAAAAAGATTTTAAAATGTTACTTCTGCTAAAAGTCTAACGTTAAATGAGGGAGATCCTCTTCTCTCCTCCCTGTCTAAATTGAGGCATTACCAACAACAATGAAGAGTTTGATAATGTTGTCAAGAATACCGTACCAGCAAATTTGATTTGGAATAATGGATAGACAACAAGCAAAAAAAAAAAAAAAATCCTGTGCAACATTTATTCTCAGCACCTGAATTCATATATTGTTCTATGATGCTATATTATGACTCTAAAAGCCTCAATGTAGACGTAATTGTCCTATACGTGGCAAGTACTTTTGCCTTAGTTTACAATTTTTCGTTTTGTTTGTTTTGATTTTCTACAATCTATGGTTCTTTGAAACACAGAGGGTTGTTTGGGGGGATGGAGGCTAGGGATTCGGAGCTGGGCAAATTGTACGTAAAATTAAACCAGAGAGATGTTCATAAACTTCAGATTCTGGTAAGCTGTAGAATATAGACCTGAAAGGGATGGGGGGGGGGGGGGGGCGGCGTGATGTTTTGCAAATCTGTGCATCAATTTTACGATCTTACAGAACTGGTAGTGATGGAGTTTCATGTGACTGACATATTCATTCATCTTCTATTACAAACAGATATTGAGGCATTTGTGTGGACAACCCAACAACTTGCAGACTGGAATGAAATGAGTGCTGTCCTTCGATGATGGGCTACTTTACAGTATTGTACTCCATACCGCATTCCTGCAGATTTCTCCTATCATCTCAAGCTTGAACAAGAACCGTAAGTTACATTGCTATCTGTCAAGGACTTAGAGTAAATTAGACAGACCAGTGTGTAATAGACAGTGCAGGCACACTACTAGTAATAATAATAATTTATTCTTAATATGATTTGCCACATACTGAAATAATTGTTTTGTCTTACTCTTTCTTTAATTACAACTGTATTTGTAGTTTTATGAATGTGAAGCACTGACATAAAATGGAATCCAATATTTTGACATCTAATTATCTGTAGTCATGTTGCATTTTGGTATAAAGGCAATGCTGTCCCTCAGTCTGATTTTGATGTGGTAGCAGTATGCATTTCTTCAGTGTCATTAATCTTTCAGGACTGTTGTAACTGTAGTTTTTTTATTGTTAGTTTGATTATTGTTGTGTTTTTATTTTTTTATTGGGGGGGGGGGGCAAGGGAGATGAGGAAGAACAGTTATACACTCTGTACTGATATGAGATACCATCAACTTTGCAAAAGTCAATGGCACATACTGTATGACAAATTCTTGGCAGAGACGATGAAAATGAACTGTCTCAATATACGTTTATAGTTTTACTCATGTCAATGTGTTTTTTTTTTCTTTGTACACTCGAAGTCAAATGTCTGAGACATTACTTACATGGAATTGACTATGTCACTGATTTTCACTTGTGATGTCCTGCTTTCTTTATTCTTTACTTTAGTTCTGCTCCTGATTCTAGTCAACAATATGTTCATTCACCATTTCATCTGGCTTAGCATCCTCTTCTTACTGCACTCAAAGGTTACATTGTGCACCATGCTAAAGGTGAGCAAGATCAATAAACAGCAATCCATGCAACACCTTTTCATGTAATATTTGGTTTTATTTTGTCATAGACAATTACTAAAAAAATCCAGTGTCAATGGACAATTAGGTGTAATCGTAGTACAGTCTTGTTATGCACATTATCACATTGATTTAAACTTTATGATTAAAAAAAATGCATTAGCACTTTTGAGTAAAACATTACCAAAGTGTTGATATGAAAGGAACATTATCATATAATTATTTTCTTAGGGAAATCGGTGTAGTTTTAGAAATGTGGAAAATTAATTAAGAAGTATGTTATGACTGTTGTATCAAATGTCATCATTCCCCTCTGCAGTAGAGAAGTAACATTGTCTGTGAAAAACAATTGTTCCTCTTTGCATAGGGAGAGAAGCAGATAACAACTGTCTACTGGAGAAAGCCAAGAGAAACCCGAAACAGCTACAAATGACTAGGGTGGCTGAGCTGAACATCTGCACTAAAATCCAAGCCATGGGATCATTGTGGAAGGAGATCATTGCAATATTTCACCACAATCACAGAGTTGCTCCACACAGCAGCATCAAACTATTCACAAGAGCGTGTGCTTTATGAATGGACAGGCATGTTCTAGCAGAACATTATTTCGATGTTCTTTTTGATTTTCTATTTAATGACTTTGGGTTTGTATGTGTGCAGAAATGGGGGGAGGGGGTAGTGGTGTCATAAAGTAGGACATCATTTTTAATAATGATAATAATAATAATAATAATAATCATCATCATCATAATCATAATCATAACAATAAAAATAGTAATAATTATAATAATCAACAGTGCTTTAATATATAGCATATGGAAACATTCTGTATGATGCCTTTTGTGCTCAAGGATAGAAATGATTGAACAAAAACATACAATTGCAATTACAATGATACCTTTTTTCACGTTTAGACTGTAATGGTAGAGACATTACAAGCAAATGTATGCCATTGCTTTTTTATTCAGAATAACAAATAAGTCACTACCTTTTGAACGAAGGTTTCTCTCTGGTGTGTTTGCTATTTAACGTAGTTCTTTCAAATAGTGTGGATTCAAAAGTTCATATCAACATTTTGATCTGTATATGAATTTTGACTGGAAGCTAGTGCAAGCTTCTTAGCACTGGTGAAATTTTTGTTCATTTTTTTTTTAATTTGGACACTACTCTTGCAGCAGAGTTTGGAATAGCTTGTAATCTCTGTATCTGTTTGACTGACAATCCACAAAGTAATTAATGACAAGATCAACATGTCACATTAAGAAACCATGAACTGAATGTACTGCTGTGCGTTTATCAGTAAAGTCTCAAATTTTCAAAATATTGTA
The DNA here is from genome assembly GCA_033980235.1 of Diadema setosum. Classification (NCBI taxonomy): domain Eukaryota; kingdom Metazoa; phylum Echinodermata; class Echinoidea; order Diadematoida; family Diadematidae; genus Diadema; species Diadema setosum. The sequence continues at coordinate 22,239,075 of CM067079.1, read as the reverse complement.
TGTGAAAGAATCAAGGACACATTAAGGGACATTAATCCTACATACTGTATCTCTCACTGTCACCTTATTCACTGACTTTACTCTTGATGACCATCAATCCACGGGTCTCTCTATACTGCTTTGTCACATTGATGCCATCCTCAATTTCCACTGTATTATGCTTCCCCTCTCTGACTTTAAACAGTGCTTTTCACAACAAAACCATAGCAATGTCAAATACCATATAGATGTCTCTTCTTTTACTTTGTTTATGAACCAGCTCTCCCATCAAACTATTCATTTTGTCTCCCTTAGCCCAGCCATCATTAGGCCAAACCCGTAAACAATTTTCAGTATTTTTGAATTATGCCTACCCCAGCACCTGTGACACCCACAGCAGACTTAAACTACAGTCAGGACCAAGTCAAGTCAAGTTGTGCAAGTTAGAAAGGTATTAGTAGACTGCAAGAGGGATATAAACAATTGGATGCTTACATTTCCTCTGCTTGCTCTCTGCAACTAAAAAATGCCTAATAAACTTTGACAGAAAATGTTTTCTTGGATGATAGATGTACTGCAATACATAGCCATATTATTGCAGTCTGTGTCCACATCAGAAATTATGGCCTGGACATCATTATCTATGTCTTTTTATATTGCATATTTTTGTGGATTTTACTTTTGAAACAATAATGAGTAAATGCAGTTCTGATGGCCACTTCTTACTGAGTTTAGATAAGGAACTTTGTATATGGTATCCTCTAGCAGTGAGAGAAAAGAAAGGGAAACATGAGGATTTTTATATCTTGCAAAATAACATGGTATGGTAATGAATAAAATTTCAGGCACATACTGTGCATAATATGAGTGCTTACAAACTTTTACAAAATTAGGGAAGATCAAGACTGTTTGCAGAAGATTTATAATACACTTTGTGAACTGTCACAGCAATTTAAACATCAATTAGTTCAGTCAGTGTCTACGAGATTGTATTGCCTTTAATATGAAGGTTATCCATACCAAATCAGCTAGTGTCTTTGTAATTATGTACTTGTATTCATATCATCCAACTTCTAGATTGATTATAAAGTCAATGTTTGGTAAACAGCATTTGACCAGGTTGAAGTTAGGTGATGGGATATGGAAGGAGGTGGAACATTTTGGTCATTACATGTATTTTGTAAGATTTTAGGGCTTTAAAGGCAAGAGTCTGTCTAGTCTCATACGTCTGAATAACATTTTTTGAATCTACAAAAAAAAAAAAAAATATTATAGTACCCTGAATGCCATGAAATATAGATATCACCAAGGTGGATGATACATACAGAGCTTGGTATAAATATCAGAACATAACAGAAACCTTCGTTACATCTGAAAAATAAATGAAAGGTAATGTACTGTACCTTAACTTCATTCAAGTTGGAATCTGCATTATATGAGAAGTATGATCCACGTATAGTTTATTGAAAAGCCATATTTAAAACTCGTGTACACACGTGGTAATAAATCTATGAATGAGAAAAGATACCCAAGTAAAACTCATTTAGTTTTTATGTAATTTAAAAAGTTTTGTAAGGTGTCACGTGTAGGAAATAAATAGAGAGAGGGATTGTGTGTTTGTGTGTATGTGTGTGTTTGCGTGTGTGTGAGGGAGAGAGAGAAAGAAAGAGAAAGAAAGGGTGGAAAAGAGAGTGAAAGAGAGTATTACCAGCACAGAATTATTTTCTTTACAAGAATGACACATTCACAAAGCAATAGAGCAAACTGATTACATTTCATATTCGAAAACAACATGCTTCGTGGTTATAGCACGAGATACAGTAATGCTCCGAGGAAGAGAGTGAATCTTGAAAATTATGATTCGAAATAATGTGCAGAAAGACAGATGCAATGAGCTGAGAGCAATGATCAATGTGTAATATAATGAAGAACAACTCAATAATAATGCCTTTCTGCGAATGGATGAGAGATTTAGAAGGGGGAACGAAAAAAAAAATTATCAAACAAAATCTTGATACCCAATTCATATCACTAGTATACATAGGAGCATCGCTAATGCGCGCGCTCGATTATGTGCGCGCGCGGCTATGAGAAATAATGAAGATAACCTAACGCGCAGCGCGTGCGCGCCGATGGTGTCACTTCGTGAAAAATGAAATCCGCACCATGCGCGAAGAATCGAAGCGGCACGGCCGACGGTGCCGGTTCGTGAAAATATTGGAAGCGTTGTTTACGTGTTTTTGTGTTTTCACGAACCGGCACGACGGACTTTGCCCGATATTTCAACGAAACTTTTGTTTTTGACGATGAACCAAGAACATGAAACACACAAACAACTCCTAATCTGTCGTGCAGTGTGATATTTAGGTTACTGGACGTGAAATATAGGCGCAATCATGTATTTTGCAAAGGCAAAAACTTCAAACGCGATTATCTCGAAACTTACTTTCGCGGCTCCGGGGCCGGCTGTGCCGGTTCGTGAAAACACCAGCGAAATATCAGCGGGATTGCGATATTTCGTTAATTATTTCGGCTGTAATCTTTTGTGATACATGCACCAGAAGGGTTGAAAATGCGTTCTTTATTTTTCTCCCGATAATCTCTTCGCATTTGTGCATGCGTTTTCAAAACTATACACTTCATGCAGGGCCGAATTCGAGATTCTTTTTGCGCCTATTATTGTTTACTCAAATTTCAACGGGATTGCGAAATTTTCATGAATTACTACTCGGCTGTAATCTATATCATGCAAGCGCCAAAAGGGGATGAAAATGTGTCCTTTATTTTTCTCCCGCTAATCTCTTCCCATTTTGTACATGCGTTCTTAAAAGGTATACGACACGGCCGAATTCACGTTCCTTTTTGCGCCTATTTCTACCTCAAATGTCAGCGGGATAGTGACGATTTCATAAATTACTTCGGATGTAATCTTTTGTAATGCACGCACCAGCTACAATGGTTGAAAATGCGTTCTTTATTTTTCTCCCCATAATCTCTTCGCATTCCGTAAATGCGTTCTTAAAAGATATACGACACGGCCAAAAATCATGATTCTTTTTGCGCCTATAATTGTTTCCTCAAACTTCAACGGGATTGCGATGATTTTATGAATTATTATTCGGCTGTAATCTTTATGATGCACGGGCCAAAAGGGGTTGAAAATGTGTCCTGTATTTTTCTCCCTATAATCTTTTCGCATTTGTGCATGCGTTTTCAAAACTATACACTGCATGCAGGGCCAAATTCGAGATTCTTTTGGCGCCTATTATTGTTTACTCAAATTTCAACGGGATTGCGAAATTTTCATGAATTACTACTCGGCTGTAATCTATATCATGCAAGCGCCAAAAGGGGATGAAAATGTGTCCTTTATTTTTCTCCCGCTAATCTCTTCCCATTTCGTACATGTGTCACAAATGTACACACAAGTAGTTATGTACATGTATCAAGGCTGTATGCATGGTTGTTTTAATGTGTAGGTACACAGGTGGACCAGAATAATGGAGAACATTCTATATGATATAGATATAGTACATACAGGCTGACCAGATCAGTGGAGAATTTTCTATGTGGTATAAAATGTAGCTACAGTACATGTACATGTATGCATGTGACAGGAAATACATTATAGCTCACTCAATCTAGAATGATTTAACCCATTCCAGAAAATTCTAGGAAGTGCTGGCTGAGTGAGGCACTGCCCTTGTAGCCCAATGTGATTGCTAGTTAATTTTGGCAATGATGTTATGCACATATTAGGCAGTGAGTCATCCAGGATTCCTGGAATTTGGACTTGCTAGTATGTTCAGGTATGTAGCCCCAGGTTGGAGAAAATTACAGAATGTACTAGAAAGGGGTGAATGAATATATAAGCCGGAGAAATTCTGCAGTAGGCAGAGTACCCAACACCTCTGCTCTGAGAGTTACGTCACTTTTGGCTCTGAAGCGACTTGTTATAGTCAGTCCTGTGTTACCTGCTGACCTGCTATACAAATTGTGTTTGTGGAGATAAGGCCTGGGAGACATTTTGCCTGCAGAGAATTAATTTGCCTACGTTGGAGATAGACTCCATATTCTAGTGTCAACGGACATTATTACGGCAAAGCTGTGACGGGCTGGATTCCTTGCTGGACATTATAAAGTGAACCATCATTCAACGCATCAACTGGACGTGGTCGTCATAACGTCTGGATTCTACACGTTTCGCTGTGGACGTATATCCTGGATTTTTACCCCGGATTAATACCGAGGATTATCACAACCTGCGCACATTCATCGGTGCATCGCGGATCATTCATCTGTGCATCGAACATCGTATCTGGACACTGTCAAAGGATTACTTGCTTTCAAATTTGGCTGTACTACGTGTAAGTGATTCCACTACCGATTTATAAGTGTTTTATTGATCATTATTGTACTGATGTGAAAACCGATTACGAGTCTGTACCCACAATATCGCTGTTAATAAACCGCCTGAACATTAGTTGATTGTTTCTTTTGTGCGATCATTCTCCGACTGATTTTGGTCGTAACAAAATTGGGGGCTTGTCCGGGAACTGAATTTAAAGCCAAAACTTAGAATTTGGAACGTTCCGGAATCCAGAATATTGGTACAGACAAAATATCAGTGAGTTGATTGTTCAATTGTACATTGTGTGTAATACATGTGACAATGTCAATCAGTACAATGGATGTTCAGGCATTTGTTCAGAGGACAGATTTGTCCCTCAAAGATTTGCAAAGGTTATGCAAATGTGATTTGAATGTTGATGTTCCACAAGGTGTAAGAAAGGCAGAGATTCTTGACTTAGTAGCTGGTCACATGGAGCTCAAAGAAGAAATTGACACTTCAGATCAAGCTCAAATTTCTGATCAAACACGGCTTGAGCTTGCTAAATTGCAGTTGAAGGAGAAAGAATTGGAAATGAAGGAAAGAATGGAAATGAAGAAACTTGTAATGGAACAGCAGAAATTTGAAGTGGAGCAACAAGTGAAATTGCGTGAGATAGAATTGGCTCATGCACAGACTGTTGGAAATCGTGAAAGGGCTCCCTCTGAATTTGATTTGGCCAAGAACATTCGATTGGTGCCAAAGTTTGAAGAAAACAGAGTTGATGCATACTTTGTGTCATTTGAGAAGGTGGCTAACAGTTTGAAATGGCCACAGGAATTTTGGCCCATGCTCCTTCAAAGTGTGTTTGTCGGCAAAGCAGCCGATGTGTACTCATCTCTCTCTGAAGAGCAATCACGTGACTATGCTACAGTCAAGAAGGCAGTGTTGAATGCTTATGAGTTGGTGCCAGAAGCGTACAGACATAAGTTCAGAAATTCGTACCGAAAACCAGGCCAGACACATGTTGAGTTTGCTCGTGAAAAAGAAATGACGTTTGATAGGTGGTACAGGTCCCTGAAAGTGGATCAGGATTTTGATAACCTACGTGAGGTTGTTCTCTTGGAAGAATTCAAAAAGAGTGTTGCTTTCAGTGTGAGGTCGCATTTGGATAATCACAAAGTGACAAGTTTGCATAAAGCAGCCTTGATGGCTGATGAGTATGAGCTGACCCACAGAAATGACAACAGACCACCTTTCAGGAATTTCTCTGGAAATAAGAGAGACAAAATTCAGTCGAGCAGTCCAAAGAATGCTGGTTCTGAAAAAGGCACGAGTTCTGAAACTTCATCGGCACCAAAGCCTCAATTTGACAAAGGGTCCAGTACAAGTGCAAATGTCATCAAATGTTTTGACTGTAATAAGACAGGGCATGTAAAGTCACAGTGTTGGAAGTTGCAAAACAAAACAAAGAAGGACATGGGATTTGTCATGTCAAAAAGTGTCCTACCCGAAAATAGTGTCCCGTTCAGTAAAATACAGGCCATTGAAAGTCGATCTCCCAAATTCAAAGATAGGCTGAAGCAGGTGGATGAGAGCTGTCGTAGCTTTTTGTTTGATGGTGAGGTGACCCCATGTACTTCTGGTGAGGCAGGTAAACCAGTAGTCATCCTGCGGGATACGGGGGCCTCTCAGTCATTGATGGTGGATGGTGGTATGACTTTTCCACCAGATAGTGCAGTGAATGCAAAAGTCTTGATTCAGATTGTTGATGGCAGTTATATGTCAGTACCACTGTATAGAGTGGATTTGAAGTGTGGCCTAGTTTCTGGTCCTGTGACTGTTGGAGTTGTTCCTGAGTTGCCCATGGTAGGCATTGACTTCTTGTTGGGGAATGACTTGGCTGGGGACAAGGTGGTTGCGTCTCCAGTTGTTTCGGATAAACCAGTGGTGGTTGCTGAAACTGAGCAGTTGCAGGAGGAGTTTCCTGGGATTTTCCCAGATTGTGTTGTGACTAGGTCTCAGGCTCGTAGAGCTGTTCAAGATGATGCGGATTCTGTTGATGTGGAGGAGAATTCCGGTGTTTGGTTGGCAGAAACCTTTTTCAAGGATTTGAATGATGGGGTTGCTGTATTAGGCTCCGAGGCTAACAGTGATGGGCTGTTTAGCAAGTCTTCCTTGGTTGAAGCACAGCAGGCAGACTCTGAGTTGAAAGGCTTGTCTCCGACGGCGTGTTCTGAGGCTGAGGCTGAAAAAGTCCCTGAGTGCTATTATGTCAAAGATGGCATTTTGATGAGGAAGTGGAGACCTCCCCATAGGCCAGCTGATGAGGATTGGACGGTGGTCCGTCAAGTTGTTGTCCCTCCCTGTTACCACGGTGAGATCTTGAGGATTGCTCACGAGTTACCAGTTGGCGGCCATTTAGGCGTCAGAAAGACAAAGGATCGGATCATGAGGCATTTCTATTGGCCAGGGTTGAATGTGGATGTGGCTGAGTTTTGCAAGACTTGTCACACATGTCAGGTGGCTGGTAAACCACAGCATTCAGTGAAGCCGGCGCCATTGATTCCGATACCTGCGTTTGAAGAACCATTCAGTCGGGTTCTAGTTGACTGTGTTGGACCTTTGCCTAGGACTAGGTCGGGTCATAAGTACCTCTTGACAATCATGGATATGTCTACACGGTTTCCAGAGGCTATCCCATTGAGAAATATCACTGCCAAGACTGTGGTAGATGCTCTAGTGCAGTTTTTCACTAGGTATGGGTTGCCCAAGGAAGTGCAGTCTGACCAAGGGTCAAATTTTATGTCACGCATATTTCAAGAGGTGATGTATCGTTTGGGTGTGAAGCAGCTGAAGTCGTCAGCTTATCATCCCCAATCCCAAAGTGCGTTGGAGCGCTACCACCAGACCCTAAAGACAATGATTAGGGCATTTTGTGAGGAGTATCCCGAGGATTGGGATAAGGGCATCCCTTTCCTGCTGTTCGCAACGAGGGACTCCCCAAATGAGTCGACGGGTTTCAGCCCATTTGAGTTGGTGTACGGTCATGAAGTTAGGGGCCCACTGAAGCTCATCAAAGAGAAATTCATGACTGAGGATGATGAGGTCCACCTACTTGACTATGTGTCAAAGTTTCGTGAAAGGCTTTCAAAGGCTTGTGAGGTAGCTAGGGAACACCTGGAAGTGTCACAAGACTCTATGAAGAGAAAGGCAGACAAAAATGCCAAAGCACGAACCTTCAAACCAGGTGACAAAGTTCTTGTACTGCTGCCCATACAAGGTGAACCACTAAAAGCCAAGTTCAGTGGCCCATACTGTGTCAAAAAGAAACTCAATGATGTGAACTATGTGATCAGTACACCAGACAGGAGCACAGATCAGAGAATGTGTCATGTCAACATGCTGAAAGAATGCTATGACCGAAAGTCAGTTGGTGTGACATAGATAGTGGATAGCACAGTACAAGTTAAGGGTGAAAAGTTTTCACCACATTTCATTTACAGTGTATGTGTTTAGCATATCCATTAATGTATGCAAAACAGTTTGACATGATTGTATACTAGCAAGTTTCAAGAATCCAAGCAATATCATTGTAAATGGTATCCATGAAAAGAGAACATGGAATTAATGCAGCTATTCAAAAGGCATGTGATAATATGTGATTGTTGTTGCTTGATTTGGGTTTTACCTCACATTCGTTGTAAATAACAACGAGAAATTGTGAAGGTAAAAGAAACCCTTGCTACGGCAAGGCTTTCTTTTTCCCATGGGGGATGGTGTCACAAATGTACACACAAGTAGTTATGTACATGTATCAAGGATGTATGCATGGTTGTTTTAATGTGTAGGTACACAGGTGGACCAGAATAATGGAGAACATTCTATATGATATAGATATAGTACATACAGGCTGACCAGATCAGTGGAGAATTTTCTATGTGGTATAAAATGTAGATAGACTCCATATTCTAGTGTCAACGGACATTATTACGGCAAAGCTGTGACGGGCTGGATTCCTTGCTGGACATTATAAAGTGAATCATCATTCAACGCATCAACTGGACGTGGTCGTCATAACGTCTGGATTCTACACGTTTCGCTGTGGACGTATATCCTGGATTTTTACCCCGGATTAATACCGAGGATTATCACAACCTGCGCACATTCATCGGTGCATCGCGGATCATTCATCTGTGCATCGAACATCGTATCTGGACACTGTCAAAGGATTACTTGCTTTCAAATTTGGCTGTACTACGGGTAAGTGATTCCACTACCGACTTATAAGTGTTTTATTGATCATTATTGTACTGATGTGAAAACCGATTACGAGTCTGTACCCACAATATCGCTGTTAATAAACCGCCTGAACATTAGTTGATTGTTTCTTTTGTGCGATCATTCTCAGAGTGATTTTGGTCGTAACACATGCGCTCTTAAAAGGTATACGACACGGCCGAATTCACGTTCCTTTCTGCGCCTATTTCTACCTCAAATATCAGCGGGTTTGTGGCGATTTCATTAATTACTTCGGATGTAATCTTTTGTAATGCACGCACCAGAAGGGTAAAAATATGTTTTTTTATTTTTCTCCCGATAATCTCGTCGCATTTGTGCATGCGTTTTGATGACCAACACGGCATGCAGGACTGAATTCAAGATCCTTTTTGCGCCTATTATTTCCTCAAATTTCAACGGGATTGCGTTGATTTCATTAATTTTTATTCGGCTGTAATCTTTTATGATGCACGTACCAAATGTGTCCTTTATCATTTTTTTTTCTCCTCTATAATATCTTCGCATTTCGTGCATGAGCTTTTGAAAGGTGTATGACGCGGCCGGCCGAATTCATGATCCTTTTTGGGACGATTTCTACCTCAAATATGTAAGCGGGACTGCGACGATTTCATGATTTTTTTTTCTCCCTAGTATTATCTCTTCACATTTTGTGCATGCGTTCTTAAAAAGTACACGGAAGGGCCGATTTCGTGATCCTTTTTGCGCCTGTCTTCATTGTGAGATCATTCTGAACGAATGAAAATATTCATTTGTGAAATGACTGTGTAAAATGAAACTGAACGCAATCAGATCCATTTACTGTATCGCTGAATATCGAATATGTTTTTACTTTTCTAAAAATCGACACAAGAAAATTAGTTCTAACATGTCAACTGCCACCCTGCTGCGAAGCCGGGATCGGATCGTGAGTAAAATGACCCAGAAATGCGTGCGCTTCTAATTCTATCAATGCTTCTTGTCTGGCATGACCGCCGATCGCAAGCAAACGAAAAGCAGTTACACTGTATATGGCATGGCAGTGCGTGAGCAGCGCCAATGCGCAAGCTAGCGCGAATAACTGGTCGCCAGTGTGCAGCCCTGTACTAAGTGCATATTCTTGCGGTCGGCTACACGTCACTTCCGGTTGACTGGAGTGAAAACAAACAGCTTTAATTTGCATGCGCTAAGCCTGCATATAAATGCGCATACTGCATGCTGTGCATGTGCGACGCGACGCGTATAACTTATGTGCAACTCTACGCAGACATGGGGACTGTTTTTCATTATTCATTTTGTCATTTGTGCCATCATTCATGAGATACATGCATCATGTCTTGCCAGCAATATTCTAATAATCTGGATCCTGTCGATCGATCGGTCCCGGTATTTTGCCAAGTTGAGGCAGTCGGACTGGACCTGTGCCCGTATGAAATCGCGGCAGGACTCTGGATCAACGACCCGACAAAATGGCCAGATGTGCAGTAGAACCTCTTTGAGTAGGCCCTACCCCGATATCTACGCATACTTAGTACCTCATAGAAACTTCAGGTAGGTCTATAGGCCTAACGTTAGTACTGTAGTAGGTTAGGGTAGGGCCTAATTTAGGGTAGGCCTAGGGCCTAATCCTGCCGCCCGCACAGCTACAGTAGTACAGCTTGCGCTAGCGCTATGCTCGCGGGGCGCCCCGGCAGAAAACACGTACAGCGTTTTACCACTCCAGGCTCACGCGACTGTTTGTTTTCACTCCACCGCTATCCATGACCCCGTGACACGCAAAATACCCGGATGTCCGACCATAAGAATACATGCATTGAATGGATTTCGTGCGCGTGCACGCATGTGAGCCAAAAAGGTAGCTACATTGTAGCGTGCAATGCATGCTATAAAACGTAGCCTGTGGACCCGCGCGGCCCGACCACAATTACGACGGGTCGATGAGATGAAAAAAACAAACAAACAAACAAACATTTTTAGACTTTTTTATTCTTTCTCTAGCTTAAAATGGATAATTTTGGGTTTAAAACCATTCACAAATTTGTAGAAGATGAAATTTGTGGAAAAAAATAAACTTGAAAGAGAAAAAAAAAAGAAAAAAAAAAACGCGACCCGAAAATTCCGTGATTTTCGGTCGGTCGCGAAGTCGGTCGCGTTTTTTTTTTTTTTGCCTTACGATTCAGATTCAGATTGGTTATTGTCACGTACAAAAAAAAAGCATACAGAAAAAAAAAATGCTTCCACAGTCGTATAAATATAGAAAATTCAGTTATGTTACACAGTAATACAACAAACTAAAAACTGCAGACACTATAGTGTTGTAATTGCATGTAAAACTTTGTTAAATGTTCATTTTGCTTGTCAGGGCAATCAAGGGTAACTCAGACTTCTATAACAAGACAACCAGAAGTGCAAAGGGAAATGCTCTCCGAACATTGCCAAAGGTGGATTTTTCTTGATTCAAACTATGGTTTTAGGGCTGGCAGGACTAAAGCGTTGTTTGGCACTCTACCTCATTGAGATGTTTCAGTGCGTTGATCAAGACGAAAACGGTGCCAAATTCCTCGTACGCCGTGCTTCGCCGAAGGGCGAGCAGTCCTTTCTTCAACACGAGAATCATCCGCCGCAATAGACGGCCATCGCATTTCCACCAATTGACTGTCAACAACAACAAACATACGACAGTACGACATCAATACTTTCATCAAACGTGCGTGTGTGTGTGCATGTGTGTGTGTGTGCGTGCGTGTGCAATTATAAATAGTTGTTAGCATTCGGAGCTGGCTAGTCCTATACACAGGTACGATATTCTACTAGTTTTATGGCGGCCGCTTCAAAGAGGCCAAGGATGTGATTGTACTACACGATGCTCATTGTTGTTGGCTGAGCACCTGCAATCACCGTGAAAGTGATCCATGACAAAGACATACGCAAACGTATTCAATTAATGTTGCATGTTCAAACTTAGCGATCTATTCAATATCTGTATTTCCTCACTTGTTACAAAAAAGTGTTCTTTTTCTAAGTGGTATATGTTGTTGCTGCTGATGGGCACGGCAAGCTTGGGGTTGTCAAGGCAACCCTTTGTAAGGAACATCATGCCCAAGATTAGTATGCATCATGAAAGTGATTAAGCAAACACACACACACACACACACACATATATAATTATATACATTTTTTCTTTTTTGTTCGCAAGGGACTTTGAATTACCAAGAGTTTCGAAGGCATCCTGCGACTGGCTTGTCCCAAGTTTATTAAGAGTTTCGGCGACAAGAACGATGATTCTGCGGGACCACGCCTCGTCTGGATGGTCGAAGGCGGGGCACACGAGAATGAGAGACAGTGCCCTTAGAAGGGCGTGGTCGTATTGGGTGTGGCAAAGTCTAGACCAGCATCCGTTGTATTGCTCATGAATAATGTCTGCCACCTTTGATGGGAAGATGTACGCAGACACAGATAAATACATGCATAATACACTCACACATATACGGTCAATGTATAGGGCCTATTATGGTCATACTAGTATGTTGTACGCCATCTACATAATACTTCAGTTCGAGAACTAGAGTATGCTTGGACAAACATGGAGATCATTTAACGTACAGAGGGGGAAACACTTTTTTTTTTAATTCGTTTGCTCATGTAAGGGTGTGTTCTTTTATATATAAACATGTCTATTGATACATTACTTGTGATGCTCAAGTGCATAAAGATATGAAAGCATTAAAGTGATTATGTTTAGTTTCTCGCATGCGTGAAAAGCTGCGCATGTACTAATGAGTGAGTGAGTGCGTGCTATTGTGCGTGCGAGCGGTAGTTCTCCTGCAAATCTCATTTTAATAAGAAGAACCTAGAGATACCACAGGGGGGATTATAAGTTCAGGAATAGTATGTTAATCAATAGCTTTAGGTGATACTCGGAAAGCTTGTAAAATATTATTTCATGTTTTCTCATAGTAATAGGTAACACGAAAACAAAATGTGTATCTAACAAACATCTTTACGACACGGTAATGTAAGAAAACCCTCTTAAGATTCAACAATTCAAAGCTAGATAAATGATTTAAGACTCGCGATATTACATTTAACAAACACAATAGGAAATGTAAAAGTGAATCCAATGCAATAGTATATGAGAAGATTGACTTATTTTGACGCCTTATATATTTATTTTTACCAGTTTCAGGCGGAAGTCCTTGTTCTGTAGAATACGAAAGATCTGAGCTCGCACCAGATTTAGCGTCTGATCAGTCACACTACAATATCAACATAGAATGAGACGCAGCCGTTCTCTTCTCAAAATGTTAGAATATTTTCATGACAAAACCACCTCTGACATATCTTTAGAATGTCTCAGCCATGCGTTTACCTGTTTTGACCATATTTTCATCTTCATAAAATGTTTGCTTTTGCCTTTTTTTTGGCGGTAGTGTTTAACCTTAGACTTGGTCACATCTTGTGTTGCTATTTCAAAGCAAAAATGTGAACAATACTTAAGCGTAAAACAAAGCCCCCTAATGCAGTCGTATGAAATTATAGAATATATCAAAAATAGCTTATGAACAATCATCCTCCCCTTCCATTTCTAACTATTATTATGATTATTCAAAATCCAACAATTCCACTATCGTTTCTTGGGAGTAAATATGTCTGCATTACAAATGACATAATTTGTGTGGCCCAACTAGTTCATCTTACATTTCAGTTTATTCACGGTAAGAGGTGTACAAGATGGTGGCAAAGTATTGTAAAACGCACTTTCATTCCTTTGTCTATTTTCGTTCATTTCATTCATTTATTTAAGCACGGTATATACGTCAGTCCGGAGACTGTTCTTCCGCAGGTCCGTGAGAATGAAATACAACAGAAATATATCAGAAATGAAAGATAAAACTCATACATAAAAAAAAACCCAGACAAACATGGTGATGAAACTACGGCACACATCTAAACAGAAACAAACATGATCAATCGAAGATATCCACGTATAATTACTACACAAGTACATAGCCGTAGTTTAAAATGAAAGAAACGAAAACAAAGGAGAGTTCATGTGAGAGAGGGAGAGAGAGAAGAGAGAAGGAGAAGAAAAGTGCATGCAAAGAAAAAGTGAGGAAAGTTTAACATCTGTTAACAGTTTCGGTCAAGTGCATCTTTAAAGCTTAAAAACATTGGTTTTTGTTTCAGCTCAAATGGTAACTTATTCCAATGTGATGATTGTGTTGATCCAGAATATGTCAAACTCTTATGTTTAAACCAAGTCTTAATCCGAGGTAGCAATGAGATTAACGATGAATTCCTTATAATGATGTGAAAATGTTGAATTCAAACACATATCAAACAAATATTTTGGGCAAAGGCTGTGTGCAATTTTATACATTGTTTATTTCGTCCCTTATTCAAATTATCGATGGGTAGTGCTGTGTATAAAAGTTAAGTAGGGAACCTAGCTTGAGCGTTTAGTACAGCACGCAGTGATCTATTTTGAAGAATTTGAATTCTTTGAATATGACATTTCTTTATGTTCCTCCACACAACATCGCTATAATCTAGTTTACTTTGAATGATCGATTTATAAAACAAAAGGGCAATGACTGTGTTTACCGGCGTTGATATAGATGTGATAAAAATTACTAAAACAATAGTGATGATGACAGCATGGCGATAATAATGATTAAAGATAATTAGAAAAATGATAGTGAAGATGAAAAATAGATGCCGTAGTAATAGATATTTGACAGAATGCCTGGCATGCCTGGGAGGAATATATTGCATTGCAAAGGTCTCTATAATTTAATTTAATTCAATTCGAATTTTATTTCATTTTTTTTTCGAAAAGAACTTAGACATTTCACTTTAATAAGGTGTCATAATCAAAATAAAGTAAACTGAGAAAAATAGAATTTTGTAACCTTGGAGTAACAATAAGTTGTCATGAGAACTAAAGTGATAAACAAATTGAAGAAAACTGAAGAAACAAACCCATGGTGGCTGCTGAAGGCATGTCCAAGAAACCCGGGTGAAAGCACTTCTCTCACTTCTGCGAGTAGCTCAGGGGACGGACTGTCTGCCTCCACAAACCTGTTTATCACATCCCTCATGTGATTGCATTTATCTTCATGATTAGGCGCAAGAGCGCCCGCTTGAGGACTTTCCATCACGCGCTTCGTGCTGGAATCTGGCAGACAAACAACAACAACAACAGCTTTCAAATTCATTCCGGGATGAGACTAAAATCAAACGAGTAATGTTATGTTTTAAAGAGGCAAAATACGTTGTTTTGTCATTTTGTCAGTCGTAAATAATCACATGATTTTTTTTATTTTCTGTATCTATTTATATAGGTTACCAGAATCCCTTTGAATTGAGTTATAAATCATTTTAAAACTTGGAGTCTGCTCTTTCAGAATCTGCCCTTAACTAAAAATCCATGTCTGACGACTTTTTGTGTGTTTTGTGGTGGAGGGTCACAATTGGTATGGCGAACCCATGATGACTACACAAATATGGGATTGAAGAGTATTTATGAAGCTACTTCTGTAGTCTGTAAGTGCTTTGAAGAGGATAAACCTTGTTTTACCGTCCTCCCGGACCGTGTTTTCTCTTTCGAGGGTGTTGATTTTTTTTTTTGCGTCCTTGTGTATTTTGAGGTGTTTCAGATGGCTTCCAAAATGACCGTCAACAACCTTGTATTTTGTATCATATTTATTTATAAACAATAAAAAGTGTGGGCTCTCAAGTAATTTTGGAGAATGAAGCAAATGTGAAAAACCAGTGATTCATATTTCCATTCACATTTATCACGAGCAAATTTGTCAAGTCAGCCAAAACAACTTCAAAATGGCAGCCACTTCCGTAATTCATAGATGAAGCATTCAAATATTTCATAGGATGTTATCGGGCACACAGCATGAAAAGGTTGATATCAACGTCTTTTGTCAGATGTGAATGCTGTGCTCCTAGGCATACAAAGATACGGCTGGGTGGGCAATAGTTTCCCTATGCTTAAAAGCTGTAACAATGGCATTCAAAATGATTGCCGAGATGTGAATTTACCTTGTTTTGGCTAGTGTGAGTTGTGTGGCCTGTTAGTACATCTGTATAAATGTGTTTGATATATTCTAGAGTGATAAAGCAATCACTGCAGCAACTGGGCATTTCTTCTTGTATTCTCATGATACATATATAGTGTATTCTGGTTGTTATTAGAAATGACTGCTACTATTGTCAGTAGTGACTTCTAACCCAAGTGTGCATGTAACCGCTTTAATTTACATTCTTAGTGTTGGACTTTGGCTGCTCTGAATAATTTTTGTAACCACTCATATACAACATTCATGAAAAAAAAAGGGTCTTACAGAAAACAATGTGCATTCACCTATTCATACTTTACTCATGCATATCTAAAGAAGAAACAGAAAGATGTGTGCCTTTAAACAATGTCTAGATAGACGACCGCCAATATTAGCTAATCAACCAATTTCACCATTCATGGATTAATAGCAACTAATCCTTAGTACTCGATCGATCTCAGTTGCCTTCCATTTATCACTCTCATTACCATGATCGAGATTAATATCTTTTGATCACCGATCGTCGGTGTTCAGCAATTCAATTCAATTCAATTCAATTCAATTCAATTCAATTCAATTTATTTTCATATTTCTCAATGAAGGAATGTACATCAAGTAAATATAATGAAATGAAGTTAATCATAATATCCGGCTTGGATGCACAGTAAATTAATGAAAACATATAAAACATGGCGGTCTATCTTTGTAGGTTTGGCTCTATGCTACAACGCTAAAGAAATATGATGGAACCTACTCAAAAGTGAGCTTGTTAAGCGTAGGTCCCAAATTCTAAACAGAGTGTAAAATACAGATGAGGACGACGGGTGCAACATAGGACCAAAATAAAGAAAACAAAAATGAAAGGCAAAAAATACCGGGGCAATCACAAATACTTCTCAATACAGATAGTGATAAACAAACAACAATGGTACGTGGATGACAATTGTGGAATCATCAAGTAGGCTGAAAGAACCATTTTGGCGGCCATTTTGGCGGTCATCTTGAAAGTCTCAAAACCTTCTCAAGGGATGCTCAAGGGGCATTGTCGAACTTACCTCTAGAAGTCCTGACTCTTGGTGATCACGAACTGAACTGTGCTGGAACACTCATCATGCACCGGACGTCTCTGTGTGTAGCATCATACTTTGCATGTCAACCTGCTGGTACTTCGACACAGAGACGAATGGCAATGATGGATTGTAAAATACCAAGTCCATAGTGGAAACACCCATACCGGGAAATCCCCGCGCCGGGGAATCCCAACACTATTGAAATAACACAGGTCGGCCGAGGTGTGAATGGACTACAAAGTACATACATGTGTTGTTAACACCGTAGTTGTTTGTGATATGGCAGGGGGTGCGGAATAGGCCGTGAACTTTGGACGAATGTGTCTGTGGGAATTGCAGAATGGATTAAAAAAAGACATTGCACGTACGTATACATAGGCATTGCAGAACGAATAAAAAAAGAAGACATTGCATGTTATACGTTTCCTTCATGTCTAGGATACCAGAGGCCATCGACTCAACCTCAATCAAATTTTGATCTCTCTCCACTTCATTTGGTCGATGATGCATACAATTATGCCTATTTCCGTAGCGTTCAAAGTCCAAACACGAGTAAAATCTATATTCCAAAGCAAGAACAAAAGAGGGTGAACCACCCACCAGTCTGCAGACACGTTATGAATTGTGATTGATGCTCTCTATCTGTTTTTACGGCCTTTTGTTGTTGAATACAGCCCAACTAACAGCTGTCCTGTCCCGTTAAAGTAGCAGAAACAACGTACGCTGGAAATGTTGCCGTAATAGTGTCTCGCGAAAGCTGTATTTCCGTGTAGCTAACCCTCGCCAAATAGTGGCGACTGTATGATTGTCACACATTACATTTTACGAACAAATTCATACAGTATTAGAAAATAAAGATATTATGAAGATACTTCTCCCCTCTATATCAAGTACTCATTCATTCCATCATTTTATTTCCAGTTCTATCAATCGTAAATGTTGAACCAAAGTAGTTAATATTTCATTTCATTTGATCATAATACGAATGATTGAAATGAAGCATTTACTCAGAGGTCAATGTAATTTACATCGACCTTTCATGATTATTGTATTTGCAAAAAAAAAAAAATGTAATAATAAAAAAAAAAAACTACTGAAGTAAAGGTGAGCTCTTTGTGCCGTACTGAAGCTTTTATTTGCACTGCGCAGCTGCTTGGTTTTCCTGTCGTTTTATCACCAAAAATTGTCACTCTTGTTACCAATGTGTAAATTCAAGCAGCTATAGACAGACATTTTTTAGTGATGATGAAGATGTTTAGTCTTTGTTTCGTTGTGTGTTTTTTTTTCTTTTTTGATATTCATATCACCTCTATGTTTGATTTGATTTTGTTTCGTTCTGCATCTTTGATTTGTTTTGTTTATGTCAAATACTTTGTTCACGGCCTCTCTGAAAAACAGCCTCTTGGCTGATTGAGGGCTTTTGCTAACCCCGTGATTAAATAAAATAAACAAAAAACAAACGAAAAATATGGCGAGTTTTGTGCACTTTTAAGTAACCTAGATCATTGGAAATGCTAACTTCGCATCTAGCTGCCTCCAGTATGTTCTACAACAAAGAAAATCGATTTGCCACAAAAAGACGCAAACACCCACGCAATATTCATATTTTTGGAACATATTAAATGAATATCAACGAGAACAACAAGAAGACTACCGAACAATGCTTTTCAAATTGAAAATATAGCTGGAAACGTACGCAAAGTTACACATAATTCGTATATTCAAATTCTGTTTTCCATTTATTTCAATGATAGCACCGTCAACATGGTATGAAATCCAAAATATAAAAACGTTATGAATAAGACAGATAAAGCTGTAGAAAAAAGAAAGTGACAGTCAAGATATGAATGAAATATATTCTGGTGTATGGGTAAGAAAGGAAACGCATGCAGATGTTTGTAGAAAGGTTACCCAAATGTGAACAGCCGATGGGTGAAACAATTTCAGCCTATTATAGACAGAGTCTTTTCAAGGTAGTTAGCCATTTATCCACCATATTATCACCAGCAGGCCAAGTAGGAGAAGATCCTATGGTGACCAGAACAGGTGAACAGGTGAATATTAACACTCACCAAATACATAAAACATACTCCACGTCCATTCTGTTCCTCTTTGCAGACAGTAAACTACTTATTTCCAAATAAACGTCGATCTCATCCGCCAAACACACTTTACAGTGGCAATATGCAATGGTAACATAGTTTCGTAATCGAAACTTCTAGCTACATGTGTATAAATTTTACCATGCACGACTACGATTTTGTTTGTGAAACAAATGCTTACATAAGGACAAACAAGTGAACTAGCAAATAAATGAGAAATTTGTAATCAAAACCTGAACAAAGGAGGCTCATTGAGAGCTTATATCAATCCAAGTTGTTATTTTGAGAGGCACGCAGTATCATGTTGTGTATTAGTGAAACGTAGGCATCAAAACAATGGAGAACAAAGGAATACACACAAACCCTGTTATGTCTTTAAATACATAAATGCAACGAGAAATCTGTATTACAAGGGGATTTTTCCGCTAAAACTGTATATTATTTTCCCCAGTGGCTCTGTCTGTTTGAACAATGTTTTAACAACATTCTAGCGGTCCCGACTACAGTATCTCGCAGCGGCTATAACAGCGTTCGTCCGATGGTAGGACGGTTACACAATCATCACAATATCGGGTACAAACTCCCTCTGTAAATAGAACAGGGCAAACTGGCACATTAGCCTGTAAGTATTCGGAACAGGAAGAACAGTTTTTACAATTATAATCCTATAAGATAGCGAGACACAATCATCTTACACGTTAAATACAAGACTGGAAATATGACGCGTGTAAATATCAAAATAATATAGACAGAAATCATCGCTCAGTAACTGTATTCTGTCCTACTAAAAATACAATGCTCTTACTGTAACAATGAAATAACGTGGCACAAAAATGATATGGTCATATATCATCGCTCAAATATTTCGTGCCGGACCATTATCATGACTATGTGGGTAAAACGGTAACAAGAAGAAAGACACAACGCCCTCGTTTCTCTTGTGTTTGTGCTGTTTTAATGCTCTGCTTGTTTGTGTTTGTTTCTTTGTTTGTGTGTTTCTTGTTTGTTGTTTCTTGTTTGTTGTGAATTCATGTATGTATAATATAACTATACACTACCTTAAATTACCTTCTCATTCACTGAGGGTGTGGGCCCGTATTATGACGGGAAACAAACTACAGTGCACATAGCTAAAAAAAAAAAAAACAAAACAAAACAAAAAAACAACAACAACAACAACAACAACAACAACAACAACATGTGAATATAAGCACTAAAACTGTAAGAATGAGAAATTCAGAACCATGATCTGCAGAAATCTTATTGCATAGCAACTGAACATTTTTATACCTAATCACATAACGCGACAGATGAATGGATAAACAATGGTCAAAGAGGTTGGCGGGAACGTGGTCAAACTTATGTAACTGTAAAATGGAAGCCGTACACAAAAGAACCAACAAATCGAAATAGGTTACTTTTGTGTTGCAGAACTGCCTTGTCGTTCAACGAAATGCGACTCGAGAGAGACCATGCTCAGAGAATGCACATAAACATACCTAAAAGCTGAATATGATTGACTCCCTACAAGGATAAGGCATCTCGTCACCCACTCTTTGACGTGTAAGAGATCAGGGAGAAAGAGAGAAATGATATTTTTACTTGTGACCGTGCATCACAAAACCAGCAAAAAGTCGCATGCCCCAATTTTGCATGAGGACTCAAAACAGGCGAACTGGTTGAATGTGGTGAATCTTAGTTTTTAACATTTTCTGAAAGAGCAATTCTTCTTCTACATAATTGTAAAGTTTGATATCATGAAGTAACTTGGAAATTGTGAATTTTGCAGTTTTTTTTTTAACAACACTCTTTTGTAGAGTAGTGTGATTGTGCAAGTGTTACTGGTCCCTTTACTTTTCTCGAAAATTCTCTTTTTTCTTCATTTTTAGCTCTAATAGCTTTTAGACGGATGCGGCTACTGCTTTGAAATTTAGTGGTAGTCATGAATACAATGTACTTTTACAGTGTGTAAAACTTCAGATTAATCTGATATTTTGTTCATTGTATGGAGTTTAATATTCCATTTTTCCCCATTCATCGGCTTTATGACGGTGAAGCACTTAAATAGGCCCTAAATCTTAAGGGGGTAATCCACAAGACCGACACCTACGAGTCATATGGCCCACAAGACCAACATTGAAAACATAATGTCCATGATCTATACAGCCCACGAGTTATACAACTCACGAGTCATACAGTCCATCAGTTCGACACTATAGGCACCGATACGAAGCAAAAAAAAAACAAAAACAAAAACAAAAAAAAAAGTTCACGAGACTGACAGTACGCAAAGAGATGATCAGATGTATTCGCCTCGTATCGTGCTTGGCACTGTGGAAAATGCACTCAATAGAGATAAATCTCATTAACATTGTCATGGCTATGTCTGCGAATCGTTCTGCGTAAAACCCTGGACGAGTACGCGTAATATCGGGCTAAACACACGTATGGATGACGCTTTATTCATTGAGTATAATAGATTTCATCATAGATAGCATCAAACTTATGCAAAGATAGGTGCAACCTCCTGCTCTCCATGACAATACATGAATCTTTTCCTGAAAGAAGGAAAATCCAAACAAACATTTCCAAATTCCCTGTCAGATACTCTTAACTGTAAAAGTTAACCAGGAAAGTTTTCCTTTAAGAAAAGGCAAACATTTAAAAGAACAGGTACATAAAGACCCTTGGGCTTCAGTACCATTTCGATCTTAGCAGTGTGTGTTTAAATCCATTGCTAACCGTGAAATCCTACACTGACTGTTTAAAAAAAAAATGTCCGTTGAAGATTGAAATAAAAATTCAATTGTATTATTTTTTCTTTGTTACTTGCATGTCCGATTACTCAGTATGTTGACTAACCATGAGTTACAAGATAAAATGCCAAAGAGGGTAAAAGGAAAGGGAATAAAATGGCGTATAGAAAGCTTTGTATTTTTTTTTTTGTCCTTTTACGTATTCGGGTTTGTTTGATAGAAGAATATCTTCTAACATGTTCCTTAGTTATAGAACATTAAATTGCGGTTTTCACAATAGATGAATATTCTCGAGTATTCTGAAATGCAGCTTTTAACACGAGATGTAATCTTTGCTAACTTCAATTTCATTTGATAGTGAAGTTTTGACTCAACTTTCAGCGTATAATAGACCTACAGGCTTCACTGACGCACATTGCGAGGTCTTTCCAGGTTAAAGCTCGGAGTCATTTCTATTGCCTTTAGGAGTCTGAACCGGATGTCGTCTTCGGATTCGTACTCGGGGAGGCCCATGGAGATGAAGCCTGGGCAGGTCATGACTTCTGGGCAGATCTCCGAGGGATCGGCGCCGTTGTGACACGTTCTCGTATCCATATGTCGGATGGTGAAATCGAGAGACCGGAA
Source organism: Diadema setosum (assembly GCA_033980235.1). NCBI lineage: Eukaryota > Metazoa > Echinodermata > Echinoidea > Diadematoida > Diadematidae > Diadema > Diadema setosum. The sequence goes on along the minus strand of CM067079.1, from coordinate 22,216,863 downwards.
GCCACCGATGGGTACGTGGTCAGCTCCAGTCAAGAACTCTGCGACATACGACATGAGACAAATTTCTGAAGCGTTGACAGTGGCATAATTTACAAATTGGTGGCAAATTTATCGATATAGAAATGTATATCAACTGGTTCACGCATGTTTACAATATGTATGGTAGAAACATACATATACAGAGTACAGCATTCACACATCAATATTATATATAAAGAATATACATATACATAAATATGCGTGTGTGTGTGTGTGTGTGTGTGTGTGCCTATGTCTGTGTCTGTCCGTTTGTGATTGCTTGGGTGATAGACGTGAAACGAAGGCATCCTGAAGAAACAGTAAAATAAGGTTTCTTACTGAGAAAAAGTCTCTTCCTGTCCTCATCAATGTCATGGAACACACGCCAGAATAGTCGGATAACTGGATGGTCCGCATGGTATGGCAAGTTGTAGAGTGTGCTCTGTTTGATTAACAGATGTATTTGGAGATATTTAATAGCAGTTTGCATGAACGAAACAATTGAATAAAATAACATTCCTTGTATAAGGCAAGAAGTGATAGACATTACTATCTCACTATTTATATCCCTATTGCCGTCTCAATTATCATTTAACTATTTACACGTTTGAAAGATAATTATTTAATGAATTTACATGGTTAAGTTATAAGGCTATATGTTTCAGATCAGGGCCTCAGTAAACCTTCAGAATCACAAGTTGATATCGTGTGATCTCAAAACCTCAGGAAAAGTATGAGGACAAATCCGGGAGACAATATTGATGTTGCGCAATGACCGAAATGCTACCACTGCAGTACAATGTGAAAACCAACGTTACTGGTTTCCTCTTGTAAGAATGAAGATATCTGTGTATAAGTATACATTTAATACAGATTAAATGCAGATTAAAACAGAAATTATATATTGTTCTGTTACTGAGGAAGGAACACTCGATTAACTGATACAGTTACCCTATAAGACACTGCAAGAAGAACGGGGGTAAATCCGAGGAACGGGGGCAAATAAAGACACATTTTCGGGGCAATGTGCGGGGGAGGATGTGAGGATGGAGGGGGGGGGGGGCGGGATACCCCTTCCCACACGGCGGATTTTTTGCATTTTTATGAGTGTTATATACAACGATTTGGTGCACACTTTTGGTGTTTTATTTGGAGAATTGTCAATCCACAATGAATATTGGATAATTCATTGTCTCTGAATCCCCTAACCTCAACACGAGGGAGCTTTTGATTTATTGGAATTGAAATGAATTATATCGTATACATATCTTTGACTGAATATTTGGGAAACTGCCAATCAAAAATGTATACTAAATCTATGTAAGATAACCAAGCAGCGGAAGGGTTTAATCATTGGAAGGGGATATCTTCCTCCCTAAATTGAAAGATTTGGAGCATACTTTTTGATGAAATATTCGGAAATTTGTCAATTTCGAAAGTGTACAAAGTCTATGGAAATGTACCAAGAGGGGGATCTTTTGCATTTTCATGATTGCAATTCAACGATCTGGCGCATAATTCTAGTGGAATATTCGGAAAATTTTCCATCAAGAAAGTTTGATATTTATCCTCATATTGGTAATTATGAGGGAAGTGGCAAATGATGTATTTGTCAAATACAAATCCTAAAAGATGGATTATACTGTTTAGCTTTGTTTAGCTCTCACTAAGCGGGCGTGCGAACGTCATGCAATATGCTGAATTAATACAATCACATTTCTCCTCCTTCCATCCATGCTTTTCTTCTAAATTTCGGGGGGGGGGGGTGTTTGTACAGGCCACCCCCCCCCCCCCCCCCCACCGATTTAGGCCTATGGTAAGAAATGTATCTTTGTTTATGATCCCATAAAAACAAAATAAAATGAAGATGACAACATACGTTTTCAAAGGATTTCCAGTCAAATTTTTCTCCAATGATCACGTCTCGTAGCTCTTCGGGTTTAAATAGGCGGAAAAGATCTGGCATCGGAAACTTGTCGAAGCCAAAACGGAATGCGCCAATCTGCGCATCTGCGAGCTGATGGGTGGATTTCTTGTCTATGTACTCCTGTCTGGTTTTTCAACAGCGAACATACGAAGATACAAAATTAACTACTAGTATTATGTTTTTACTAAAATCTTTGATAGATATCAAATTCTCTAGCATTATACATTGTTTGTTTGATATTTTCTTTAACATAATTTCACACAATGTAACATGTGTGATTCTCTATATAACTTCTATAAGCTTTTAATAAAAAGGCGTAACAATGTTGGGTTTTTTTTTTTGTTTTTGTTTTTTTTTTGTTTTTGTGGTTTTTTTTTTAATAATAGACACCATTTACATTACATTTTGTTTTGAAATAGATACATCATTTCGTATCTTGACTTAATAGTTTTTGTTGCAATGCCCCCGAATATAACAGTGTATAAACCACTGATGAGGCTGCCTGGTAAAGAATACTGAATATATAAATCAAATGAATGATTACATGCATGCATACAGAAAGCGAAGAAATCGCTTTCTTTATACATACATAATTGTGTGTATACACAGTGTCGCGAATCTAGGGAATTCTGTTACTTCATCGATGCACCATGTTTACTGAATGCTCTCTCTGATTTCGATTGCCCTGTAACCGGCAACAAGACTTGGATCTGAAACCTGAATGTTCTGAAAAAAAAAAAGCCTCAAGATCGCATGATTGAGTGTTATTGTGATGCTCGCAATACTGCAAGGATGTTAATTGGCCGTGTTGAAGTAGATATAGCTTTGATACTGTGACTTACAGGTTGTCTTGAGTGACAGCAATGTTCTCCCCGTCTGGCTGAAGTCCCTCAAAGCTGAGAGCGAGCCCTTCAAGCTCCTCTGCCGAGTACTCTCTAAGACCTTCCAGTTGGCCATACAGCTCTGGGTCTAGGCTTCGAAGATCTTCATGTTCCATAGACCTTCCAAGCAAGAGACAACCGATCATATTTGGGTCCACGTATATAATATATTTTACGGTTTTTGTTTTGTTTATTATGTTTTCTAATAAAACACTAAAACTGATACCTACTTTTTGTTCAGGAGTTTTTCGTACAGCACTAGAGGAAACGGAATAGTGATAGTCGAGGCGTTGTGCAGACACAGGGAGAAAAGGAACCCGATCTTTTCCAGAGTCTTGAAGTCCTTGTTGTTCTACAGATAACATAATGAAAAACAATTATATAGATATGACTAAAAGTTACCCTATCTGCACATCTGTACTTATTCTCACTACCTCACCAAAGTCTACGTCATTATTGCGCAATTACACTGCCTCATCAAAAAGGCTGCATTTATATAATATATATATATATATATATATATATATATATATATATGTACATATATCGTATATTCATCTATGTATTAAATTATATTATATACTGCGCTAGGAACTACACTTAGGCTGACATATTACCGCATCGAACCACATGCAGGACGAGATGCTCTGTTCATCCATCCTCCTGAAGAATGACAATTTCTTCGTGTCCATTACCTCTCTGAAGAACTCCTGAAAGAATTCCTGTAAAAATAAAAGAATATCTGAAAATAGCGATCATCTGCAATTCCCCCAGTTTTGGTATTAAAGGGAGAGGTTGCATTTTTGTGTTTTCCATGAAGTCATGTAGCACCAGAAACAGTAATAGTGTTCGCCTGAAATAATTTCTCTTCTGCATTTTTCCAATCTCATATACATGAATATCCCTCAATGCATGAGTAATAAAAATAACAATACAAATTCTAAGTACAAGTAGACACATGTTTCTCTAGGAATAAGTGCCTTACCGAAACCACAAAGAGAGAAACTGAAACAGGGTTAAGTATAAAAAGCTGGCAATTACGTTATTACTGGGTGTGCACATGGAGGCACTTTGCCCCTCCCCTATCTATAGCATGATTCTGTACGTTAATTGTTTTTTAGTAGCACTGGAAAGTGTATACCATAATAAAGACTTACACACAAATACTAACAGTGGTGAGTTCGAATGATATGTAGGCCCACATCACTCATGTGCGTGGATTGACAGATCCGAAAAAAAAAATACTCTACGGTTCCACAATGTCTATATGAAGGCAAGTTAAGGGACTTTTGGTAAATTGACACATTTTGGTAAATTATCAAAATGTGCAAGTTACCAAAATGTGCCGATAGTGCACCTATACCTGACGGGATCAACTGTTACCAAAGTGTGCAGTTAAAAGTGGATTTGTCTGCACATTTTGGAAAATCTGCATATTTTGGTAACTGAACTAAAACCCATGGATGGGCTTGAGATTTATAATACGGTCGAGGAGTTAAGGTGATATGGTCCTGCTGCAGCTGTAAAGACAGGCAAGACACTTGAATATTTAGCTCACCCGAGCTGAAGGCTCGAGTAAGCTATTGCGATTGTTTTTCGTGCGGGTATGCTGTGTGACCTGCGTGCCAGGTGCGTGGGGCTGACAACTCAGTGAAAGAATTCATCTGAAGGAATAGCAGAAGTTACACAGAATGTCATTAAATTTGGCCGCATACGGGGACTGCGAAATACATGCGTGGGAGTTGCCTGCGAGGTGCTGCGGCGGCCTCCTACTGGCGTTCTGCGTGTACCTCTGCGGGCAATTCCCACGACTCACCCGGAAAAAGTTTTGGTCATGCTGTAATCTTAGCTGCGGGTAAATCGGACTTGCGTGCGCACCTCCGGGCAAATACAGGCGAGATGCGCGCTGGGTACTGTCAGGTGCGGACCAACTGCGGAGAGCTCCGGGTAGCAAATTTGCTTCCACGCAAGTCGAACTTCCCCAGATACGGTATGACAAGGCCTTGGGCATGTTCAAAATATGTTCCGAGTGAGTTGCGGGGTACACGCACAACACCAGTAGGAGACCCTTACCGGTAGCACCTTGCAGACAACTCTAACGCAGGTACTTCGCAATACACGTAAGTCGCTCGTATCAGAAAACGGATCGGTTTCAAAGTTCTCACGCAGGTCAAACGGAATACACGCAAGTAGAAGGTAAGTAGCACGCCTCTAGCAATTAAGACACAAGTGCGAAACTCGTAAACATTCTTGTCCTCCCGCAGAAAATTTTCCTGCGTGCTGAAAAAAAAAAAAATCCCCACTCGCAACAAGCCCGGGTAGCGTGCCCGGAAAGGTGTGACACGGCCTAAGGCCGTGTCATATCTATTCGGGCAAGCTTGCGTGCAACTTGCGAAGAACAATTTTTACTACCCAGAGGTCCCCGCAGATGACCTGCAGGTAACAGTACGTAGCACGTATCTCACTCGGAGGCACGCACGCAAATCCTTTTTAAGGTCTTGTCACACCTTTCCGGGTAAGCTACGCGGACTTGTTGCGTGTGAGGATTTTCCAGCATACCGGACAATTTCTGAGGGCGGACAAGGATTTGCGCGAGTTGTGCATATGTGTCTTACTTGCTGGATGCGTGCTACTTATGTTCTTCTTGCGGGTATTCTGTGTGACCTGCGTGTCAGGCGCATATGTGGGGCTGACAACTCAGAAATTCATCTGAAGGAATGGTAGTGGTCCAACAGAAATGACAGAATGTCATTATCTTGGCCGCGCTGACCGCATACGGGGACTGCGAAGTACCTGCGTGGGAGTTGCCTGCGAGGTGCTACTCAAAATTTGGGTGCGGGTAAATCGGACTTGCGTGCGCAGCTCCGGGCAACTACAGGTGAGATAATTCCTGCGTGCTGGGAAAACCTTACTCGCAACAAGCCTGCTAACTTGCCCGGAAAGGTGTGACACGGCCTTTAGGCTGCCGAACTCATTCGGTGGGGACAAAAACCAACTGCATTTACAATTTGTTTTTGTGATGATTGTGGACGAGCAGAAAGTTACCAAAATGTGCCGTCAATGTCCTGCACATTTTGGTAAATTTACCAAAATGTGCAGTTACCAAAATGTGCCGTAGCATAGTTACGGCACATTTTGGTAACTGCACATTTTGGTAAAATGTGCCGTAACACGGCATACCGCGGACTGAAATGGCACTGAATAGATATGGGCATTGCCAGTACAAACCGCATCGATCTTGTGAATAGATATCTATAGGGGCAAAATTGAAATGCATTTTATTGATAAGCTGTATCTTTTTACAGAGTAGGAGCAAAGACCACTGTGTTATAACGTCCATTACTACACGATTTGATCTCATCTTTAATAGTCCAATCATAATCGTGTTTCTGAAGACAATGATACAGTATCTTTTAAAATAGATTTTAAAAAATCCTATACATTCTCATTCTGATGAAAATTATAACAATAACATCCTGACATGGAAACGTCCCAACAATAACAACAAGCTGTACATACCACATTAATTGTCTAACAGATTAGAACGATTGACCAAATCATAGCCCTTCCACCCCCCACCCCCCCCCCCCAAAAAAAAAAAGAGAAGAAGATAATTATGTATACATATATTCGGAGAAAGATTAACGTTTGATTACAAATGATATTATCGTTAAATGTATTCTCCTCTTTAGAGTTTTATTCAGCAAAACTGTTTCTGACATTGCCATTGATATCGAGCTTTTTTTCTTTGTTTGTGTGGAAGTAAAATAATTTAGTGCCAATCTGTGTGATGACGACAAATGGGGTCCAGGACCTTTGTAGGGCCTCCCAGGTCTATTGCACACTCGTCCTTGAATTGAACTTCCAACGGTTTCAGCCATGTTGCTACTCCCGCGTTCCAGTACCGATCGACATTCTCCATAGCAGACTGTACGATACTCGATCCTCGTTGAATGTCCACAAACTGCATTACGGGAGATTGTAGATCGCTTGGGGGAATCCCCGAGTGCACAAACTGGAAGTAATTCTCATACTCGATTGTCGACCTGATGCTAGTCTGTACAAAAGCAAGCAAACAAACAAACAAACAAACAAACAAACAAACAAACAAAAACCAGTTACTCAATACTCAACCTTAATAGGAAAGGAAAATATTGAGGAAGCAGTTTCAGGGTAATGTTGACCATTCCCTCTGTCACCCAGTCGTTAATGTGTGATCTGGCCTTGTCGAAACTGAGAATCATCCGATCGTTCTCTTGAAAGATCTCTTGGCAGCGTCGCAGGTTTATCAGCAAGAAAATCTTCGAAAACCTCGTCTCTGGTCACAGTCTCTCGCACCCTGATGTGATGTACCAGACCGAAATCAGGGCTATTGTTAGGGTTATATTCAGATTTCGCCCTTGTTGTCCACTCAAGACTGGGCGAGCTGGCTGACCACTGGCCGTATGTTCAACGAGCCCATACATTATATCCACACTCGTTGTTGCCTTCAAACATTCAAAAACCTCAATCATTCTACGTCGGTCCTCATTGGTGATGCATCAGTTCCGAACTGGATGATGGTCAGCCATTTTTTTTAATAGGTTATCCGTTATCAAAGGTAGTTCCGTACATTATGCTACCTGTAAAGGGGGTGGTCAAGTTTCGGTTGAGATGGGGCTACAAGTTTCCAGAGGTTTTTTTTTTTTATGACGATTTTTTTAAAGATAATGAGAACCCTCATATGAAATATGAAAGAGCTTATATTCTAAATAGGAGTTCAAAGTTTATTTGACGACGATTAGTTTTGCAATGGCTGAGATATTAAAAAAAGAGCAATCCTAATAAAAGGTGGGACCCACCTTTTATTAGAATCCCTTTGTTTTACTTTGAATTCCTTTAGAATTGTAAGTTGTTTAACATTTCATAAAGTGGTTTCTAATTATTTTGCAAAACCTTAAAGGCTGAATCCCCACCTTAACCAAGACTATACCATTCCTTGGATGTCAAGTTTGTCAAGTGAAATAACATGAATGCAGCACAAACAAAACAAATGAAAGAGTAAGCCCTTCTCCAATAGACTGATTTACTTATGGAGTCAAATTTTATATAAGTGTACGTTTCTTTCCAGGGGACTTAGTAAAAAAAAAAAGAAAAAAAAAAGGAAACTTTTATGTCACAGTTTGTGTTTTGCTCTCAAGTAGCTGTTTCTATATGAACTTACCCGAACCATATCGGTTGTCATTTCGATAAGCTTCCACTTGCTTGCGACATCAAGTAGGAATAGATAGTGAACCCAGTTGAATGTCTGGGGGAAAAATGACCATTTCATGGACTGGTGTCATGCAGAGATGTGTCAGAGAGAAGAGTAGAATGGCAAATCACGGTAACATTCCTAATTCTATTTTCGGGCAAAGAAACATCTTACCAGACGGAAGGCTACTGGTACGCAACTTGATGAAGAAATATAAAAACTGCCATCAAATGAATTTGTATGTTTGTAATTAATTCAAAACGTTATATCAGTCATTTTCACCTAATAACTTATTCCTTGAGCAGTGTCAATAGAGGCACTATTAATCTGTCGGCCTTTCATATACTATTCGTCATCGACTCGCCAACACATAAGGCTTAAAGGGAAATGACACCCAAATATACAAGTTGTTTGAGTAAATGCAGCAATATTAGTAGAACACATCAGTGAAAGTTTGAGGAAGATTGGGCAATACGTTGAAAAGTTGCGGTGCCACCATCTGTGGAGGAAAAACTACAACACGTTATGGCATCATATATTGAAAACGACATAAGGGAGATTATAAAGAAAGTTCAACGTACTTTCACTGTTCTAGGATAATGAATGGGCACTTGACTTATCTCTTTCACGAAGCTTGAGGATTGATATTACCCTTATTAACATGATTATATTTGTGGCAAGTCGAGGGAATGTGTACTTTAAAAAAAAAAAACGGAATTTCTTGATATTTTCTTTATACAGTTTTCCATATATGACGCCGCAAACAGTTGTAGTCTTCTCATGCAGAAACCGCGGCATTTTAACGGATTGTCCAATTTTCCTCAAACTTCGCTCATGTGTTCTAGTTACTATAGCTTTCCACATTCACTCGGTCCTTATGTATATTTGGGTTTCATCTTCTTTATGTTACTTTCTCACTTTCATTCTCTTCTCTCCTCTCCTTTGTGTAATCGTTAGTATTTATGGAATGATAGGGTGTTCGTATTCACTTCGTATCCAGTTTTATCAAACTTTATTCTGTAACTGCAATACACCCTGTACCAGGGGAAAGACGTAGATAAGAGATTCAGACTTACCATTTCGATGTTAAGAGCCTTTGTAAAATAAAATGTCATCAGATGGTTTTCTAGTTCCGTTTCGCCGATGTCCCGCGTGTAAAACAACCGATGAGATACAATACGACGGTTCCTTTCGTTTACCTGACGGGAAAAGAACAAGAGCAAACATTTTGTGACTTTGAAAATGTAGAACGAGAGGGTAGATACGAAAATGTCAAGCATATAGTATATTATATTTGAGAATGCTTTTATCATGGAATCAGCAGTTTACGGAATGCAAGTAATGCACAACTCATTAGAAAGGATTGTACAATTCACTAATCTATGATCATGTGTAAGGTTTTTTTTTTTCTGGAAACTGAAACAAGAGCTGAACAAGATGTGAATTTCAACACGAACTTTTGAGCTGGAATGGTTTTAAGATCACAACATTTTAGGATCCATCATGACTGTTTCCATAGCTTCACAGCGTGCCCCGATCCATTCCCTCTAATGCTCTTTTAATGATTTTATCTGCAGATATTATGTGAATAGACGGTAAAGGATAATAATTCTCAACTAAACGCGCTGCACCGTAACACCCCCACCTACATTTTGAAGTCAAACTTTTAACTTTAGTTTAGTTACATCGATATTCATCAATAAAAGTGAAAATTCAAAAAGGGTATCAAACAAGGATTCAGAAAGTTTATCAAACAAAGAGACAGAAGAATAAGATTCCTTTTTTGCTTTTACATGGAAGGAACAGCTGTTAAAACTCCTCAGACACACAAAGAGAAATTACAACGGAGACAACAAATGGCACTAAACGTTTAGTGATTCAAAGGCAGAGATGGGTTACGAAGAAATGATCGTCGGAGATACAGGATATCACTCTCCAATTAGAAACAAACAACCACACAAACAAACCATGGAGATATCACGGTTGAAAACAACCTTTCAATCTTAAACAATGATAACCTATTCGGTAACGTAGGCCTATACAGAAAAACAAGTCAATACGCTTTTGGTCTGCGCCACATTATGCGCGAGTGCTTTAGAACTTTGTTTTCATTTTGCCTGTTTACATAAAAGTCAGGGTTAACCAGAACTGAATGGTAAATGCTCTCTGGGGTGTATTTTCTTTTCCGATCAATCTATACCATGCAGGCTTGTACGTCTATCAATATTACAGCTATTTTGCATTTTTACCTTATTGAGGTGTTCCAGTGCGTTGATCAAGACGAAAACCGTGCCAAATTCCTCGTACGCCGTGCTTCGTCGCAGCGCCAGCAGACCTTCCTTCATCACGAGAATCATCCGCCGAAGTAGACTTTCATCGCGTTTCCACCAGTTGCCTGTCAACACCAACAACGACATCATCAATGATTTTATGTGCGCGGGTATGCGTATGTAGTGTGGGTGTGTGCGTGCGTACGTGAGTAATCATATTAGCCGATGTTAGCTGTAATGATGAATTCCGTGCTGGGATGTTCTACCAGCGTAATGGGATGGCTTCACAAAGAGAGCTGAGATGTACTTAACGAATTACCATTGCTGTTGCCTTTTTAATACCGCACCTGTAATCATCGTAGTGATCCCATAGTTGCAAAATACACACAAGTTCCACAACGTATTCAATTAATGTTGCATGCTCAAACGTAACAATCTAGCCAATATATTGTTGTTGCTGCTGATTGGTTTGGCAAGCTTTGGGGTTGTCAAGGCAACATTCCATGGGACATCGTGCCTACAGTAATAGATATGCATCATGAAAATAACACACACACACACACACACACACACACACACACACACACACACACACATATATATATATATATATATATATATATATATATATATATGTATATATATATATATACTTTATGCAAAAGGGACATAGAATTACCAAGAAATTCGAAAGCATGCTGCGACCGACTTTCCGCAAGATTGGTGAGATTTTCGGCAAGGAGAACGATTATTCTGCGAGACCACGCCTCGTCCGGGTGATCGAAGGCAGGGCAAACAAGAATGAGAGACAGTGCCCTTAAACGGGCGTGGTCGTATTGGGCGTGGCACAGTCTCAACCAGCATCCGTTGTATTGCTCATGAATAATGTCTGCCACCTTTGATGGGAAGATATGCGCAGACACAGATAAATACATGCATAATACACTCACGCATAATCGGTCAATGTATAGGGCCTATTATGGTCATACTTGTATGCTGTACGCCATCCACATAATACTTCAGTTTGCATATGCTTGGACAAACATGGAGATCATTTAACGTATAGAGAGGGAAACATTTTATTCGTATGGAAGGGTGTGCTCTTTTGTATAAAAATGTGTATTAATACATTTTAGTATTACTTGTGATGCTCAAGTTCATGAAAATATGAAAGTATTAAAGTGATTATGTTTAGTTTCTCGAATGCGTGAAAAGCTGTGCATGTCATATGAGTGAGTGCGTGCTATTGTGTGTGCAAATGGTGCAGAACAAAGTTCTCCTGCAAATCTCCTTTTGATAAGAAAAACCTAAAATCGGGACTTTAAGTTCAGGAATAATAGGTTAATCAATAGCTTTAGCTGATATTCGAAAAGCTAGTAAAATATTATTTTATTATTTCTCATGAAATAACGTAACAGGAAAACAAAACGTTTATCTACCAAACACCTTTACGACAAGCATAATCTAAGAAAACCATCTTAGGACTCAACAATTCAAAGCTAGATAAATGATTTAAGATTCGTGATATTACCTTTAACAAACACCACAAAAAAAAAAATGTTAAAGTGAATCCAATGCTAATTTGTATGAGAATATTGACTAATTTTAACGCCTCTTTCACATCAGTGTATCTGACGTGAAATTTATTCGGTTAACCTGAATGGTAAAGGCAAGTTTAAACAGCTCCCCTTTGAATGAAGTTAACTTTGATTTGACGTGAATTGAACGATTTATGAATCATTATATCATTGATAATTATGATCTGATTTGACTTTATTTTATTGCAATTGATTGACTTGCAAATATTCCTGACGTGGAATATTTATTTTTACCAGTTTCAGGTGGAAGTCCTTGTTCTGTAGAATACGAAAGGTCTGTCGAGCTCGCACCAGATTTAGCGTCTGATCAGTCTCGCTACAATATCAACAAAGAATGAGACGCATCGGTTCTCCTCTCAAAATGCTAAAATATTTTCATGACAAACTCACCTCTGGCATATCTTTGGAATATCTCAGCGATGCGTTTATCTGGTTCTGGCCATATTTTGATCTTCATAAAAATGTTTGCTTTTGCTTTTTTGCGGTATGGTTTAACCTTTTAGAATTGGTCACGTCTTGTGTTGCTATTTCAAATAAAAATGTGAACAACACTTAGATGTAAAACAAAGCCCCCGTGATGCAGTCGTATGAAATTATAGGATCTATCAAAAAAGCTTATGAACAATCATCCTCCACCTCCAAATCCAACTACTATTATATGATTATTCAAAATCCCACGATTCCACCATCGTTTCTGTGGAGGAAATAATAATATCTGCAATACAAATGATGGCATTTGTGTTGGCCAACTAGTTCATCTTATATTTCAGTTTATACACGGACAGGGGTGTACAAGGTGGTGGCAAAGTATTGTAGAACGCACTTTTATTCCTTTGTCTACTTTCATTTCATTTCATTCATTTATTTAAGCATGGTATATACTTCAGTCCGGAGACTGTTCTTTCGCAGGTCCGTGCGTACAAAATACAGCATAAATACATTAGAAATGAAAAACAAAACTCGTACATAAAAGCAAAACAAACCAAAGAAAACAGACAAACGTGGTGATGAAACTACGGCACACATCTAGACAGAAACAAGCATGATCAATCAAAGATATTCACATATAATTACTATACTAGTATATCGCCGTAATTCAAAAATTAAAGAGACGGAAACAAAGGAGAGTTCATGAGAGGGAGAGAGAGAGAGAGAGAGAGAGGACGAGACATGCACATATATAGGGAGAGAGCGAGAGAGGGAGAAGGAGACAGAAAGAGAGAAGAGAAGAGAGATAAGGAGAGAGAAGTGCATGCAAAGAAAAACTGAGGAAAGTTATCTGCTAACAGTTTCGGTCAAGTGCATTTTTAAAGCTTATAAACATTTGTTTCTGTTTCAGCTCAAATGGTAACTTATTCCAATGTGTTGATCCAGAATAATATGTCGAACTTTTATGTTTAAAACAAGTCTTAATCCGACGTAGCACAAAATTTAACAATGAATTTCTTGTATTACATCTGAAATTTTGAATTCAAACATGTCAAACAAATATTTCGGACAAAGGCTGTGTGCAATTTATTACATTGTTTATTTCACCCCTTATCTGTGATGGGTAGTGCTGTGTAGAAAAGTTAAGTATAGGGAACCTAGCTTGAATGTTTGGTGCAGCACGCATTGATCTATTTTGAAGAATTCGAATTCTTTGAATATGACATTTCTTTATGTTCCTCGACACAACATCGCAATAATCTAATTTACTTTGAATGATCGATTTACAAAACAAAAGGGCAATATGAATGTGTTTACCGGCGTTGATATAGATGTGATAAAAATTATGATGATGACAGTTATTGCGATAATAATGATTAAAGATAATAAGAAAAATGATAGTGAAGAAGAAAAAAAGAAATCGTAGTAATGGAAATTAGACAGAATGCCTGGGAGGAATATACTGCATTTTTTTGAAATGTCTCCACACGATGATGATAAGAAAGAATGAAGAAACAAACCCCTGTTGGTTGCTGAAGGCATGTCCAAGAAACTCGGGCGAAAGCACTTCTCTCACTTCTGCGAGTAGCTCAGGGGACGGACTGTCTGCCTCCACAAACCTGTTAAACACGTTCTTCATGCGACTGCATTTATCTTCATGGTTAGGCGCAAAAGCGCCTTCATGAGGACTTTCCATCACGCTCTGACTTGGTGCTGGAATCTTGTAGACAACACAATACCACACGAGGCGGCATTCAAGTCATTCTGAGATGAGACTCAAATCAAACGAGTAATGTTATGTTTTAAAGAGGCAAAATACGTTGTTTTGCCATTTTGTCAGTCGTGAATAAGATGGGATCACAAGCTAATAAACAAACAACAATCAAACAAATCAAAAGGAAAAAAACAGAAAAACATGAATACACGATCGAGACAACTGTTATTACATTCTTTTTGTGGTAACCATGAGGAGGTTCCCAAACACTGCCACTGACTTCACAATGCAAAGAAATGTATGCAACTGTCAAATGCAGTTTATTTACGTCTGTTTAAATATATGCGTGTTAAATTGTGTTATTATTTGTTCGATTGTTTATCAATGATGTTTGTTCTTCTTGTTCCTATGTTTGTTTGTTTTTTTTTTCTGGGGTGGGGGTGATTCACAGAAGAAATCTCCTGAGATAGTCACTGGAAATAATTCTTGAAATAATTACTGAAATGATGTACCAAACGTGGTCCGAGACCTATTTGGAGTAATATCACAATGAATCCTTGAGATTCAAATTCATGAAATTCTTCCGTCGAGATGTTTTCATTGCAACTGATTGACAAATTGCCCTACATCGACGTAAATAAGCACTGAATTGATCAGTGTTTTAGTAGTAGCCATGATAAAAAATCATGGGCGTACATACTCGAGCAGGATTCGAACCTACGACCTCCTGATCACCGGACAGGCGTCATCTCCACTAGACCACCGAGCTTTCGCCCGACAGCAAGTGTTGGTTCTTATCCTTATAGTATGCAGCGGGTACTGCTTTGTTATTCAAATTCATGAAATTCTTCCGTCGAGATGTTTTCATTGCAACTGATTGACAAATTGCCCTACATCGACGTAAATAAGCACTGAATTGATCAGTGTTTTAGTAGTAGCCATGATAAAAAATCATGGGCGTACATACTCGAGCAGGATTCGAACCCACGACCTCCTGATCACCGGACAGGCGTCATCTCCACTAGACCACCGAGCTTTCGCCCGACAGCAAGCAAGTGTTGGTTCTAATCCTTATAGCATGCAGCGGGTACTGCTTTTGTTGTTCAAATTTTATGAAGTTCTTCCGTCGAGATGTTTTCATTGCAACTGATTGACAAATTGCCCTACATCGACGTAAATAAGCACTGAATTGATCAGTGTTTTAGTAGTAGCCATGATAAAAAATCATGGGCGTACATACTCGAGCAGGATTCCAACCTACGTCGATGTAGGGCAATTTGCTCGAGTATGTACGCCCATGATTTTTATCATGGCTACTACTAAAACACTGATCAATTCAGTGCTTATTTACGTCGATGTAGGGCAATTTGTCAATCAGTTGCAATGAATCCTTGAGATTCAAGTATAATTCCACATTATAGTCATCAGGGGCGGAAACTTGATATTATGATGTAATGAATGATATACATGAATATTGCAGTGATATCTTGTACACGACAATAGTGAATTTCATTTTTTCAGTGCCGAAAGGCCATGCAGTTGCGAGTGTCCCCCCCCCCCCCCACCATATTTACACAATGGAACAAAAGGTTTCCAGGGGTTCCAACTGATTGTGTCTGTAGTGTGTATTAACTTCATTTGTCTGTATCATATTTTCAATACATGTGTAATCCTTGTTGGGTTGTACTTTGACCAGTTGAGGAATATATTGCATTTTATAAACGACCCCCCCCCCCCATCCATTTTGTTTTTGAGATGATTATTACTACAAGTCTGATCCCCCTCTTAATTGTGACAATTTTTGGAAAAGTTACAAGTTTTTATCCGTACGTTAGATCTTTATCGCTTGTCTGCATATTCATATGCGCACAATTCCTGCGTACTCATCATTCTGCCAAACTGGTGTAATGTGAAGTACAGTACTTGCTTGTACAGCAATTGTTCACTTGTACGGTCCCAGTATCGTCTGCACTATACCGAACCCTTTCCTTATCTGCCTACACTCGCAGCCACGCCCACGACAAACACGCACACGTTAAGACACACACACACACACGCACACACACCCCCAAATCTCACACTCTCAAGCACAATCATACTCTCGCATGTTAAAACACTGCTTACACACGCCATGCATACACACACTACCACTGTTATAATGATGCCATTGGCGGCATTGGTGTGAAAATATGTTTCGTATTCAGACCTGCGGTGTGCTAACAAGTGTCCGAGAAGGTACATTATTTGCCTGGGGTTTTTGGAGCTATTCTGTACTTATCGTATATTATTGATGATCCGGAAATCGATCGAATGTAAAAGCCAAGCCACGTTTGTCCTTGTCTAATGTCGGCTCAAATTTTTGTGTATGTATGTTTTTGCTGTCGTCTCGGAAGCCCACAGAGACACTGGATTTATTCTTATTATGTTGTGTGTGTTCTATGTCTTTTTCTGTCCATGCTTCTCAGTGTTCTTACTTACCTTATTCTGCCCTTTCTCTTTTCACGTTCTACGTCTCTTCAGCGATCTTCTGCTTATCATAATTTTGACGTCACCCATGTTCGTAGATTACTCCAGCGTCTTGCCACATCCCGGCGACCGGGTATTTTCTTGTATCGTCCACTTATTCACGACATCCTAGTTTTGTTAATAACGCAGACTTTTAAAAATTCGTCTTGTATTTTTAATTATGGCTAATTTTCTGAATGCTCCATTTCATTCCGTATCGAACGATGATTTTTTTTGAATTGTTTAGGAACACAAGCTTAGATTCTGACCCAGATAGTGGGTTAACCAGTACACGAACCACCCCTTACGATGATTTTATTACCGATAGCCTGAATACAGCTGCAAATGAATTGCCTCATGATCTTAGTAATGATTTCACTCAAAATATGTTGTGCAATTATATTACAGTGAATCAATGCAAAGACATGATTCATAATTTTTCTGAGGACACGTTTTCTTTGTTACATTTAAATATAAGGAGTTTGAATAAACATTTTGATGATTTAAAATTTCTATCAGGATCTGATGCAAGCCAGTCGCTATCCGTTATCGGATTAAGTGAGACATGGTTAGCTTCCAATACAGAAAATTATTTCGCAATTGAGGGTTATAATTTGTTTGTCAACAATAGGCTTGATAAGAATGGAGGGGGCGTTGCATTGTACATATCACGTTCCTTTGATACTATTGTTCATGAAGATATTTCTAGAATGGACAATGTTGTTGAATCTTTGTTTATAGAAATTCTTATCCCAGGATGTAGAAATCTTATGGTAGGCATTATATACAGACCTCCTAATTCAAACGCCAATGATTTTTTAACTTATTTTTCAGATCTTGATAATTCACACGTTTTCCGAAATAAGGATTGCTTTTTACTCGGTGATTTCAATATTGATTTGCTGAAGTCTGAGCATGATAATATCTCTAGTGATTTTCTTCACACACTTCTGTCCTCGTCCTTTCTTCCTCTTATTTCTAAACCCACACGTGTTACAGATCGCTCTGCCACCCTCATTGA
The DNA here is from genome assembly GCA_033980235.1 of Diadema setosum. Lineage (NCBI taxonomy): Eukaryota > Metazoa > Echinodermata > Echinoidea > Diadematoida > Diadematidae > Diadema > Diadema setosum. The sequence continues at coordinate 22,199,267 of CM067079.1, read as the reverse complement.
CAACTTGTTTTGTAATATTCTACCCCTCCCTGACTCTTTTATAATCCTTTCAGATATGACTGATCATTTTCCAATAATGACTTGTTTTACTCTTAAAACACCAGCTAATATTAAACCTATTTCACCTCTTTTGTTTAGGCGTAGAGTTTCACCTGAAAAGTTAGCTAGTTTTGATGTGGCCCTGGAGAATGCTGACTGGTCAGGAGTATTTGGCAGCGATGATGTTAATATATCCTTTTGTAATTTTATGGAAACTTTTAATCATCATTTAGATGATGTAATCCCAAAACAAAGAAATAGAACAGAGTATAAAAAGACACCTAGATTACCTTGGATTTCCAGATCAATTCTTCGTTCAATTAATAGGAAAAATCGTTTGTATTACAAGTACAAATTGGAAAAAACTGAGCGATCGAAGAATAGATATACATCATATAAAAATACTTTGACAATGATTTTACGTTCTGAAAAGAAAAGATATTACTTTAAGCAATTATCGAAATATAAGTTTGATATGAAAAATACTTGGAAAGTCCTAAAACAGGCCATGAATGTTCCGAGTAAACACTCTGACATTGATAAAATTAAGTTGAATGATGAATTGATTAATGATCCTCTTCATATTGCAAATATTTTTAATTCTTATTTTTCAAAAATAGGCGAAGATTATGCTCAAAACATTCCTGCAACAGATTCTCATTTTACTGAATTTTTAGGTCAGCATAATTCTGATTCCATATTTTTTATACCAACTAACAGATTTGAAATTACTGATATAATTTCTTCTTTTGAAAATAAACGAAGTTCTGGTTATGATGAGATAGATAATTTCATACTTAAGGGTGTTATTTCCTCGATTGCTGATCCACTTGCTCATATATTTAATCTGTCAATTTTTAATGGTGTGTTCCCTGATAAAATGAAATTAGCTAAAGTAATCCCAATATTTAAGGCAGGCGATAAGTTCGAAGTCAGCAATTATCGCCCAATTTCATTATTATCATCATTGTCTAAGGTTTTAGAAAAACTCATTTACAAGAGAATGATCAATTTCTTGAAGGTACACGACGTTTTTACGAATTTTCAGTTTGGTTTTCGTGAGAAACATAGTACTACGCATGCTCTTTTGCATTTTGTTGATAGAGTTGTTCACGCAATCGATAACCATTCTCATTTGGTTAGTATTTTCTTGGACTTCTCCAAGGCCTTCGACACTATCAATCATGATATTTTACTTTATAAGTTATCGCACTATGGAATACGTGGGAAGGCCTTGGAGTGGTTCAAGAGTTATTTAGTTGATAGAAAACAATTCGTTACAATTAAAAACAATGATTCCGTTGTCAGAGAAGTTAAATGTGGTGTCCCACAGGGAAGTCTCTTAGGGCCGTTATTGTTCATTATTTATATCAATGATTTTTGTCGCGTATCCGACGACCTCTCTTTTATTCATTTTGCAGATGACACTCATGTATTTTTTGCCCATAATGATATTGATTTTCTTGTTCATAAAATTAACATTGAATTGAAAAAAGTGACAAATTGGGTCAGGGCCAATAGGCTATCACTCAATGCTCAAAAAACAAAATATATGCTTTTTAGTAATATTGTTGATAGTTTAAGTACAAATATAGTATTAGATGACTCTCATCTACAAAGAGTCTCACAAATCAAATTTTTGGGTGTCATTGTGGATGAAAAACTCTCCTGGAAATCACATGTTGATAATGTCTGCAATATAATTTCACGTAATATAGGCATTGTAAATAGATTGAAATTTCATATTCCACAAAAATCATTACTTATGCTATATTCGTCGTTAATATTGCCTCATCTTAATTATGGAATATTAGTTTGGGGCAACACGCATCAGAATTTATTAGAGAGAGTGTTCCTCTTACAAAAGAAAGCTCTCCGTGTTATCTGTTATTCCCCTGTACGTTCTCATACAAATATGTTGTTTGCCTCCAACAAGCTCTTAAAAATTGCAGATTTGTTTTTGTTTAATTTAGGGCAATTTATGTACAAGTATTGTAATAACTTGCTTCCGTCTATTTTTGACTCTATGTTCCTAAAAAATCAATCATTTCATGAATATCCTACTAGGCGTTCCAATGAATTTCACTTACCTCTTTTAAGAACGATTTTTGCTAAAAACACCCTTATTTATGTAGGCCCAAATTATTGGAATTCTTTGAATCAAGACATAAAAAACGCTCCATCCATATGTTCTCTCAAGAGGAGACTGAAGTCTTTTTTATTGCAATCGTACGACTCTACAATACCGAATTAACCATTTGGCCTTTTTTCTCAGTTACACTTACCTGCTCACTTTGTCCCCTCTTCAAAGAATTAATGGTATCTTTTTCCTGGTTGCTCGCAATGTTGCCACCTATGCCATTTTGCCCATAGCGTCTTGAAGTTGACTTTCCGTATGTTACTCCTGTTCATACGTCCCTCTATTTTCTATTTTCTTGTCTTATTTCAGGCGTCAAAATATCATTTTTCCCCTACAACTATCCTCTTATTCTCTTGGCATGCTTCTGCCGAAGATCGCTGTTTCTGTTGTTCTGTTTCTGTTTCTGTTGTGCATTTTTGTCTTCAGTTTGTCAGTCTTGTCCATTCCGTTTGTCTTGTACAACCTTTTTTTTCAGTAGTTGTCTCGTTGTCTAGTCCTGTTTCATGTTTGTTCGCGTCTATGAAAGTGTATATCTGGTAATCTAATTTTTAGTGGGCTTCCAGACTTTTTCCACTTTATTATCTTTTGTATCCAGACTTCTTCCACTTTGTTATCTTTTGTATCTACGATGATTCGATTCCATCAATGTTCTTTTCCAGAGGGGCCCACACACTACAAGCTCTGTCTTTTTAGTGGGTCCCTCCATTTTTCGCACGGTATACATGTACTTTATTTCGATCACTTCTGTTTCTTTTTTACCATACAATGTATGATTACGATAGGTCCTCAATTATTGTACAGTCTATCTCTATTTCTATGTTCTATTTACCTTGTTCTCTGTTATCAAAAGAAGTGAAACATATGTTATGTCGAAAAATGAAATAAAATGAATGAAATTAAAACCAGGAATTCCGTAAGGGGGGGGGGGGGCGCAAACAATATTTCTGGTGCTACTTCCGGGTTTCATCTCCTTTTTTATTTCTTTTGTTTTAATGAAATCCAACAAACGGAATGACAGATATTTCATCCAAATTCAACGCTTTCCCAAAAATATTAGTTGTAACCACACTTTTGTGCAAATACATGAGTTGACAATGTCATGGTCTCGAAAGTTTCACCTCTGCCCAACACACATAACTCCACTACATTTTCTCTTTGACCGTAAGATCAATTCTGAGAATGTATGCCATTTTGGTTACTTTTATTGTGTTGCAAATGAATAAGAACTAAGTCCAAGAGAAAGGATGTTGAGAAAATTGAAAGAAAAATAGTTTCCTAATTTCTTACTTTTTCGGTTGTGGGTGATATTTAAATGCTAAGTTGTCATTTCAATGATTATCAATATTTTCAGTACTTTGCAATTGGTCTTCAAAGATGATAGCCTAAATTTTACTTGGGCCGTTATCATATTCTGGCGTTCAATTACTTCCTATAAGTGAGTTATTCACGAGAAAGAGCTGCAATTGTTGAAGTTACGTAGACCGCAAGCACGACTTTCGTGAATAATGGGCAGACAACATAATATTGTGGAGACTGAAGAGCTAAAGTGATCCTCACCTCAGCTTATACATTGCCTATATGGGATTTAGGAGAATATCATTTTTCTATGCAATCATTTTGAGACCTTCGAATTCATCAAACTCTACCGATCTCCACAATCGTCTGCTTCACCCTGTTTTCAAAGTCAATTTGATCTTTTTGATAAAAAAAAAAAAATTGCACGCTAACATTTCGATTTCTAAGATGTTTAAAGAAACCGTTGATTCTTACTATTACCTAGAAGGTTATTTGAAATTTTGTAAGGGTTTAATACTAAAACTGTTCAATTTTACACAAATGGTACATGTCCAGTGAAGCACCATGATATACTCTTATGAAACGAGAATGACGTGTAATCATCCCTCCAATGTTTTTAGATCCCGTTGGCTTTTGGTCTCGGTAATATCAAAACTCACGGCACTAGAGCTGAGTATTCATTATTGTTATTGTGGTGCAGTCGAGCTAGACGCGAACCGAAAACATATAGGCCCCTTTATCAACATTAATTGTTTGTTCTTTCCTCCTACCATTGATGAAGGTCTGTAAGGATATAAAGCAAGCATGAACTGACGAGTCACGCGCAAAACAAACTGCTCCTTTAACATTAAATTCCCAGACTGCCAGATATCCTACACTCATGATATGACCAAGGCTTTGTTATCACACACTAATTGGTATGGCGAATCCAGCGACTACACGAATATGTATTGAAGACTATGAAGCTACTTCTGTAGTCTTTTGGTGCTTTGCAGAGGCTAAACGTTGTTTTACCATCCTCCCGGACCGTGTTTTCTCTTTCAAGGGTGCTGAATACAAATCTTGATGATGCAATTTTTTGCGTCCATGAAGATTTTAAGATATTCAAGATGGCCTCCAAACATCATGCCAAAACGGCCGTCAATAACCCTGTATTTTATATCCTATTTATAAACGATAAAAAGTTTGCTCTCTAAGGTAATTTTGGATAAGCAAATCTATAAAAAAGTGATTCATATTTCTATTTACATTCATCATGAGCAAATTTGCCAAATAAACCAAAACAACATTCAAAGTGGCCGCCACTTTGGCAATTCATTCATACAAGATATTCAAATATGTCTCATAATTACATCATCACGCACACTGCATGAAAATGTTGGTATCAACGTTTTTTGTCAGATGTGAATGTTTGACTCTGAGACACACAAAGAAATGGCTGGGTGGGCAATTATTTTGCTATGCTACGAGCATGACGAGGGCATAGGCCTATGCCTATGTTGTATAACAATGGCATTCAAAATGGTTGCCGTGAGGTGAATTTACCCTGTTTCAGCTATTGTGAGTTGTGCGACATCTTTGAGATATTCTAGAGTAATAAGGCAATCACTATAATAGTATGTTAACTTATTAACAACTTTTCCTGTATTCTCACGCAACCCACGGTGTATACTAATGTATTTTGACTGTCATTAGAAATGACTGGTATACCATTGTCACTATCCAAACGCAGTGAGCACGCAACCATATCAATTTACATTCACGTACTGGACTATTGACTGTTGTCGATAATATTTGAACCACTCGTATAGACAGACATTCACGGAAGCAAAAAGAAAACATAGGCCTTACATAGAAAACAATGCGCCTTTACCTATTCATACTTTAATCGTACATATCTAAAGAAAAAAGAAGCTAGTGTGCCTTTGTTAAACATTGTCTAGACGACGGCCATATCAACCAGTTTGACCATTCATGGATTAATAATGACTAATCCTTAGTTCTCGATCCAGTTGCTTTCCATTTATCACCATCATTACCATGATTGAAATTAATTTCTGTCGATTATCAATTGTCACTGTTCAGCAATGGTACGTGGATGACAACTGTGGAAGCATCCAGTAGCTAGACTTGAACAGCCATTTTGGCGGCCATTTTGGCGGCCATTTTGGCGGCCATTTTGGCGGTCATCTCGAACGTCTCAGAAGCATTTTAAAGGGATGGTATATTATTGGTGGATATGAAAATTGGGCTTTTAACTTTTTGCGAGATACCAAGAAACATTTTGTTAAACAGTGAGAGCTCGTAACCATTCTAAGAGGAATTCAAAGTTTATTTGATGAAAATCGGTTTTAGAATGGCTGAGTCGTTCAAAAACAGACTAAAAACAAAGCGATCCTAACAAAAAAGGCGGGTCCCACCTTTCAATAGGATCACTCTGTTTTGGATATCTCATACATTTCAAAAACAATTTTCATCAAATAAATGTTGAATTCCTCTTGGAATTACATACTCTTTCATATTTCATAAGTGGTTTCTTGTTATCCCACCAAAAATGCTAGAAACCTGAAGTTCGGTCTAACCCAAACTATACGATCCCTTTAAGGGGTGCTCAAGGTGCATTGTCGAACTTACCGCTAGAAGTCCTGACTCTTGGGGATCACGAACTTAACTATACTGGAACACTTATCATGCACCGGACGTCTCTCTGTGTAGTAGTATCATACTTTGCACGTCAACCTGCTGGTACTTCGACACAGACACCAATGGCAATGATGGATTGTAAAATACCAAGTCCATAGTGGAAACACCATACCGGGAAATCCCCTCGCCGGGAATTCCCAACACTGTTGAAATAACACAGGTCGGCCGAGGTGTGCATGGACTACAAAGTACATATACAGTGTAATACACTGTAGTTGTTTGTGATATAGCAGGGGGTGCGGAATAGGCCGTGAACTTTGGACGAACGTGTCTGTGGGCATTGCAGAATGGATGAAAAGGAGACGTTGCACTTACGTATACATAGGCATTGCAGAACGAATAAAAAAGAAGACATTGCATGTTATACGTCTCCTTCATGTCTAGGAATACCAGCGGCCGTCGCCTCAACCTCCGTCAAATTTTGATCTCTCTCCACTTCATTTGGTCGATGATGCATATGCCTATTTCCGTAACGTTCAAAGTCCAAACACGAGTAAAATCTATATTCCAATTGTCTCGCGCCAAAGCAAGAACAAAAGAGGTTGATCCACCCACCAGCTTGCAGACACGTTATGAATTGTGATTGATGCTCTCTATGTCTTTCAAGGATCTTGAGGAGAATGCACTGTTCTGTTTTTTGCTGTTGAATACAGCCCATCTAACCGCTGTCCTGTCCCGTTGAAGTAGCAGAAACAACGTATGTTGCGACACGGATTGTCGCCCCTACACGGATTGTCGCCCCCGGCTCGGGGCGACAATCCGTGACGGAGTTGGCGGCACGGATTGTCGCCCCCGTCACTGATTGTCGTCTGGCGACAATCCGTGACGCTTGTGCAGTTCCCAGTTTTTTACCTCGAAGGCGACAATCCGTGATGGCAAAAAAAAAAAAAAAAAAAAAAATGTTGCGACACGGATTGTCGCCCCGGGCTCGGGGTGGTTCCTCCGATGTTCAGCTTTGGTGGGATGGGTATGACTGGTAAGTTATGCGTATGTATCTGTGTGTGTGTGTGTGTGTGTGTGTGTGTGTGTGTGTGTGTGTGTGTTTGTTATGAGCTGCATGATACGTGCTGTGCATGATTTGTAGGTGCGTACAATAAGTGACTTGTGTATTAGTTTCCGTATTGTTGCGTGTGTGTGTGTGTGTGTGTGTGTGAAATGTTTTCGCATTTCTTTAATTTGCTTTACAGTAATGAAAGATATATGAAATTTTGAACTTGAAGTTTGAATTTTATTTGTGCAGCTCAAATATGGATAAACATCATAAATGTAAAGACTACATAACATAATTATACCACAAATAAAATACTATCTAGATCGATAAGTTAAACAGAGTAAGAAAATATTACTTACAGTCATGAAATAGACAAACTGTGGTTACGCTGTCATTGTGCAGCGATATTCATGACTTCCTGGGTTATGTTAAGGAGATTGTTATAATAAAGCAATGCCTATTACATTTCCGAGAAAACAAAAACAAAAACAAAAACATTAGGACATTCGGACACCTCTCCGACACCCAAATACAATATTACAAAAAATGTAATATCCATGGAGCGTATAGTGGGTAAGACTATAGGGAAACACTAAATTCGTTCTCATTTTATATAGTTTATCGCTGTCCCACACCTTCCCGGCCAGTAAAGTGAAAAAAAAAAAATGTTGTCACCTCATCCCCAACCCAAAAATTGCTTTCCGAGTTTCGTAAAATATACATTCAAAGAGACAAAGAAAAAATGTTCATCATCAATGGTCACGCGATGTCATGCGTATGGGTGCCACCTAAAATGACCATAAATCTTCTGCTGCAGGCGCTACTGTGGCAATGAAAATGCCTTCAGCGTGTATGAGCACGTGTTTAAAGAGTTCACACCGGCGTTGATCTAAAATTAGTATGGGTGTGTCAATTTCAGCGGTGAGGCGGGCTAGACGAGAGAGAGAGAGACCGAGAGAAAATACACACGAGGGAGGTACCCTCCCCAAATGTTATCTGTCTTTGTTTATTTTTAACTGCAGTCATTTTGTTCCATCAGTCTTAACTACAAAGTCCATACCACTATTCTTTGTCCCAGAATAAGTTTGGCATGAAATGCATTAGCGAATAATTTCCACGCCGTAAATAATTTGTCGATCGTTAGTTGATTTTAGCACAAACGAACTGCCATATGCACACCGCTAATACATACGTAATACAAACAAACACCAACTAACACTCAAACAAATCCTCATAATGCAAATAAACCAACTCGACACTATTTTTTTGTTTTTCCTTGATATTCATTGATTTCATTCAAATCATTCATAAATCGACCCATTCTGGATGTAACATGAACAAAAAAGTTACAAATGGCAATTTGAAACACAAACAAATCCATTTGTCAATTTATACTACAAATAATCTCACTTCAGCATAGATAACTCGATTATAGACCAACCCTACTAACAATTTCTTCACGAGAAAGTTTTGACATGTAGGGCCCTACCAAACCTATATCCCTTGAATATGTTGGTTTGGATCATGTAACACCTCCTTACTTATAAGGGCATATACATTTAAAAAAAAAACACACAAATACATTATACAAATCTAGAATGAAATCAGTCACAAAAAACCCGACCATCCCCCCCCCCCCAAACCGAAACAAATCTAGGGACTACAGCTATCCTAAATATTAAATCCTACCGAAATCTGTCATACCATTTATAACTATCCTTCTTCAAATCCAGTCCCCAACCCACCAACCCCTGATTGACCAGAGAATTAATCATCCCACACCCACATTCACCAACCCACATACATACACACACACACACTCACACACACGAAGGCTCGTTATTCGGAAGGTTTGTTTTTTTCCGAAACTTCATTTATCTGAAACACACAATTCCCTGTACCTAGAGGTTCGTTGATCCAAAAACGAAATTCGGAATAATGAACCTTCGAATAAAGAACCTTCGGACTAAAAAGCCTTCAGAATAATGAACTTTTGCAACAACGAATTGTAACCCCCTCCCCCACATACACACACACACCCGAACCGATACCACATTCCTTCCTGATGAAACGACTTCCAAATGTTGATAAATAGACATAATGGGCCGTACGCAGAAAAGCAGCATCCGCCCGCACGTAAGCACCACTCTGAATTCATAAACAAATCCGCCAAACCAACTCATCAAAGTCAAAGCTGCTGATAAAATCAATATCAACAGCTTACTAGGTATCCCTACCCACGCACAGCTAAAAAACACATACGCAAAAAGCTGACATAATAAACACATTCTTCCATCATACACACACACACACACACACACACGCACGCACAAACGGACACTAAATTATCATGTGCGCGCGCACATACACACTTCCTTGAAACCTCACCATGACTTTTTACATGGCATGTTTGCATGGATGTAGCCATGTTAGTTATGTGTTAGTATTTCAATGACTTTGTCCAGAACGATATTACCCAGCAAAATGTGCTTCGAGGGCGGGCGACAATCCGTGCCGCCAGCCCTCGTCACGGATTGTCGCCAGACCACAATCCGTGACGGGGGCGACAATCCGTGTAGGGGCGACAATCCGTGTCGCAACAAACGTACGCCGGAAATGTTGCCGCAATAATGTCTGGCGAAAGCGGTATTTCCCTGTAGCTAACCCTCACAAAACAGTGGCGACTGTATAATGATCACACATTACATTTTACTAACAAAATCATATACAGTTTTAGAAAATAAAGATATTATGCAGATACTTCTCCCTCTATATCAAGTAATCATTTATTCATTCCATCACTTAATTTCCAATTCTATCAATCGTAAATGTTGAACCAAAGTAGTTAATATTTCATTTCATTTGTTCATAATACAATACGAAATGAAGTATTTATTCAGAGGTCAATGTAATTTACATCGACCTTTCATGATTATTGTATTTGCAAACATTCATGTAATATTGAAAAATCTACTGAAGTCAAGGTGACCTCTTTGTGCCGTAATGAAACTTTTATTTGCACTGCGCAGCTGCTTGGTTTTCCTTTAGTTTTGTCACCAAAAATTGTCACTCTTGTTACCAATGTGTGCATTCAAGCAGCTAAAGACAGACATTGTTTTTTAGTGATGATGACGATAAAAAAAGGCTCTTTAAAACGTGACCGAAATATGGCAAGTTTTGTGCATTTTTAAGTAACCTAGATCATTGGAAATGCTAACTTCGCATCTACATGCCTCCAGTATGTTCTACAACAAAGAAAATCGATTTGCCACAAAAAGAAGGAAAAACCCACGCAATGTCATCTTTTTGGAGCATGTTAAATAGATATCAACAAGAACAACAAGAAGACTACCACAGAATGCTTTTCAAATTGAAAATATAGCTGAAAAAGAACGGAAAGTTACACATGATTTGTATATTTATATTTTGTTTTCCATTTATTTTAATGATAGCACCGTCAACATGGCATGACATCTTGACTATAAATAAATGTTAAGGTTAAGACAGATGAGGATGTAGAAAAAACAACAACTGACAGTCAATATATGAATATATTCTTGTGTGTGTAGGTACAAGGACACGCATGCAGATGCTTGTAGAAAGGTTACCCAAATGTGAACAGCCGATGGGTGAAACAAATTCAGCCTAATAAGGACAGAGTCCTCTCAAGGTAGTTAGCCATTTATCCACCATAATTATTATTGCCAGCAGGCCAAGTAGAAGATTCGATGGTGACCACAGAACAGGTGAACAGGTGAATATTAGTTAACACTCACCAAATACATAAAGCATAATATCAAGGAACAGTGATTGGCGTAGTCACTCTTTTTTCTTCCACTCTGCTCCTCTTTCCAGACAGTAAACTACTTATTTTCAAAATTAATTAACGTCGATCTCGTCCGCCAAACACATTTTACAGTGACAATATGCAATGGTAACATAGTTTTATAATCAAAACCTCTAGTTACATGTGTAGAACATTTACCAAGCATGACTACGATTTTGTTTGTGTAACAAGCCTTGTACATAAGGATAAACAAGCAAACTAGCAAATAAATGAGAAATTTCTTATCAAAACCTGAACAAAGGAGGCTCATTGTGAGCTTATATCAATCCAAGTGGGTTGTTATTTTGAGAGGCACGCAGACTATCATGTTGGGTATTAGTGCAACGTAGGCATGAAAACAATGGAGCACAAAGGAATACGCAAAAGCCCTATTATATGTTAATACATAAATGCAACGAGATGTCCGTACTACGAGAGGATTTTCCACTAAAACTGACTGTCATTACCCTATTGTTTCCCCCAATGCGACTTTTCGTTATAACGAGAATATTCCAGCGGTTCCGGCTATCTCTCTATAACAGCGTTCGTCTGATGGTAGGACTGTTGATGACGGGTACAAACTCCCTATGTCAAAAAAAAAAAAAAAAATGGGCAAACTGGTACATTTTTTAGTCTATTCGGAAGTATTCGGAACAGGAAGAACATTTCTCACAGTTATAATTCATGTAAGCAGTGAAGCATAATCATCTTACACATTAAATACACGAATGGAAATATGACGCGTGTAAGTATCAATATAATATAGACAGAAATCATCACTCAGTAAATGTATTCTGTCCTACTAAAAATACAATGCTCTACTGTAACAATGAAATGACGTGGCACAAAAATGATATGGTCATATATCATCACTCAAATATTTCGTGCTGGACCATAATCATAATTATATGGGTTAAACGGTAACAAGAAGAAAGACACAATGCCCTCGTTCTTTTTGTGTTTGTGCTGTTTTAATACCCTGCTTGTTTGTGTTTGTTTGTTGTAAACACAATCTTGAATTCATGTATGTGTAATATCACTTTACACTACCCTAAATTACCTTTTCATTCACTGAGGGTGTGGCCCCGTTTCATGATGATGGGAAACAAACTACAGTGCACATAGTTTACAAAAAAAAAAAAACATGTAAGCACTAAAACTGTAAGAATGAGAAATTCAGAACCATGATCTGCAGAAATCTTATGGCATAGCATCTTAACATTTTTTACACCTAATCACATGACCGGATATATAAATGGTAGGCATCAATACGAATTAGACAGCAGACTAGAGTTTGATAAACAGTGGTCAAAGAGGTTGGGGAAAACGTGGTTTATTACTTATGTAACTATAAGATGGAAGCCACATACAAAAGAACCAATAAATCAAACTAGGTTACTTTTGTGTGGCAGAACAGCCTTGTCGTTCAACGAAATGCGACTCGAAGAAGATCATGCTCGGAGAATGCACAAAAACATATCTAAAAGCTGAATATGCTCGACTCCCAACAAGGATAAGGCATCTCGTCACCCATCACTCACTGAGGTATAAGAGATCAGAAAGAAAGAGAGAGAGAGAGAGAGAGAGAGAGAGAGATAATATTTTAATTTGTGACCGTGCATCACAAAATGAGCAAAAAGTCCCATGTCACAATTTTGTGTGAGGACTCAAAACCGGTGAAATGTTGAATGTGTCTAATGTTTTTAATATTTTCTGAAAGAGCAATTCTTCTTTTTCATCATTGAAGTAAAGTTTGAAATCATGAAGTGAGTGGGAAATTGTGAATTTTGCAGTTTTTCTACATTTTTTTTTTTTATAGGCGTGGTTGTGCAAGTTTTACTGGCCCCTATACTTTTCTCAAAATTCCTCTCATTTTTCTTCATTTTTCAGTCTAATGGGTTTTGGAAAGATGCGGCTACTGCTTTAAAATTTAGCAGTAGTCATGAATACAATGCACTTATATAGCGTGCAAAACTTCAGGTTAAGCTGATACTTTGTTCTTCGTAGTTACTATGGAGTTTAACATTCCTTTTATTCTGTCCCATTCATTGCAAAAAGTGCGGCTTGATGAGGGCGATGAGGACAATACGCCAAAGAAGTTCACAAGATGGTCAGATGTGTTTGCTTTGCATCATGCTTAGCATGTTCACTGTGGAAAACACACTAAATAGAGGCAACTATCATTAACATTATCATGGCTGTGTCTGCGAATCGCTCTGCACACTGTTAGAACGCTGTGTAAAATTTCGTTGTTTAAAATATTGTTGTTTAAAATTCTAAACAATGTTGTTTAAATATAGAAAATTGGAGCTTGAATGCCTTAAACAGCGGTTGTTTAAAGACAATTCGGAATGATTGTCCAAACAAAATAAACAACGTTGTTCAGAAATTGATGGGCAAAAGTCATGTGATAGTCATGAACCAATCAGCGGGCCTGCATGTATCCTTCGTCGCAACCTAACCGCCGCCGGGCGGCCACCGCGCCTCACACACACACACTAACACTAACACGTACACGTACATCACACGTTTATGTACAACTGTAGCGCGGCTATTCATCATGATGGACGGAGGTGACGATGACTGCAATGCAGCTATATGGAGTCACGAACATTCTCAGCAAATGGGATCTAGCTATAGAAGAACTTTGCCAGTCATTCCAAGGTATTTATTTATTTAACTGATTGTTACATCGCTTCATGCCCATCTAGATCTGTAATTTACATGATGTATGAAGCTAGTCACGGCTCACGCTTTGGGTTCTTGGCCGCGGGCTGCGCTACGCCTCGCCTTCTCATGCATATGTAACGTTGGAAACTGTAATGTTAACGTTAACGTTAAGTTAGGTCGTCGCTGTAGACCGGTAGGTTAATTTCCTACGTACATTATGTTTTTCAACCAAAACGTGCTTGTATAAACACTTGCATAATTCAATCCTTACATACACTTTCAAAACTTCACATAAAATACGAATTTCTTTTACAAAAACTAATCATCTAAATCAGCGTGCGGAATATTCCCATTGTTGACACAGTAGACCTAGGTAGTCAGTACCACAGTCAGAGTATAGCCTATTCGTTGTAGTTCTATCTGAACAGTAACAGCAGCTGGCACCGTATCACATCACGCACAATTATTATAGGCGCAGTGTCCGAGTTCGATTATGTAGAAATCTCACAAGTTAGTTAGGCATAGACACTATAGGGTCTAACGTGACGGTTAGGGCCTAGCTATATAGGCAATGCTAGGGCCTAGTCAAGGCCCAAGGGCTAGGCCCTAGACATTTAGACTGCTGTGCTAGTGCTAAGTTCAATTAGGCCTAGGTCCTACTATATTACACAATGACCTGTCTCGATCATTTCCTACCTCATAATTTAGAACTTATGGTCAGCTGTATGATTGATAGCCCTACTACATCGACCACCCTCTTGTATGTAATAAACCGACCGTGTATTAATTGGCACACTGAACGCTTAGTACGCACTTCACTGCACGCAAAGCATATAAAAATGGATTGGTTTTGACTGTTGATGAGGATGGTGTGGGAAAACTTGAAAATTCACCGTTCATTAACAAAGTTAATGGTTTTAATCAAAGACAAAATTTCTAATGAATATTTTCACTGAATCATAATGTAATGTCTATGGAAGTTTCTAAAAAGCTTCGTACAACACGGTGTTCAAAACAACTTGGTTTGCCTGCATTGTCAATGCAAAAACAGCGGTCGATCTCAATAAGGAGCGTTACCGCGGGGAGTTGAAACGAGGCCACGCAAGTTCGACGGCGATATTTTTGCACTGAAACTTTGAATCGAAAAGGGAACAAAGGCATTTGATAGCCTAGCTCTGGATTTTCTCAATCACGTAGGTCAAGTTTTTTGCATGAATTTCAGTGTTAAATATTCTTATCAAGCAAATAAACATTAGGCGGTCGATGAGTAGTAGGTCCAACTGTACAACCAAAATCTACTGTAAACATAATGAACCCCCTAAAATCCAATACTAAAGTGCAAGTTAAGTTCTGCTACTTTTGCTGGAGCAATTCATTCTTTACTGAGCATCATGCCATCGATGATGCTCGATGAATTAAGGTCTACGTAAGCTTCCAGTAGAAAAAAAGGCCTAGAACCCCTATAGAAAATGAAGATAAAGACAGAAAACAGATTGTGGTGTTTTAAACGCACAATATAGTCTATGCACCACACGTGAACTTAATGCCTGTAGTAATAATATACCACCTTTAATAGTAGAGTTCTATTTGTTTCGTGTAGGTAGGTGGTTTGGAACCAATTTTTGGCACTTTTTGTCACTTTCGAATAAGTTTCTATGCAAAGATTAGGAGCTTTCTTCTCAGTCTGTCAAGATTTCCATGCCAAACGAAGCAGATTGTGCAAATTCACACAAACTTGTGAGAAAAATGTTTATAGAATGAACATTTTTGCAGAAGCTAATGATCATGCATAATTCACTCCATCATTTATGTTTTTGTTATTAACTTGAGTATTATATTTTTTTCAATTTGGTTTATAGCATTCTTTCTGGGCCACCCTTAATATGATTACAAATGCAATCTTGTTCCATAATTTGTACAGATCAAGCAAGACTTCAGCCAGGAGATCATGGCTGAAGACAGGATGTTTGCAGCATGGCCATGTATGCTGACAAAGTACTCTAGTATGGGGAATCAAGATGTCCATCGTAGCAAATGCTGCTTATTCGTCACATGGGTGACACCGATGGCCTTTCCCAAGGTACATTTTAAATAGTATTGCTCTGTGTAGAGATTCTAATCTACAGCCCCACGCAGTACCACCCTTTCCCTTTTTGCATTTGAGTTGAGGTGAATTTATTTACAACATTAACAAAATACTTACAGTATGTACATGACTATTAAAAAAAAAAAATTATTAGAGCGAGAAATTCATTCAATGCTTGTTAATTAATTTCTAAGACTTTCGCAAAAACCTGCAAAAACTGAAGTGGATCTGTAATTTCAAAGCCAATATCAAAGAGATCATCTGGGCTCGTGATGACTCTGCTTTGTCCATCATTCAACTTGCATGTCATGTTCCCGTATTTGGTTTTGTTGCCGATTCGACATCATGAGCTTCCTTTGCATTTATCATGCACTGATCGAGTGACACATTGCATGCCTTTAGATCTTCATTGATGTACGCACTTTTCATGTTCTCTTTTCCTTTCAGACTAGAATGCCCAGAATACAGTTTGTTCCTTTTGTTTGCAATAAAGTGGACTTTGATCTGCCTGCTCTTTCCTTCTTGACTTTCCCCACGATGATGACAAGATCATGAAGATGAGATGTCCTCTTTCCAAATGTCTAAGCCAACTTCCTTGGCAACATTTGACTCGCCCTCAGTAAGCTCTTCCTCTGTCTCCTCAGCCCCCTCTGGCAGGCCAGTCAGGCAGAGATTGTCCCTCCTTAGCTCATGTTGGACCTCGTCCTGCTGGAACTGAATCCTCAAGAGATGACATGTGGATTCAGAACATCTTTAATTGTGCTCATACAAGCTTTTTTCGCTCCTTGTATCACATGCGGTGGCGCAGCTTTAATGACTGTAACTACAGCTTGGACAATTATTTGGGAGAGGCTGTCTCCTGCCCCTCTCTCACATTATAGCACCCCACGGCCACACAGTTCATGTGCACTGAAACTTCTGGACGGTTTGTCCTTGCCTCCTTCATCTACCATTCCCCTTTTCTTCTCCACTGCCTGATCAACTCATATGATAATCAAGCTTTTGTGATTATAGGATAACATTAACAGAGAAGTCTTTTATGAAATATCAAAGTTTTTGTATTCTTTTTCCTACTACTTGGAATAAAAATCACTGGACCTTGAACATCCCTTGCTCTTGCTAATCTAATTAAGATATATGCATATTAACTGATCTTGCTTTATGCAATGCCAGAATATGACATGAACCTCCTGCAAAAGCCCAAATGTCATTCATATTGCAATAGTCTTTGTTAAGCACTTAACAGTAGTGCAAGATTATTCTTTGTATTAAGGCACTGGCTGTCAATACCATTCAACTTTCTTTCATCCAAGTTCATGGTAACTCTGATTTCTGCTTTGTAGAATAGCATGATGATTATTACAGCATAATAATTCTAATGCTTGGCCTTACAAGTTTGGCTCTACTCATCCACAATTACTTGCCCGTCTTGGTAGTAAATGCCATTGCCAGAATCAGTCCCTCATTCAAAATGTGTAGTATTTTCTACAATACCCTCCAAACAACTTTAAAACAGCCCCCCCCCCCCCCCCCCCCCCACAGTTAGTAATCCCGGTTGCAATCAAGTACAATATAAGTACATAAGCCAGCATCTGAATATGAGCTGATACTTGTCATCATTTCTCTTTATCAGCCTTGATTGTGTTAATATTTTTAAAGGGTATATTTGTACTTATCATTAAAAATACTCCCCCTGTGTCATATATTTTGCTCCACAGAGGAAAGAGAGACGCTTGCATTCAGCATGCTGCCGCTAGTTTGCCGAGGCTGGACTGCGAGGGTGTGGGGCAAGTGCTCCTTTCAGGAGTCGTTGGAGTTATTCTACGACTTTCAACCTGTAAGTACCTAACTGTTCGGAGGCTAATCTTCTAAAACAAGTGATGTGTTGCCCTCTTATTAAAATGATGAGATGGACTTTGACACTGCAATACAAAATATAGAAATCATCAAGCTGTGGTCAATAGTTACAGAAATTCCCAGTTTATGCTGTTTCATTTGTTAGTTTAGTCCATGGATTCTACATATTTATGCAAATTTACTATGTTGCTAATGTATGCTGTGAATCACAATAATTTTTTTTAATGAAAAAAAAAATCTTATATTACATAGTCAACATACATATTTACTTTATTTTGTGCCTGACTGCTCAATCACACACTTGTCCAATATCAATATGTCCTTTTCATTTTGATAAAAAGGTGAAAAAATTCGCATGAAATGCAAAATTGGTCCCAAATGTCGCCAATAAGGAATATTACATTCGTCAATAAATATTGCACTTGACCTATGGTATCATTATATTCAGCAAGATGCTGGAAATATATCACGTACCACTCATATACATCCAATGTGATACAGGGTGTCTCCCCCCCCCCCCCCATACCAAAAAGAAAAAAGACCTCACATACTCCTTAATGTTCCTACAATGTAAGTGGACAAAATTGTTATACTACTAGTACTGGAAAGAGTAACTTACCCAAAGTAATGAAATGCAATTCAGAAGTAGTTTTTGTTTGATAATACTTTTTGCCTGGGCTTGCCAGCAATAAAATTAATTGCCTTTCAGAAGTTCCCATAGGCCACACAGTTGAAAATTCATTCAGCCAGGTCATGGTTAGCCCTTGCAAGAATAGAAAATTTAATACATGGATGTTATATACTACATGAAATACCCAATTTAGAGTATATGTTTGCAAATGAAATGTTGCAGAATTTGGCCAGGCACTTTATTATGAACTCTACCTTGAACATTGGAGAGGTGTGGGAAATATATCTGTTCTGATGGACCTCATTATACCAATGCCTCAACCCAACACTTCTGCGTAGATTATTTCAAGATTTTATCGAGATGTATAGTTATGCATGTTTCTTTTCCAATTCCATTTCATTTTACAGGAGTGCACAGACCTGGCTTTCTACATTGGACAAATTGACAGGAAGCAGAGACCACAGCCCTTCATCTTGCTGATGGGAGGATCCTGGAAGAAGCCACTGCAAACCTTTGTCATTAGGAAGTTTTGGCTACACGACGCGAAGAACGAGAATACGAGGAAGCGATCTACAGTCCCTGTGCTCTGACTCCCGTCCCCATATCTATGCAGTTTCGCTTTCCTGTGCAGGACGGAGGCGTGGGGACAAGATCGCTGATTGGTTGGCTGACTGGCTGGCTCACTCCTGCCTAGCATCGGGACCGAACGCTATTTTGGGCAAGTACCGTACTCGTCTTCCCTCGGACAGGACGTTCCTTGGATTTGATCATGTCCAGAAGCAAATTTCGCACACGACACGCTTAACTCCAGGCTGCGTTGTGCTTGCGAAAACTCCCTATTGTAGAGAGACAGGGATTCTTGTTTCCAACTTTGACAAAGGCTGTGGACTGTGCATTCAAAGTGCATTATGTCCTAGATGTAGAGTACCAGGCTCAATGTTTTGCTGCTTGGCAGTTCTTGGAGACAGTTGTGTACAAAGTGCCTGGTAAAGTGACGTCCAATTCTGTGAGAGAGATCAGGACATACCTGAACTCTTCAAATCAGGAAGATTAGATGCGTAGAATGAGATTTTCATGGTCATCAAAAGTTTAATTGACAAAGTTGACTTTTAGGTCATTCGTCAAAGCAAAGGTTTGGTATCTATGTTCTATTTGTTTATAACACAATAAGTAATGGATACATGTCACATGGAAAGATCAAAGGTCATGAGAAGATTGTCCTATTAGTGGGTAATGTGGGCCCTTGAAAACTTGTGATAAAGATGGGCTAGAAATGAATTAAAAAGAGTATTTTGCATAGTAGTGACTTAATGAAATATTGGGCAAGATCTTCACAGGTTTATACTGAAGCATGACAGTCAATTTTCAGAAATATAGCAATTGTGAAATTAACACCTCATATCTGTTGAGCATAATGGAGGTGACACTCTGTACTGAATGTGGCCTTCATAAAATTCAAGATGAACTGTTTCGTAGAATGTATATTTCCATTATGAATTTATTTCATTGTATATAGAGTAATCGTCATTACTGCCATCTCTATCACAGGAGTGACAGAGATGATCTTTGCTGGACAGATGTGCTGTACTTGGCACATCCCAGTTATGAAAAACAAAATTGTATGTGTTCATGGTAGCAGGTATGACTAAACAGGAGTAAGTTTCATTATAATTACAATGTACTGTATATGTTATTTGGTCTGTTCAGATATGCTGAATATAGGTATGGCGTAGAATTTTCACAAGAGATAAAACTTATTTCTTAATGTGAATGGTTTCTCCATCTGCAGTATATTTGCAGTCATCATTGTACTCTCAAGGAAATATAATCTAATAACCCCTGACTTACTATTGCAGATGTTCCCCAAAACCATTGCAACTGAAATGATTCAAAATGTTGTTACATCAAATTGAACATTGTTAAAAATGATCTAGTTAATAGAGAAGCTGTGTAGTGCAATATCTTCAGTAATATTTTCTTAGTGGGGCAAAAAAGTACAGTATTGGGACAGAAAAGCAAATCCTTAGAGGGCCATTCCCGTATGCTTCGCTTATGAGATTTCCAAGCGCATGTTATAGTGACAAACACTTCAAGAACAAAGTCAGTGGTTCTAAGAAAATCAGATAATTATTCCAGGAAATAAGACTCATTCAAGATTTATCTTGTCTTGTCAGGGTATGATCACTATAAAACTGGATAATGTGTCTGTAAGGTGTGCATTGGACTGTAAAAGCATTCTGAAAAATTACATTCTCTGTGTACTGTTCATTCAGTTGGCCCTTTTGGACCCATCTGAGGACAACTGATGGTCCCCATGCACCCACACAATATGAGAAATGAAGCAACAAAATATTCAATGTGGCACAGGTATAGATAATCTCAAGCTGAACACATCCATGTTATGCCTGATAATTAATTCTTTAATTACTGCATGTTTCAAATTGAATTTGCCATTGCAGTTTAGTTGAAATACAGTTAAACTCGCCTAAGTCGACATCGCATATGTCGAATAATCGCGCAAGTCGATGATTTTAAAAAGTCCCGATTTTTCCCCATTGACTTACGTGTAATAATTTTCTCACAAGTCGAATTTTGTAAGTCGAATACTCGCCTAAGTCGATGAAATTCCAAGAACACTTTCATGGAAAAACCATTAAATTCACTGTGCCTAAGTCGAATAAGATTTTATTGTGCAATAAATCACTGTCAAAATCATGAGACGCCAGTTTTTGTTTACATAAGAACTAGCCCGACCAGACAGGTGACAAAAAAAATGATCTAAAGTATCACAATTCAAAGCGATCGCATGCGATTGTTGAACTCTCTTCGTGTTTGGAGGTCCGCTGGTACAGCCCTGTCGCGCTAGCGCTACGTACGTACAGCGACTGGGCTGTGTATAGTTGTGCGTACAGCGACTGGGCTGTGTATAGTCTGGGTATGTTTGCAGTCTGCGCTGTGCAGTGGATGGATGAAGCTGCTGAGTTTTCAAAGCGGAAAGTAGGGGGAAAGTTACGGGCACGGGTAAATCAGAAGTACACCTCTACACGCATTTCAAGCCACGGTATGGTAAACTGGAATCAATCACTGCTCAAATATCGTTCATATTCACTTCCCCAAGGTTTAACAAGGGTGTAAAGTAATCGGACCTGTGCCAATGCTAATGCACTGTCCATGCAAAGTTAGCCGCGGCCCTGCCGGGCGACCCGTGCTGCGGCACACATCTCCAGCTCTCGGCTCCAAAGTAGACAACATACACGTACATTTATACATAATGTACGTGTGGTGTGACTGTTGTTAAGTCGATTTTTTTCGACTTACGCACAAGTCGAAACTCGCCTAAGTCGATGTGTTTTGCTCAGTCCCGAGAAGATCGACTTATGCGAGTTTAACTGTATTGTGAAATGTGATTTTTACGGTGTTAAGCACCCCATTTGTATGTAAGTGGAATCAAAATGTACATTTGACAATACACTAAGCTTTAGATGAGTCGAGGTCAATTCAGCTGGGAAATCACTTAACTCGAGCATAACAAAAGCTCGTGATTTTTCCTCTGCAGTCAAACTGCATATTTTTACTAAATCTGCGCAAGTCGACACATTTTTCTCGGTTCTCGAGAACTCCGACTTATCAAAGGTTAACTGTATAAGAAGAATTGTTACTCTGTATATATTCTGAAAATGGATGAGACAATTCTTGATTGGCTCAATTTGTTATTTGTAATAAGTTTGCACATCGATGGACAGATTGACCGATTGAAGGTTTTCTAATGATACGCTGTCAGTGATATAGACAGTGAAAATGTGCTGAAATACATAATTGGCCAAAAAGATACACATTTGTGTTATTGTGCTTATATACAAGTGAGTTGTACAGTAACATGGGATTAAGAACTGTTTAAATTCTAAACATGAATATTTAATATTTGCTTTAAACAACCCAGTTGTATAAAATTACTTTTAAACAACCCGGTTGTATAAAATGACTTTTAAACAACAGTTGTTTAGAGTTTTAAACAACTCTTTTTAAACAACTCAGTTGTATAAAATTACATTTAAACAACAGTTGTTTAGACTTTTAAACAACTTTTTTTTAAACAACCCAGTTGTATAAAATGACTTTTAAACAACAGTTGTTTAAATTTTTAAACAACTTTTTTAAACAACCCAGTTGTTTACATTTCTTTTAAACAACAGTTGTTTAGAATTTTTAAACAACAAAGGGTTAAAAGTTTAAACAACTACGTGTTGTTTAATTTTTAAACAACAGTTGAGCGATTCACCGGTTAACTTGTGGTTGTTTAAAATTTTAAACAACCTTGTTGATTTTTTTCTAACAGTGCATAATACCCCTGGGCGAGTAGCCTAATATCGGGCTACACATACGCATGAATGAGGTTTTATTCATGGAGAAGATTTCATCATCGATAGCATCAAAATTATGCCAAGATAAGTACAACCTCCTGCTCTCCATGACATTACACATCTTTTCCTGAAAGAAGGAAAATCAAAACATTTTCAGTTACCCAGCGACATTTCCAAATTCCCTGTCACATACTCTTAACTATAAAAGTTCACAAGGAAAGTTTTCCTTTAGGAAAAGGCAAACACTTAAAACAGCAGGTATAAAAAACGACTGAAGAGGCATCGGTACCGTTTCGATCTTAGCAGTGTGTGTTTAAATCCTTCGCTAATCCTGACATCCCACACTGTTTTGTAAAAAAAAAAAAAAAAAAAAAAAAAAAAAAAAAATCAAAAAATCAAAAAAATTCTAAATTCAATCGTTTTATTTTATTTTTGTTACTCGCACGGCCGATTACTCAATATGTTGACTAACCATGAGTTACAAGATAAAATGCCAAAGAGGATAAAAAGAAAGGGAATAAAATGCCGTATAAAAAGCTTTGCAATAGACATATATATATATATATATATATATATATATATATATATATTTCCTTTTACGTAATCGGGTTTTTTGATAGAATATCTTCCAGCACGTTCCTTAGTTATAGAACATTAAATTATGGTTTTTACTAATTGATAAATACTTCGAGTATTCGGAAATGCAGCTTTTAACACAAGATGCAGTCTTTTCTAATTTCATTCGATAGTAAAGTTTTGACTCCACTTTCAGCATAGACCCACAGGCTTCACTGACGCACATTGCGAGGTCTTTCCAGGTTGAAGCTCGGAGTCATTTCTATTGCCTTTAGGAGTCTGAACCGGACGTCGTCTTCGGATTCGTACTCGGGTAGCCCCATGAAGATGAAGCCTGGGCAGGTCATGACTTCTGGGCAGATCTCAGAGGGATCAGCGCCGTTGTGACACGTTCTTGTGTCCATATGTCGGATGGTGAAATCGAGAGACCGGAAGCCACCGATGGGTACGTGGTCAGCTCCAGTCAAGAACTCTGCGACATACGACACGGGACAAAATTTTGAAGCGTTGACAGTGAAATATAAAATGTTGCTTATGGTTTTAAATTTTAGTTTTAATTTTCTTCTCCTGAATTAACAAACTGGTGGAGAATTCATCGATTTAGATATGTATATCAACTGGTAAACGCACGATAACATTTACATGTATGTATGTATAGCACTCACATATCATTACACACAATTATATATGTGTGTGTGCGTGTGTGTGTGTGTGAGTGAGAGTGTGCGCACGCGGCTATATGTCTGTGTCTGTCTTTTTGTGATTGCATTGGTGACAGAAATGAAACGAAGACATCCTGAATAAACAGTAGCGCAAAGTTTCTTACTGAGAAAGAGTCTCTTCCTGTCCTCATCAAACTCATGGAACACATGCCAGAATAGTCGGATAACTGGATGGTCCGCCCTGTATGGCAATCCGTAGAGTGTGCTCTGTTTGAAATACAGATATTTTTGGAGATTCAATTCAATTCAATTCAATTCGCGTTTATTTCATTCAAACAGATAAAAAACATTCAGACAAGGTATATAAATAAATTCAAGTTGACAATAAAAATGTTACAGAATGTGGAGACAGCAAGAAAAACAAAGTTTTATAAGCAGCTGCCACCATAACAAAAGCATTTATGATAAAAGTCATATTAAATCGTACAAACAAATGTGCATAGATATTAAAACCAAAGAAATTGAAAATACATATTGTACGATAGACACATAGAAACAAAAACAAACAAACAACAAAAAAAAAACACAGAGTAATACCCGAATGGGTAGGTTACTTTTCTTTTTCCAATAAGAATAATTTAAATCTTCGTTTAAAAGCATTTAAAGATGGACTCATTTTAATTGGCTGTTGCAAGTTATTCCAAATTAAAGGTCCTCTATACAAAACAGAATATAAACCAACATTTGTTTTATTAAGAGTAAATGATAATTCAGAGGATTTATCAAACAATACGAATGAATAGCACTATTTAACTGAAACAAGAAAGAAAGACTTGGGAGAATACAATTTTAAAAACATAAATACATAAATACACCAATAATATATTTGTTCAATTCAAAAATATCTAAAACATTACATTTCATAAAAAGAGGTTTAGCGGAGGCAAGATAATTGGCGTGACATATAATTCTCACTGCTTTCTTCTGCAGACGGAAAAGCCTGACCATAGAATAATTTGATGTATTGCCCAAGCAATGTTTCCATATTGAAGTTGACTTAATATAATAGCGTTATAAATCATACATAAAATATTATGAGGAAAATATCGTAATTTGTATAAAATACCGATACATTTAGAAATCCTATTGCAGACTGAATCAATTATGTTTATGCCAAGATAATCTATTATCAATAATGACGCCAAGAAATGACAAAGAACTCGTAATTTTTATAAGATTGTTATTCATATAAATTGCTGAATTCTGTATATCAATTTTCTTATTAGTAAAAATCATACATTGAGTTTTCTTCACATTCAAAACCAATTTATTCATAAGAAGCCAATCATAAATTGTTTGAACCTCTTCATTAAAACGTAACAATAAAGTAATAATATTATCATCAGACATAAACATACTGGTATCATCTGCATATAAAATGAACTGTATTTTTTCTGTGACATTGCAAATATCATTGATGTAAATAAGAAACAAAAGTGGACCAAGTATTGAACCCTGAGGCACTCCACATCCCAGGCTACACAACTCAGATTTACATCTATTAACCAATACAAATTGTTTCCAATTATCCAAATAATTTGAAAATAAGTTGAACAAGTTACCTCGGATACCATGAATATATAACTTATCTAATAAAAGAGAATGATCTACAGAATCAAAAGCCTTGCTTAAGTCTAAAAACAAACCAATTATTAATTGATGAGAATTAAGTGCATTAGTTACTTTTGAAATAAGGTTAATCAAAGCATGGGACGTGGAGTGCCCAGAACGAAATCCATATTGACATGGTGTTATTATATTATATTTGTCTAAAAATAACAGTAATCGATCATATATACATTTCTCAAGTATTTTAGAAAAAACAGATAACACAGATATCGATCTATGGTTATTAACATCATGACGTGGGACCACTTTTAAAAACTGGTATAACTTGGCAATTTTAAGTTTGTTTGGAAAAATACCAGTGGATAAAACAGAATTTAAAATATTACATAAAGGATAACAAATTACATGCATTACTTTTTTTTACAACAGCTATATCAATGTCATCATAACCAGAACTTGAACCATTGTCACAATTACATACAATTTTTACAACTTCTCCTGGGGTAATAGGGCTTTACAAATTGAGTATAATTATCATTAGTACAGACTTGAATTGTGTTCTTCATACAAACCTACATTAACAAAATGATCATTAAAAACTTGAGCAATATCTTATACTATTTTCAACTTTCCTATCATCTGCCATAAGATAATCAATACTAGATTGTACATTCCTTTTACCCAAAGCCTTATTAATTAGTTGCCAAGTTTTTTTTATATCAAATTTAACGTCTCAAAACCTGTTCTTAAAAAAAAATCATTCTTAACACTTTATTACTAAATTGCTTATACATCTTTTCTCTATAAATTGTTGGACTTTTTTATGTATTTTTTATATAAAACATACTTCTTATTACACAATTTTCGTAAATCATTGTTAAACCACGGTTTGTCTATACGGTGTTTACATCTGCACTTCTTTTTAGGAAAACATTTATCATATAAATACATGAATTGAAAATAAAAATTATCATATGCAATATTAGCATCACAGTTATCCACATGCCAATTAACTTTCAATAATTCACCAAGAAAATATTGCATATTTCTCTCATTTATCAATCGTTTCTCAAAATATAATATATAAAAAATATATATATATATATATATAATATAAAAATATTCAAAATTAGCACTTTCACTCATTTTGTACCGACAAAAGACTGGAAAATGGTCAGATACATCCGCCAAATAATACCAGATACCAAATAATTAATTTCATTAATGAACATATTATCAATTAGCGTACAATGACGGATTTCTTGTCATTGTACTCCTGCCTGGTTTTTGAGCAGTGATCATACAAAGATACAAATTACCGGATATGATCTACTGAAATATTTGATAGATATCAGATTCTCTCGTCTCTAACTTATGTGATATAATGTAATATGACAATGTGAATCTCTATGATGTTATCATAACCTCTATAAACTAAAAAAAGGCATAATCATTTGTGTAATAGTAAATACTATTTACACTCTTACATAATGATTATATGTACACAGAAAGCGAAGAAATGACTTTCTTTTTGTATATGTACACTATTATGTATGATTATATCATAATATAAGAGGTGACAAAGTTGAGAGGTTACGCATTTTCAAGTCCAACACTCACAGTGATATTTATTTATTTATTTATTTATACAATTTTCGACGCATGCATGCGTCATCTTCAGGGTCGACATGAATTACACATTAGAGTATACGCTATTAATGACGTGACTTTATGGAATTTTGTCACCTATCGATGCAGCATGTTGACTGAATGCTCTCCCTGATTTTCGATTGTCCTGTAACCATCAATAAAACTTTGTCTCAAACTTTAATTTACGAACGAAAAGCTTCAAAATCTCATGATACAGCGCGGTTGTAATGCCCTCAATATGACATCAAATAAACTAGTCAGCTAGTGAGTTATTAGTCATAACTACAATTATGACTCATTTTACATTGAAAACTCTAGTCAATGATGCAAAATCTTCATCTCCATTGTTCAAACGTATGTTTGATTTTCTTTTGGATGATATTGTATTCCGAAGCAAAAATAAATAAGTAAATAAATAAAATTGGTTATGTAAAGTTTGATGTTAAGAATACTCGGAAAGTTTGAAAGGAGGTTTTAAACATTCCGACTAAAAATACAGAAATTGGTAAGTTAGATGATGAAATAAGTAATGACCCCGTTGATATTGGATTTTTTTTTTTAATCCTTATTTCTAACAAATAGGTGAAACGCTTGCTCAAGATATTCCGGTCACAGAACAGAATTTTATTGAATTCTTAGGCCAGTGTTACCCAAATTCATTTTTTTTTTTATTGCAACAAATAGATGCGAGATTATTGATATTGTATCTTCTTTAAAAACAAACGAAGCTCTGCTTACGATGACATAGATATTGTAGTCTTAAAGGTGTTAATCATCAGTTGCAGATCGTTCGGCTCACTTTGTTTTAATTTGCAAACCTCAAATGGCGTGTTTCCTGATGAAATGAAATTTGCTAAAGTAATTCCAATATCTAAGAAAGGTAGTAATTTGGATGTTAGTAAGTATCGTCCAATGTCTTTAATATCTTCATTGTCCAAAGTATTAGAGAAAATAATATTCATCAGAATAATCATTCTTTCTAGTGAGTACGAAACATTTAAGATTCCTAGTTTGGTTTTTGAGAAAAACATAGTACCATCCACGCAGTCCTTCATTTTATCGATAAAGTTGTTAATTCAACTGACAATCATTCTCATTTAATTTGTATATTCTTGGACTTCTACAAGCCTTCGTTACATTGATTACATACTCCACATGTTGTGTTCCATAGGGAAATCTTTTAGGGCGCCGCTGTTATTAATAATATTATATCAATGATTTTTCTTCCGTAGCTGGGGTACTTTCTTTTATACATTTTGCTGATGAATCCAGTGTTTTTCTTGCCCATAATGATGTCGATGTTCTTATTGAATAAGTAAATATAGAATTGAAAAACGTGAACAATTGGGTCAGAGGTAGTAAGTTCTCTTTGAATGTCCAAAGAAAAGAATATGCCTTTCAGCAATACTGTTAATCTTTTTTTTATTAATTCAGAAATAGTTCAGGATGATTGTAATTTAGGAAGTGTGTCATATTTTATTTATCTATTTTTTGTACATAATAAACTTTCTTGGAAGACACATATTGATCATAATCATATGCAAAATTATTTTTCGCAATATAGGCTTCATGAATAGACTGAAATTTTGCATCCCTCAAATAGCGTTACTTGTGTTATACTCCTCCTTGATACTCCCCTAATTCAATTATGGAATTTTAGTTTGGGAAAATACTCTTCAGACGCTCCTGAGTAGAGCGCTATTACCGCAAAAGAAGCCCTCCGTATCATTTGTAATTCTCCAATACGTTCACATACAAATACATTGTTTGCCTGCAATAAGTTATTACAAATCAACGAATTATCTTTATTTAACTTAGGACAATTTATGTACTTGCACGATAACAGTTAACTTCTGCCTATTTTTTCATTCTATGTTCTTAAAAAATCAGTCTTTCCATAATTACCCCGCTCGACGGTATAATGAGTTTCACTTACCACTTCTTCAAACCATTTTAGCAAAGAATACACTTGTTTACACTGAACCAAATTACTCTGAATCTTGATATGAAATCCGCTCCTTCTATATACTCATTCAAAATGAGATAGAGATTTTCTCTTTTACAATGCTACAATGACGACGCCCAGAATCGGATTAGTACATTTCTTCTTTTACCCGTTTGGAAAATCTACATTGCTGTTTATCATTATTATTTTTTTTTTAATTTTAGTAGTAGTAGTAGCAGTAGTAGTATCGCTACTATTGCCTAAGCCAAGGTTATGATTAGATTTTTCTTAACCTAAAGTGCGCAGTTGAAGGGTTTATTGTATTTTTTTTCTTCTCCCCCCCCCAAAAAAAAAAAAAAGAAAAAACCTCCGAGGATCGTTGTTCTGTCTATTTGGTTACCTCATTGCCACGCTTTTGTCTTGTTTCTTGTCTTGTTGTCAAGTCAGTTTTTTTGTTCCCTACATGCCTCATGTTCGTAATTTTGTTTGTTTGGGTTTTTTTTTTGTGTGTGTAATTGTTTGTCTGTCTGTCTCTCAGTGGGCTTCAAAACCTTCTGTGCTGCTTTTTTGTTGTTTTTAATCAATGTTTGCATCGAGATCTTTCATCCAAGAGAGGACCACACTCTACAAGCTTTGTCTTCTTAGTGGGTCCCTCCGTCATTTTCACACAGTGCATAATATAATTGGCATTCGTTTCTACCTCAGCAACCTTTGCGATGTATATCCATACTGTAGTAAGTGTTCAATTAATGTTTTCTCTGCACAAAGTTGCATGCATTATCTATGTCACTGAAGAGAGAGAGATTTATGTTTATTAATCATTTTACTATGAATAAAACGAAATGAATTTGAACTTGAACTCATGAAAAGTAGATACTGTGATTTACAGGTTGTCTTGAGTGACAGCAATGTTCTCCCCGTCTGGCTGTAGCCCATCGAAGCTGAGCTCGAGCCCTTCAAGCTCCTCTGCAGAGTACACTTTCAGACATTACAGCTGGAGATAGAGCTCTGGGTCTAGACTTTGGAGATCTTCATGTGTCATAAGCCTTCCAAGCAAAAGATAACCGATCACATTTCGTCAATTTCGTGTGAGTGTGCTGTCGAAATCAATAAAGGAGGAATGTGATTTGTGATGTTTCTGTATGCTGTTTCTGTATGCATTAGAATAAAAATCTACCGTCACAATGAGACTTGGAAACGGTGCTAAAATCACCATCACAGCATTAAGCTAGACTATTGAATGGATTTTCATTCATTATAACTCCTGAAAGACAGAATAACGTACATTCAAGGTCTTGATAATTAGAGTATCGACATACAGACACTATATCTCTTGGGCATTATCTATCAGGAATCATCTTCTTGCAGGTCAACCTGTTTATATGATTTCATAATTATGTTCAAAAGACGATAGGGAATTCTTTTTTTTTTCGATAAATGCAACTAATTATATCTCAACACTTTAGGAAAGCATATGAACATTTCCAAGCTTTAATTATTGTTTTGTTTTCCTTTGTAATGAAAACACCAAAGTGCTACCTACTTTTCGTTCAGGAGTTTTTCGTACATCAATAGAGGTAACGGAAGAGTGACGACCGATGAGTTGTAAAGACATAAAGAGAAGAGGAACCCGATCTTTTGTAGAGTCTTGACGTCCTTGTTGTCCTGTGGTAAACGTAACAATAAAAACAGTAAAACAATATCGATATAACTAAATGTTACACTATCTGTAAATGTGTACTTAGTCCCATTACCTAAAAAAAAAAAACTAAAACATTATTGTGCAATTGTTACTACCTCATCATGTTTGTGATGTATACATATATCACACAGTTATAGAGAATATATGCATGTATAATCACAATATAAATTGAAACGAATTGGTAATGCATTTTTTAGCCAATAAAGTACAGGTTTATTCAAATTTGCGGCGTCTCACGCATTTTTATGGCTCCATAAAAAGTAATTGGGACGCCGACAATTTGAGTCAAATAAACCTTTATGTCAGTGTCCGAAATGCATTACCAGTAATAGACATACATTGTATATATATATATATATATATATATACATATATACACACATATATATATATATATATATATATATATATATACATATATACATATATATATATATATATATATATATATATATATATATATATCAGTGCGGGAAGAAGAGCATTCGTGGACGTAGCTAGTGAGCAACGTGCGTGTTTATTGCCGAGCTTTCGGTCTCGTTAGGACCTTCATCAGGGCTGTAATGATACAAAAATCTGCTGTAACCCAGAAGACGAATCGCATCATCTCGAAGAACTTCAAAGTCATTTCGTAAGACGGAAATACGACCCACAGACCGTAAATGATGCAATAACAAGAGCAAAACAAAAACCCAGATCTGAACTCCTCACCTAGCTACCACAAGCGTAGAAAAAGACAAAAACCAATCTTCACAGTCACATACAACAGAGCCACGGAAAAAATCCCTCGCATCATCCAACAGCACCTCTCAACACCACAGTCGTCACCACCACTGCAGAAAACTTTCCCCGAACCCCCTCTCATCTCATACCGCCGACCGAGATCACGTCGTGATATCTTAGCTAATGCAAAAGACCCGAAAACACAAACACACCATCAATACACAGACATCAACCCCCACTCTGGCTTCTACAAATGCAAATCAAACAAATGCATCCTACACCAACACATTACAGAAACAAACTCACAAGTACCACCACAAATCGCACATACCCCATCACACACTACAATGATTGCAAATCAACTTGGGTCATCTATTTACTGACATGCACACTCTGCAAGAAGTAATACATTGGCAAAACTGAAACCACACTCTACACACGACTCAACAACACTAGCTCAGAAATTGCACGAACATTCAACACTCAACCAAAACACCCCCCCCCCCCCATACACAAGACACTTCAACCTCCCAGAACACAGCCTGAACTGCTTACAAATCACTGCCATGGAACTAATCATGTAGAGGACCCGCTCTGTGATTCTAAATCGTGAATCCTACTGGATAGCCACACTGAAAACTTTACAGCTAAATGGCATCAATGTTGACCATTAACTGCACATGCGCAACAATGTGATGCGCATGCAACCACACGCCAACCCACACATACACACACGAACAGACACACTTAACCCACAGACACCACCGCAAGTCTTTATATCCGCCATCAATATAAGGTACACTCTTACTTCATTATGTGAACCGTTAACATTTTGTACCTTATGTAATATTCTGTAATTACGTTATATTATTTCTTTTTAATATGTACATAAATGGTTGTGCAATATATATTATTTATGTTATTATTATTCGATAGCCAGAAGACGACGCGAGGCTGCTGTACTGCATTATATATAGCCACTTACGTCTTGCACTGCTGCCACATGCTGTATTATTGTCGATAACATAAAAATGTTTATTTTCATATTATTATAGTCTTATGTTACATAGCACATAATACGAAGATATTGAATTGCCGTTTTTGTTGTATACCTTCATTTCAATTCATAACACGAGTTTGATATGAAATGTATTCAATAATATGAAATTAATTTTGTTTATTATCATTATTGTATTCTGTTTATAATTACGGATTTATTGATGACATAGTCATTATAGACACACGCTAGTTAGATTTATATTGTTACGAGTGTAGCCATACGAGTGAGTCATTTTTGTATCATTACAGCCCTGATAAAGGTCCTAACGAGACCTAAAGCTCGGCAATAAAGACGCACGTTAATCACTAGCTACGTCCACGAATGCTCTTCTTCTCGCACTGAATAATATAAATAATGAAGGAGCTACACCACTGGTGCTGTACATGGTCGGGACCCCTTCTCGCACACTCTCTCTCTCTCTCTCTCTATATATATATATATATATATATATGAGAGAGAGAGAGGGAGAGAGAGAGATAGATCTATGTAGGCGATATATGAACTAACTTATAGGCTGATATATACCGCATCGAACCACATGTAAGACGAAACGCTCTGTTCATCCAGCCTCCTGAAGAATGGCAGTTTGTTCGTGTCCATTACCTCCCTGAAGAACTCCTGAAAGAATTCCTTTAAAATTAAAAGAATATCAGAATAACAATAACTTGCCATTCCCACAGTTTTGGTCTAAACGGGATAGGCTGCGTTTCTGCCGCCGCATTTCCTATGCGGTCGTCTAATATTAAAAAACAAATAAAACTAATGCAGAAACAGCAAACATGTTCGACTTGAATGAATATTTCATGATGCACGAGTAGTGAAAATGACAGCACAAATTCCAACTATATTATTATAAAGAAAGAAACTGAAATAGGCTTCAGACTTAAAGTGCTTAGTGGTAACGTAATTACCAGAGGTGCAGACACGTACCCCTCCCCTTTCTGTAGCTTGTGTGTGTGCGTACAAATTTACAGATCCTGTAAAAGCCATGCCACCGCGTATTGATACGGCAGTGAATCGATATTGGCATTTATCAGTATACATTGCATCGACCTTGTAAATAGACATTCATCAGGGAAAAACTGATATGGGGTA
The DNA here is from genome assembly GCA_033980235.1 of Diadema setosum. Lineage (NCBI taxonomy): Eukaryota > Metazoa > Echinodermata > Echinoidea > Diadematoida > Diadematidae > Diadema > Diadema setosum. Next base: position 22,165,625 of record CM067079.1, on the reverse strand, counting down.
AATCAACAAAGCTGTATCTTATTTTGGACAGAGGATCCAACTGTATATATATATATATATATATATATATATATATATATGTATATAATTATAAAAAATTTCTTTAGCCCTAACTTAAATGGGCTATTTAGCAAGCTTGAATTCTGGGGGGGGGGGGGGCATTATGGCCCCCACTTCAGATCTCGGCCGTTGATCGCGCGTTCGCCGCAAAATTTTGCATGAACATAAAGGCGGATGTAATCTACAAGACTGTTAAGTTAAATTTTCAAAAAATTTGCATTTTCTATTTTAAATTAATTAATTATGCAAATATATGCCAAAAAAAAAACTCATTTTCGTCTGTAATTGGCTTATAAAAGCTTATTGAATGCTGATTTTTGGTGTAAATATTCCTAGTGACATTCCGAACGTTTGTGCGTAAAAAAAAAAAAAAAAAAAATAAGTATCCAAATTAATTTCTTATGTTTTGTATTGCTTTATAATTTTTTATGTATTTCTTTGTTTTTTCGAACTTTTGTTTTTGTTTTTTTCAGCAGAATTTGTCATACACATCTTAAGAAGCATAATTATATGAATTTATTTCAGCCATTAAAATTAAAAATATGAATCTTTATATGAATTAATTGAAAAAAACACAATTTGTATTGACTTTGTACACAAAATCACGTTTTTGAGCAATTTTGGGGTTGACGAAAATTTTTTGAAGGGACGTGGCTTCGGAACGGTATGCCCGGGCGCGACAAATTTGGTCTCAAAAGTTGCGCGAGACTTGAAAGTAAAAAGTCAGCGAGCGGCGCGGTCAAAAAATTTTGCGCGGCGGAATGGTCGTGTAATTCGTCGAGAGGGGAGGGGGGCCATTGTGCCGGTTACAGCTCGTTATTCCGAAGGTTCGTTATTCCGAAGGCTCTTTATTCCTAAGATTCGTTATTCCGAAGGTTCATTGTTCCGAATTTCATTTTCGGATTAACCAATCTTCGGAGTAACGAACCTTCGGAATAACGCCACAAATTTTCGGATTAACGAACCCTTTTTCATTTTCGGATTAACGAACCTCTAGGAATAGGGAATTTGCGTGTTTCGGATTAACGACCCTTCGGAGTAACGAACCTTCGAAACAGCGAACCTTCGGAATAACGAACAGCACCCCATTATGCCCCCCCCCCCCCCCCCCCAGGTAAGTTAGGGTTAAGTAACTTAACAAAAATAATCGCATTCATTCTCACATTTCTAACAATACATCCTGACATCCTGACAAAGCTCCAATGATGAAAACAAACTAGGCATATCACACATTATCACTGATTATTGTTTGTAATCGATCATAACGATTGACCAATTCCGCAACCCCCTTGCCCCAACAAAAAGAAAAAAAAAATATGTAGATTATGCTGGGAAAATGTTATTGTTCAATAATAGAATTATCGTTAGGTCGACATAAATCATGACCTTAGGAGTGTTACTCAGCAAAACCGTTTTTTTTTTTTTTTTTTTTTGCATTGATATTGAGTTTGATTATTTTATTTGTTTATGTGGTGGTGAACTAAAGTGAGAATCTGTGTGATGACGACATCCAGGACCTTTGTAGGGCCTCCCAGGTCCGTTGCACACTCGTCTTTAAACTAAACTTCCAACGGTTTCAACCATGTCGCTTTTCCGTCGTTCCAGTACCGATCGACATTCTCCATAGCAGACTGCACGATACTCGATCCTCGTTGGATGTCCACAAACCTCAATACAGGAGATCGGAGATCGCTTGGGGGAATCCCCAAGTGTGGATTCGCCCGCAAAGTGTTATTCTGCACAAACTGGATGTAATTCTGAAAGTCGATTTCAGAAGTGATGAAGTTCTGTACAAAAGCAAAAACAAACAAACTAATAAACAAATAAACAAACAAAAATGGTAAATCAACAACATCGACAAAATTCATCAGACATAATAGTTTGATGCCACCCTAACATGTCTCAAGTAGAAAAAAACAAACAAACATATAAATGGACTTAAAAATGAAAGCCATTAAGCAAATGAACAAATATACTCAACAAGAAGATTTCAAATTTAACACCTCTTTTATAAGCTTCACTGTAAAGAGTAGAATGTAATCGAAATTGTCCTACCGATCACTGGGTAAGAAATTATATTTGCATGAATTCAATGAGAAGTTAAATACAGTTCTCTACTTTTTTATGTGATATGGGAGCACATGAAATTCATGTCATTATGGTAACTGATGATATGTAAGCCAGTGTAATGTATCATTTCTAGCTCTCATAAAGTTAAGAAAATTGCGTTAGCACTCCATCATGACAGCATTTGCCATAACACTATAGTCTAATTACTTCCGCAGGATTCTGAAAGAAGTTACAATGCGATGATTGCATTCTCTTCAAGCCCAGGATACGAATTACTATCTACATCTGTACGTTCTTGTGGTATTACAGTCATCCAAATTACAGTTGTTATGCGTTATCATCATTGTTACTATTGATAACTATTGCCATTACTACTATCAATGTTACTTTTTAGCCTTGTCAATACGTGTTGATAATTCTCTGTATCAATCTTATTGTCGTTACTGTTGTTATCATTTAAAATGTTAGGGTGTCTGAAGTTATGGTATAAAAAAAAAAAATCATACAATCCCCTACGCTGTAAATTCAATTGCTTAGATGAATTAAAATCAAGATTATTGAACAACGCCACTTCTCCACGCAACACGACGCGCTTTACCTGAAGTATACACGTGTATCATCCTCCCCTGAGACAATATCGAACTTTCCTTGAGTAATATCCTGGCAGTTTTTAATCAAGACAACGAGTTTTCGGATTAACAAACCTAAGGTATAACGAATCTTCGGAATAACAGACCCTGTACATTTCCGGATCAACGAGCCTTCGGAAAACAAACCTGTTTTTATTTTCGGATCAACGAACCTTCGGAATAACGAATTCTATTTCACTTTCGAAAAAACGAACCTTCGGAAAACAAACCATTTCTTCTTTTTTTTTCTTTTTTTTTTGGGGGGGGGGGGATTGACAAACTATCGGAATAACGAACTTTTATTCATTTTCGGAATAACAAATCTACGGAATAACGTACCATATTTCATTTGCGAAGAAACGAGCCTTCGGAAAAACGAACTGCATTTCATTTTCGGATAAACGACCCTTCGGAAAAACGAACCTTCGGAATAACTCCACAAATGTTCGGATTAACGAACTCTTTTCGCATTTTTGGATGAACGAATCTCTGGGTGTAGTGAATGTGTGTGTGTTTCGGATTAAGAACATTCGGAATAACGAACAGCACCCGCGGAATCATTTCATTGAATCCGAAACACGATACCTATTTTTGTTTTTTTTTAAGGTTACAATTTGTGTTTTTCTCTACAGGTTGTTTCTATAATAGAATGAACTTACCCGAACCATATCCGCTGACATTTCGAGAAGCTTCCACTTGCTGTTGACATCAAGTAGGAATAGATACTGAATCCAGGTGAATGTCTGGAAGAAAAAAAAAAAACATTTGATGGATTGGTCTCTGAATTGCGTCAGACAATCACAAGAGGAGAATGACAAATCACGGTAGCTTTCCTAATTCTCTTTGTTGGCAAATACAGAAAAAAAAAACTTGTCAGGCTTAAGGCTACCGTTACACGACCTGATGAAGTAAAATGCCATCAAATTAATTTGTATACATGTGTAATTAAATCAAATCGTTCTAAAACCATTTTCACCTAATAAATGATTCCTTTAGCAATTTCAGTACGATAATCAGGTACGACTAGTCTCTCATAAGTTTATTCCCTCCCAAATGTATTTTTTTTTTTATTTACATTTACTTATTCGTACAAGAGATGTATTAGTATTGTTTACTTGTCTTACTAACAATTAGTTTCTTGAGTTTGTGACAAATGCAGACAGGATAAAACTGACAAGAAAGAATATAATTAGTAGAAAAATTAGCAAAGAAGTGATGCACCATCACTTCGATGATCCCTCGCATTCATCCCCAAGTTGAATTATCCTTCGGGTTTATGCAAGGTTTAAGTGTGTACGTGTGTGTCACACACAAACACACTGTTATAGCTTCTGACCATCCGAACATTGAGAATTGAGGATTTCTGGGACGAACACTGAACTAGGGCTTTCTATAGCTCATTCGGTAGACTACCGGGATTGCATCCTTAGGTCTCGGATTCGAATCCCGATTATATCCCATTTTCTTTGCTCATTTTTCCACTAACAATTAGTTTCGTCAGACTTATCCCGTTGAATGAAATACACCTGTACAAGCGCATACTATCTGTTAATATAACAAAGGAAATTTGGACTTACTGGTTGAAAATTTAGAGCCTTGTCCCCTAGATATTTTATCATATGATTTTGGAGTTCTATTTCGCTGATGTCCCGTGTGTAAAACATCCGATAGGATACAATACGGTGCTTCCTTTCGTTTGCCTGACGAGAAAAGAAGAGTAGTAAAACTTCTGTGACATCGAAAAGGTATAAAAGGAAGGCAGATATGAAAATGTCAATTCTTAACTTTTATTAGTACTTTATGTAAACTGCCTACGGAGTAACAATTAATGTATAACTATCGATGAGGGATTGCACGATGTTTATTTAAGCATGTCATGCACTATAAAGGTATGGAACAGGAGCAACGATGTATAGTTCCCTCCCTCGGCTGAACAATTTTGTGTGTGATCATATCTCCCTTCTGAAGAAAGGGAAATCACTGTCCAAGGGTAGGACATAGAGGCCTCGTGTGTGACATAGTCACAACTCGTGCACGTAATATCTACATGCTTTTTCTCCAAAATTTTTTTAGACCTCCAACTATTTCATTGTCTCAATTTCAGCATTTTCCAACTCATACTAATGTCTTCAGCCGAAATCCATTGTTTTTTGGTTTTGTTTTGTTTTTTACATTTCTCATATTATCGGTTACACAAAAATGTGTTGAAGTGACTGCCACTTTGAATCAAACTTGTTAAGAGTACCCGATAAAGATCATTATGTGACCCAGACTTTGGAACAATTTCACCATTAAAGTTAGATACTCGACTCTCCTTGACTCTCTGTCGTCTTTCCTTCAACAATATTGAGGAACTTATTTGCTTTAATGCTTTGTGTCATATTGGGTCTGTATAACACCCTGGAGATACCCCAAACACCCGAAATGCACATATCTCTTGATATAACGATTACAGTGAATAATTATGTTCCATCTTTATAAAATATTTTGTTGACAATTGGAACCACAACAGACATAAACTTATACATAGATTGAAGGCATAGGATTATTATTGTTGTTGCTGTTGTTGTGATCCAGTCATTTTTAACATGCATAATAATTCACTTCGTGTACTCAAGCTGAATTCATTAAATTGTTCTATTCATCTAAAAATATGCCACTGCATTATATGACATGATTGTGTGTGTTTGTGTGTGTGTGTGTGTGTGTTGAAGATATTTAATTGTTTTTAATTCCTGATGTGATTCCTTATTTGCTTAAAAAGGCCTAAGGGTCATATAATAAGGGAAGTGTACCTCAGGGAGGCCGGATTTCTTACGATTTTCTACTACGCATGTGTTTTTGTGAGTACGGCATTGTTCTCTGGAAATGTCGAATAGATAATTCAACTTTAAAATCTTGAATAAAAATAGAATAAGGATAAAAAAAAAGAAAACATAAACAGATAAGAATTTGTCCCATGTACGCGTATCCACATGCATATTGTCAGCGCTCATCTCATCTTCAGATTCAGATTGTGTATTATGATTGTCATGAATACAAAATAATACAACCAAAAATATTCCCAGACCAGTGTTATTATATATGTAAAATTAATGCACATTAAGTACAAAATGCATAAAAATATGGTTATGACACACAACATTAAACAAACATACAAAACCAAGAACCAGTGTTACATTTGCACACAAAACTTTGTCAGCTTTTCATCTGTCTACGTAGTCAATGGTATAACACTGACTTTAGGCAGAACCCGGTAACCAGAGGTGAACAAAAAAACGCCGGGGGGGGGGGGAGGGGTGGACCTTTTTATCCCATCACTCTATATCAGGACTTTTTTAGGGCTGACAGGACTAAAGCTGTTGGGCACTCTACCTCATTGAGATGTTTCAGTGCGTTGATCAAGACGAAAACAGTACCAAATTCCTTGTACGCCGTGCTTCGTCGAAGGGCCAGCAGTCCTTTCTTTAACACGAGAATCATCCGCCGCAGTAGACGGTCATCGTGTTCCCACCAATTGCCTGCGTGTCAACAACAACAAACAGTATGACATCATTTCCGCCATAATCTTACGTGTGCGTGTACACGTATGTAGTACTTACGAGTGCGTGTGTAATCATTCCATTGCCGGGTACACGATGTAGGCCTACTTCAAGCGTTATGAGGCAACTTCACAAAGAGACTTAGGATATTTTACCCTACGATACTCTCATTGATGTTAGCTAAGGAATAATAATCATAGTATGCATGGTATAGTGACCAAATTGTTGCAAATACTTGTCCTTCAAAGCATTCAAATTTTGCATGCTCAATCTTAGCAAGGCCATCGACATAATTTCGTCTGTTGAGAATGAGAAGGTGGTTAAGTGGTCTTGAACACTATGGGATTTGTGATAACTTAACGCCCTTATCATTCTCAACAGACGATTTTATATTTCACCTGCTACATCTGAAGTTCTCTTGTTTTGAGCAGTCTGTATAGGTTGTTTGCCAATTAAGGGTCATCGTTGCCAAGGAATATCTAGCTGAGATTTATATACATCATCATGCGGAGTGATTTCATGCAAAAAGTTTTCATGCAATAGGAACCTGGAATTACAAAGAGTTTCGAAGGCATCCTGCGATTGGCTTGTCCCAAGCTTGTTAAGACATTCGGCAACGAGGGCGATTATTCTGCGAGACCACGCCTTGTCGGGGTGGTCGAAGGCAGGACACACAAGAATGAGAGACAGTGCCCTTAGAAGGGCGTGGTCGTATTGGGCGTGCCACAGTCTCGACCAGCATCCGTTGTATTGCTCATGAATAATATCTGCCACCTTTGATGGGAAGGTATAATGTAAAGAGGTATATAATACACACACACACACACACACACACACACACACACGCACACACACACACACACACACACACACACATGACAATAATCATGCACAATTATACTATATTTTGAGCTTGCGTGGAATTATTTACTTATTGATTCGCGAATTTCTAAGTATGAACTGCAGCTACCCTCTAAACTTTTAGGAAAGAACTTAAAATACAATTATGCAGATAGGACCTTATTGTGAAACATATAAGATACGAAAATAGAAACTAATTTTTTTTTTGTATCTTACTTCTGTTTGCCCATGTAAGGGTGTGTTCTTATGTAACATGGCATGTTCACTAGAATACTATTTCTGACAGACGAATGGTGCATGGATATAAGGAAGCAAGTCGAAAGATGTATTCTTTCTTGCATGGGTGAGTGTGCGCAATTGTGCGAGAGATACAGAAGAAGAAAGTTCTCATCCACTTCTCATTTTAAGAACAAAGCTGATAAACAAAAGAAACGGTTATGAAGTTTGAAATATCTTCAGGAACAGCAGGTTGCTAGTAAGTTTTAACTATACCCAAGTAACACGAAACAGTCACGCCTAATCAGTTCTCATGAAGTCCCATTATTTAAAACAAAATGTTCATCTGTCAAGGCATCTACATGACATGCTAATATAAGACTATAATGTTTATAGATAACAATTCAGTTCCCTGCAAACCAAAGCCGGAAGAATGTTTTCAGATCCGTGAAATTATACGAAAAAAAAAGGTAAATAAAAAGTGCCTCTAATACAATCAGGTATGGGAAGGGTGGTGTGTTTGAGGCCTCATTCTCTTTTGGGACATGCTATGACGCGGAAGGTAGTTTTTACACGACAATTTCAACGGTTTCTGCATCAATAAAATTCACTGTCGTTCTGATCGAACAGTAATATCGAACAATGAAACGCTTGTTAGATCATATGGCTAGCGTGATCTAATGTGGCTTGTATTGATTTACAGCTTGACTTCTGCATCTTCGTTGCGTACAATTATAATTTCAATTATTTTACCAGTTTGAGGTGGAAGTCCTTCAGCCGCAGAATGCGAAAAGTTTCCCCAGCCTGCGCCAGATCTATCAGCTGATCAGTTTCGCTGCAATATCAAAAGAGATTTAGAGTTATTCGTTCTCTTTTCAATATGTTTTTGCTTGTCGGAAATCCAATGATCTCTAATTTCTAATAAATCTTAGCCTGCGTTGATTTGTTTTAGCTACATTCTGATCGTCCTTAAGTATTTTCCTCCGATCATTCTCTTTTTGTTTTTGATTCTTGTTTTGAAGTATGCAGCATTAATGCTTACTAAGACAAACTTGTCGTGACTCAGTAATATGAAATTACAGAATTTGGCTTAACATTCTGCTAAATGAAAAAAAGTCATCTCCCCTGATCTCTGCGACTGTGAATAATTATGATGATTTTGAATATGTTTTTATTTTCATTTCATTAATTCCATCACAGTTTCTGGCATGGACCGCAAAGGAAAGAAATGTCTACAACACAATTTATGCCATCCGTGCCAGTCAATTTAATATTTCATTTGACATTAAATAGCACGAAAGGAGGTTAACAATATGGCGGCAAGATCGCACTGCAGCACCAATTTCAGAAGATGCATCTTTATTACTTAGTCCATTTTTTTTTTGACAAAATGTCAAAAACAGGTCATAATAACGATTATGAAATGAAAATTCAGTTATCAATAAATATAATTAAAATAATAACAACAAATGATTATGAGGGAGAATACAGATATTAAGTAATTAAAATGACATAGTAATCTATGAATTGTGTATGAGGTGTGTATAATTGGGTCTCTGAGAAATGAAAATGGTAAAGTGTAAAAGACACAAACCCCCGAGAGTTCCTGAAGGCGTGTCCTAGAATCTCCGGCGAGAGGACTTCGGTCACTTCTGCAAGAAGCTCGGGCGACGGACTGTCTGCTTCCACAAATCGATGGAACACAGCCTTTACGCGACCGGAGGTATCATCACGGTAAGGCGCAAAAGCGCCAGCTTGAGCCCTTTCCATCACGCGCTCTGCTTGAATGGCAGAAAAACACTACCGAAAGATGCTGAATTCAAAATCGTTATATTAGGCTGGATGAGAATAAAGTCAAACGATAAATGTAGGCAGAAGTCATATATATGTGACCCTGCACCACAAAATCAACAAAAAGTCGTCAGACAGGGATTTCTAGCTAAGGGCACATTCTAAAAGAGCAGATTTTAAACTTTAAAATTATTTAAAGCTCAATTCAAATGGACTCTCCTAACCTATCTAGCTATTGGAAAGAGAGCCCGCATTCAGGAAAAGAGTGTACTGGAAAAAGAGGTTGTAGAGTATTGGGTCTACTCAAGTCCTTAATCTCTACCAAACCGTGCTCTATTCAATGAATGGGACAAGAAATATGATGTAAAACTCCATAGGAACAACAATCCCTGTAAATAATACCAAATTTCAAATTAGTAGCATACTAATTTCAGAAGTAATTAAGATAAAAGTGAAAAATGTGTAAAGGGTATCTAGGAAATGAAAGAGGGGCCCCAAAAGACATACCTAATCAAACTATTCTATTAAAAAAAAATGTTCTACAAAAGCTGGTAAATAAGACATTTCCCATTCGATTTATGATCCCTAACTAGGATAATATAGAATCAGAATGGCTCTTTCAGAAAAATTAAAATCCTCAAGATTAACAGGGTTGACCCGTGTCACCTATTTTGAGTAATCGTGCAATTTTTTTGTTGGTTTTGTGATGCACGGCCACATATTGTGTTGAATGTATTTATTTATATAGAAATATTTAGAAATATATATTTATATGATATATACATATAAATGTTTATATATCAAATTGCCTACAACCAATGTCCACCATAATTATACTTTCGAGAAGCTTTACTGTATTCATCAGGTGACCTAATAATAAGGGACTTTTTATGATTTACAATTTCCTTGTCATTGTTATTATTGTAATCTAAATGTGGGCTGCAAGTGCAAAGACTAAACTCAACTATATTTGTTTATTACAAAAGAAAGCCATTCGTATCCGTACCGGCTGACAATATTTAGCCCATTTAAATTAACTCTCAGCTAAAATATTGAATACATTTGATATAAATACATTTCAATGTTTCCTAATTTGAATAATTTACTCCAAGATTTTTTTCACATGTTTCATGAGTTTTTAAAACTGAATAACACTTTTCATTCTTATCTCACTCGTAATTGTCAAAATTTTCATTTAGTAAATCCAAAGTTATTAATTGTTTAAAATACCATAAGACATAATGGACCAGACCTTGTGATCATTTTTACAGACAACGTTAAATCATGTAAAACGTTATATTCTTTTAAGGAGAGATTGAAAATTATGTCATTGTAAGACTACAATCTGTGAACATCGATTTTGTTTTGTTGTGATCAGATCGTAACTGTGAAGTAGATTTGAAACAGTTACTACAATAAACAGTAATTATACATATATTCCTATATGCCTATCTACCATTTCATTTAATCACCACATTCATCTTCATGATTACATTTTCTCCCTCATTATCACCCTTTCATCATAATCATAAATTTACCATACTTTTATTGGTATCTATGCACTGGAATATGAAAACTGAATGCATTAATATATGTTCACTTTTTTTTCTCTCCCTCCATTCTAATAAACTAAGTACGAAGCTATACGTAAATATGTTTCCTGGGCTGCCACTTGTTCAAGCATCCGCCTATACTGGCAGTCATTATTCTGCATGATTTCTTAGGTAATTATTTGCAAATTTGGTAATGCTTTATATTTTAGTAAGGGAGCCAATGTACACATTTATCTTTTCTCCTTTGAATAATTCTTTGATGTTTTCTAAAGTATAATACTGAAAAGAATTCTTATTCATGCATGAAATCACGTTGAAGAAAATCAATAAATCAATCATTCAAACAATCAAACAAACAAACCATAAGGAAGTTCAGTGATACTGTAGCTGAAAAAAAAAATCCTGAAAAAAATATGATACTCTCAAGTCGGAAAATATCTTATTCCTTAGTATCTGCTTGTGTATTTGTGTGTTTATTGTTGACTGATCGTTTGTTCGTTTATTTGTTGGTATTTGTTTTTGTTTTTGCTTCCTTTTCGATGGAGGATATGATAAACACAATCACTGATAAAATCTGTATAAATATCAAAGCAGAATTAACCCTCTTCAACAAGTATAGGGCCCTTCTCAAGATGGTCTGAGATTAACTTGAATGATTATCACAATGAATCATAAGAATTAATTTGCAATTGCACACGTCATGAGGCAAAATGCACAATGCAAAATCCAACAAAGGGAATAACAGATAAGTAATAACAGTTAACTTCTTTTCACGAAAAAGCGTTATGTTATATGATATGGAATATTTCATATATTGAGTTACTTGCAACAAAATAAATGTAAATTATATGACATTGGCTAAGAAATCTCCTCCTACCCTGCACATAAAACTTCACCAATTTCCATGCAAGTAGTCATCATTTAGCTTTTTTTTTTTTAGATTTGTCTATACGCTAAGCATTACGTTGTTTAGATCAGATCAAATTGTTCTGTTGAGCAATGTCATACAAGGCTATAATACACTGGTCCCATAAGGAGGCATCCGCAAAATCACTGTTCCGTGAACAGTCACAGAAATCATAATCCTCGCAGCTAGACAAACAAACCCATATAACTATGAATAAAAGACTACCTTGGGAAGACACAATGACCATATATATCGCATCAAACTTACCTCTATCTGTGTAACTCGTCGTAATCACAAACTCACACTATGTAGACTAAGCTGTTATACTATTTGGGAGCACACAGAAGCTGTTATTTCGACACAGAAAGCAATGGCCATCATGGATTGCGAAATATATTATTCTATTTCCGTTGGGGGAATACCCACGCAAAGTAATCTCCACACTAGACTACATAGATGGCATGAACCTTGCAGGATACTATACTTCAGTTGTTTACCATAATTCGTCGTAAAGCACCCTGAAGCCGGCCACAAGATACATACTGTGTACAAGGTATATTAAAGTGGTCTAAATAGAAATCCGTGCTCCATATTTTCCTATACACTTGTACCTGATTTCACTCTGAGACCTACGACTAAACAAAATCGATTTTATGTAGGCCTCATTATATATATAAATATGTATACATATATGTATATATATATATATATATATGTATATATGTATGTATATATATATATATATACATGCATGTATATATATATATATATAATGTATATATTATATAAAAATTACCATATCCTACTTTTTAAGATAACAGTAAATTACTACTCTAAACATATCAATTATGACATTATGTTTTCATATTGAGACAGCTGTACATTCAGGTGGTGGTTACACTTAATGTTTACTTTTTAATTTCTGTACCTTATGACATGTATGACTGTATTTTTTGTGTGACATTTTCTTGAGAAATATGCAAATAAATTCAAACTTTTTACGCCTATTGTTTCAGGGAACAAATACCGATGTGAAGACATGGAGATAGGACTAATGTAAGTACTGAGGACAAAATGAAAGGTAACACAGCAAGGTACAAGGGACAAAAGAAGTAAAGGAAAGAGAAGAAGAACTAGGTAAAGTAGGAGACCTAAGTGAAGAAGACAAGCTGGCTCAAGTACATTCAAGCATTATACCGTCAAGTCCATAACGAATTCTAGGTGTGAGAATGTGTGTAAAGAGGCTCGGAACAGCGTTGCCAGGTCCCAGCAGAACAAAATCACCAAAAGACATGTGAAAAATCACCAAAACTAATCACAAATCTCAAAATTTGGAAAAGTGTAGTTTTGGCTTCAATTTCAAGACAAACACAAACTGGTTCATGACTGATCATGTCAATAAACCATTACCAAACACTTTACATGATTACATTGCGCGAGTCTAGGTGCAGTTTGATAGTACTACACGTCGTCGTGGTCACGCACACACATAACGCATAACGTGTACAATGTTCATGAATAATACTCGATGTGTATGTGTGTGTGTGTGTGTGTGTGTGTGTGTGTGTGTGTGCTGAATGACAGAAGACGCACACGTTATCTTTGTACAGGCATTGGCAGTGCAATCTAAAGGAAGAACTTTTGGGAAAATGCTTTCCGTTTTCATTATTGTGATTAAATTTCATTGGTCTCAATATATATATATATATATATATATATATATATATATATATATATATATAAATATACATATATGATTGTTATGTTTTTACTTGAATATTTTGCAGTATATTGCATTGTATGATATTGCTTGTTTGGTTTTTAATAACTTTAGCTCGTATATTGTACCTTTTTTATGAGACAAATTAAGAAGAATTGAGATTGAATGAAATGAGACTGAATTGCGTCAATCGATGTACCTTTTAAAAATCATGGGCGTATGTACTCGAGCAGGATTCGAACCTACAACCTCCTAATCTCCGGACAGGCGTCATCTCCACTAGACCACCGAGCTTCTGCCCTACAGCAAGTGTTGATTCTAATCCTTATAGCATGCTGCGGGTACTGCGAAAAATTCTAATTTAATTTTATCATGGCTACTACTAAAACACTGATCAATTCAGTGCTTATTTACGTTGATGTAGGGCAATTTTTCAATCAGTTGCAATTGCATGATTTTTTTCAAGATATAACATTGATTAGAAAATTGATTCAGTTGTAAAATTTGGGTGTGATAACAAGTCATGCTGAGCATCACTCAATAAATGAAGGCGATTTTCAGTCTTCAAAGAGCTTGAATCAATTACTGCATTTTTTTTCTCGGAATACACAAAGAATATTTCGCCAGAGATAACTTTCTTGATCATGAGTACTATCTATTGGATAGGGACATTTGATACGAACAATCCAATAAATTAGAGTTGGTATGAAATGGCACCTTGTGTGTGTGTGTGTGTGTGTGTTTTAAAAAAGCTCACGTGTTACCGATAAAGAAAGCACCTAAATACCTTTGAGCCAGCTCCCATGGGACGGACGAATGATAGCCCCCTCTGAATTAACAAGGCAATGAGAATGAATGACCTTGCAATCCGCTATATACATTGTACACCGCATGAACACCCGAACCAGGAACATTGCGGCTTGGAGTCCGTCGTTTTGTCCATTGGACCACATACCTTCTTCACGCGAACGTTGGAAAGGGCTGCATATGAAGAGCTGCTTTTTATCGATCTTATGTCTGTGATTTTTTTTTTTTTTTTATTCAGAAGGCCTACACAGTGAAAGGACATGTTTCTGGAAATCGCAATCAATTTACACGGGTCTTGAACAAATAATTCTGATTTTAACAAAGGAGTCTACAACTGTCATGTAGTCGTTGCACATAGAATTGATACGAGAATGTTTTCACGTAGTTTCACTTAGTTTCAAGTAGTTAGTCATTTTCAAAGCATGAATCTCCCAAATCTAGACACTATTCGTTTTTCATCGGGCTAGACTCTCAACCCATCAGTGATTATGCTTTACATTTTGTTGTAACTTTCATCGTGCACATGGCTTGGCCCACGGAAATAGGCATGATCTATTGAAATACTGTAATAGATCAGACATTATGAAAAGACTGTAAACTAGGTCAACAAAATTATTCCCGTCAAACGATAATGACAAAAATCGTGATGGTATAAGTAGTCTTTCAGTTTCCGTATATTCACTTCACATAGTTGTAATGTAGCTTGGTTCTCTAGGATCACAAGCTGGAGACTGACAGTATGATTTCAAACAAAGAGGTATATACTTGAGCAAACTTAAAACTGCGCAATGTATGACTTCGCCTGAGACATAAACCATACGCGATAATAATTGCAAACTCGTGATCGCAAGTAATCTTTCAGTTTCTGTATATCATTAATTTGATATGATTATCTTGTGTCCTTCTTTCCCATGCTACAGGGTGACCGTACATGCTTTCAAACAAAGAGGTACTCGATCTAACTTAACTTGGACTTCAGTGAAGTGAAGGAATGTAGTTGTCTTGTCATCCTTGTCACAGGTTTCTTTCAGACTGTGTTTAGACGACCTCACATTTCACACTCTGTCTTCCTCGTCAGCATACGTGGTAAGTTCCCACTACCTTAATTGTGCATTAGCTGAATTGGGCGTTATGAATACAACATGTCGAGTGCAAGTAGATTTTAAGAGTTGTTACGCTTAACAGCAGTGGGAAAACTGTTTTAAACGTTTGTATGTTTAATTAATGTTAGTAGTCGTCATAAACTGGAACAATCCAACGGCAGTGAACAGTGCGACTAAACGTTAAAGTACAACCGGTGACAGAAAAAAGTAGGTTTATTGGAAATAATGAGCTTGTAATTAGTGTGAATCGAGAATGGCGATAAAGTATATCTCAGTAGAACGAGCTCTATCCAAAAATAAAACCGACGTTTATCATAAAAAGTTTGTCTTTAAATGGATGTTGAAACCGTTTCATGCCCACCATTTCCAAATAGATAAAGAAAAGCAGCGTTTAAATAAAACGACTTCTGCATTTCGATCTCACTGCTGCATTAACACTACACACCTTTATCTCCGCATATTACGTCTAGCATGGCACTGCGGAGACTAAGAGGAAATCTGTAGGATTAGAAAGAAATGGTCATGCTCTCCTTCGTGACGTGGAACCGCTTTTGTCAGAATACGTCAGTCCTGAAGGAGAGACCTCGCTACGACATAAATCTGATTTTGTAGTTATAATTTCGTCTAGTCCAAGAGCATTAGATCAAAATAGGCTTTAACGTGGATATTTTTGGTAACAAGCTGATTTTTTTTTTTTTTTTTTCAGGATAGACCCGGAAATATGTCTAGAATAACATACTAAAAGTCCTCATAAATCCTCCTTGAGCGTTTTCCGCAATCCAAGATGGCGTCCAAAATGTCAGCCATTTCCGGAAATTCTTTAACTTTTCAATCAGAGAACCCAAATACAAAATTTAAATGTCTAAATATATGTTTTGAAGCATAGTCAACAAAATACACATTGAGAGATACGCCATTTCATGAAATTCTTATAACTTTTCAACCAGAGAACCCAAATACATAAAGTAAATATCTGAATATACGTTTTAAGGATGAAGAACTCAATAAAATACATATTAAGCGATCTTGACGCACGGACGTACATATTAAACCGCTCGAGCTGTTCCTAAAATGTAAAATGGCGTGCAAAATCGCCGGCAGCGAGTAACAGTTTTACCTCCCATTTATGTAAATAAATGTCAGTATAGTTTATAAGAAACTTTTTATTTAGAATAAATTCTTATGTGTAAAGAATACAAATAAAAACATTTGGATGTGAAAATCAAAGAATTTAAATTGTGTATTTGGGTTCTCTGGTTGAAAAGTTATAAGAATTTCCACAAATGGCGTCCATTTTGAACGCCATCTTGGATTGCGGAAAACGCTAAAGGAGGATTTATGAAGACTTTTAGTATGTTATTATAGACATATTTCTGGACCTATCCTGAAAAAAAAAATCAGCTTTTTATCAAAAATTTCCAGGTTAAAACTTATGCTCTTGGACTAGTCTTCAGAGATCATTACCTCCATATTAGAGGATTTCTTGTTCTGCACTAGCAACGTATGAAAAGTATGCATGTATCAGTATGAATGTATGTAGGCCATAAATTTGCAATAAGCGGATAAGAAATAGTTTATTTCGGTTGGCAGATTGCGGCCTGCACAATGAAATACCTGGGCGCACTCGTCCTGTCCGCCTGTCTCCTGGGCGTGTTCGGAGCCTTTGAGGAGGAATGGACGGCTTGGAAGCTGAAGTTTGGCAAGACCTACGCTGACGACTTTGAGGAGTCGAGGAGATTTTCGATCTGGCGAGAGAACCTAGCGTATATCACCAAACACAATGTCCGATACGACCTTGGCGAATTCACGTACAAGCTTGGCATAAACGAATACGCTGACTTGGTGAGACGACCCATTCAGAGTTCATTTCTTAATCACTTGAACTTGAATTTGAACACTTTGTGTAAATTCCTTTCATGTGTAAGTCAATTGTATATATAACTGGCCTACATCAGATGCTTAAATGTACCTTCCTGGAATTCCCGACTTGATTTTTGACCAATCTTGAACATTTTTTTCCATGTCCGTTTTGATTGAATGTATTTTGCATAGCGGTAGGACATGTTTATGTCGTTGATGTTGTTGGGGTTTTTGTGTATTTTTTTCTGGTGGCTGTGGTACCGCGCAGGTCATCAAGATCACTGGTAACCTCGGCAGGGACAAAAATGTATAACATTAGGCATATTGCTTTACAGGTGATGACACCACGATAGTATTATAGGATTTGGTGCCTTTTTTTTTGGGGGGGGGGGGGATGTGGCACCGAAGAGGGCAATGGTACAATCCCCCTTTTCGACCATCCAAAAAGTGTCCCCCCTCCCTCCCCACCTCTAGCCTCCCAGGTTTCGCTCCTGCATGATGCATCTTTTTTTGTTGTTGTTGCTGATGGAAATGAAATTAATAATTTTTAAGACAAAAGAGTGTATTTATTCATTTTGATTTGGGGTCCGGAGTTTCTTTGGTGCAGGAAAAAAATAGAAAATGAACTGACCGTCATATCAGAACGGCTGCTTTGACCAAGATATCTATTTTGCCAGGCCAGTTTAAGCATTAAGTTTGTATACCTTGTCCTCACACATGACGTGTGTTATTTCTGTTTTGACAGCAAAACGATGAGTTTATGGAACTGATGAACGGACACCGAGGTAACATTACTAGCGAGGCAACATCTGCTTCTGTTTTTCTGGCCCCAGAGAATGTTCGAATTCCAGACTCTGTTGATTGGCGCACCAAAGGATATGTCACACAAGTGAAGGACCAGGCAAGTCTTCGACGCTTGTTTTGTTTAAGTACCTGTCTATTTCTGTCTCTACTGCATTCACATTATAGCTTAATCTTCTGAATGCGAATCGTGTGCCTATTTTTGTGTCACTGAAACAAAAAAGCAACAAAAAAAATTCTTTACCATAGTTTTTTTTCACCTGGGCGTAAAAGAATGAGTAATGTAAAGATACTTATAAAGACAGGGCCATACCTATACCGAGAACATCGCTCTTGCACTGAAGAGACACACCCCTATATTCAACATGCCTATCGCCTATGTGGCATAAATCCCATAAATCACAATATCATAAAAAATGGAATCATGTATTCTGATTTCGGCGTCTTGCTGACTTTCTGTCTGTTTATCTCTCTCTCTCTCTTTCTCTGTCTCTGCTCCCAACTGTTTGATATATTTCATTTCTTTTCTTTCCATTTTTTATTTCCATATCCAAATAATACAAAATTATTGCTAGGTAGGATTAACGATTTGTACAAGAAGGTGGGAGTGACATTTTTAAAGCAAATACAAACAATGATACAGCAAAAGTATAATACATACATACCTGCAACTACAAGCACATCACTTGAACCTACGTAATGTACTATAATTTGATCTTCATGAAATCACTTTGAGTTGAAATTATATCACTAGCTGGTAACGAATATGGAGGGAACTCGCATTTAAAGCTAGTCTCGTTCAAGTAGTATGTTCCCCGAGTAAAAAAAAAAAAAAATGGGTTGGGTGGTGTCGCGTTAATGGGAACACGAGCCACCCTTCGTCCAAAGCCCGGTTTTGCCGAAAGGGTGCGTTGGGAGCGTTGGGTCGCGTCGCGTTGACTGGAACCCCACCCTTCGTCCAAAGCCCCCCCCCCCCCCCCCCGGTTTTGCCGAAAGGGTGCGTTGGTACTTTTTCTCATGTAATATTAAAAGACGAGTTTTGAATTTATATTTAACCTTCAAACAACCATTTCAAAGAGGCTATCGTCCGGATCTAATATTTAGTTCGTCCAATGTGCATTAGGTCCAATATCCATTTGGTCTAATATCCGTTTCTGTTTTACATTACAGGGCATGGATCATGTGGATAATCAGTGGCTTATCTACAGTCCAGCTGCTGGGAGTGCTGGCCTGGCACCATGGGGGAGGGGCGAGGGACCCTAAACTTTACCCTAATCTTTTTTCATGTGTATGAACATATTTTTTTTCCTCCCTCAATGAAGGGTCAGAGGGTAGTCCGTAGTCGTAGAAACCCCCCCCCCCCCAAAAAAAAAAAATAATAATAATAATAATAACCCAGTTGGTCATATAGACGAAACGATGATTGGACCAAATGGTACCTGATTAGACCAGGAGGCTGGCTATTAGACCAAATGACAATAAGATCAATGGTTATTAGACTAAATGGGTGTAGACTAAATGATGATAGACAGACTAAGGCAAGACCAACTGGGCAATGGACCAAAATGATGTGTACACCAAATTTATATTGGACAAATTTGGTTTTATTTTAGACCATTTGATGATGGAATTAGACCAACTCATAATAGACCAAATCGGTATTTGATGATATAAATTGGTGTTAGGCCAAAAATAGACCAAATGGCTATTATTAGACGAATTGACTGTAGACCAAATAGTAATTAAACCAAATAACAATTAGACCAAACAGTAATTGGACGAAATGATGACCAGACCAACTGGTTATTAGACCAACTGATATTAAACAGTCTATTAGACCAACTGGCTGTAGACCAAGTAGTAATAGAGTGTTAACCGATTCGGACGATAGCCTCTTTGAAATGGTTGTTGGAAGGTTAAATATAAATTCAAAACTCGTCTTTTAACATTACATGAGAAAAAGTACCAACGCGCCCTTTCGGCAAACCCGGGGGGGGGGGGGGGGAGGGGGGGGGGCTTTGGACGAAGGGTGGGGTTCCAGTCAACGCGACGCGACCCAACGCTCCCAACGCACCCTTTCGGCAAAACCGGGGGGGGGGGGGGCTTTGGACGAAGGGTGGTGTTCCCATTAACGCGACGCGCCAACACCCAACCCACCCTTTCGGCACAAGTCGATGTCACATACACACACACGCGCACACTCAAACAAACACACATTGACACAGAAACATGCATATAACCCGAGCAAATAAACAACACAGGACAAAGGGTCACGAGACCTTATCAATTCTAAAAGCTTCAAAGAATCGCTTTTTTATGTGATAGTGAGATATCTCAAAGCAATTCAATTTGTCCATCGAAAATCTATCGAAAAACGCTATAACTTATAAAGCCACAAAAAAATTTAAAAAAAATATAGGTCTATATTCATGTGGAGAATAGCCTACCAGGCCTGTAAGTATATCTAGACCCCCAGGAAGAACGAAAATACACAGGACTATCATAATCGCCATGGTAATCAAGTCTGTTTGAAAGAAAGCCAGAAATATTGATTTAAAGCACAATGGGCTGCATTCTGCCAACGAATGCAACTTTTCTGAAGTAGACCTTTCTTTCACAATTGTGCGTATATAAAAGAAAATTAAATATAAGTATGATGTCCTCCACTACAAACGAATGACTATGATATTGCGAAAGTACTATGCGATAAATGTCCCTTCCAGAAACAATGTGGGTCCTGCTGGGCATTCAGTGCCACCGGCTCCCTGGAGGGTCAACACTTCAAGAAGACTGGTAAGCTGGTCAGTCTCAGCGAGCAGAACCTAGTGGACTGCTCTAGCTCCGAGGGCAACCATGGGTGCAATGGTGGTTTGGCGGTCAATGCCTTCCAATATGTTATTAATCACAATGGTATCGACACGGAAGAGAGTTACCCGTACGAGGGCACGGTGAGTAACATTCACAGCTGCTAGTCCCTCAATCCTTTATTCCCACTCGCGAACATGTTATATGTGGCCGTGCACCACAATACAAACAAAATGCCGCACCCCTTGATTTTACCTGAGGGCTCAAAAAAGGTGAAATTGGTCAACTGAGTCAATCTTGAGTTTTTCTTATTGTCTGAAAGAGCTATCCTTCTTCTACATCATGCTTTAATTTGGGATCATAACATGGATGAGAAAGTGTATTTTCAGTTTTTCTAGAACCCTTTTTTTTTGGGGGGGGGGGAGAGTAGAATGATCAGCTATGAGGCCCCTTTTTTTTCGTGAAATCCCTAGCACACTCCTCAATTTCAAGTCTAATAAATTTTGAAAGTTTTCTTTCCAATATTTATTTATACACCATTTTAAAACTTAGAATCTGCTTTTTCAGAATCTGCTCTTAACTAAAAATCCATGTCTGGCGATTTTTCTTTTTTTTTTGGGGGGGGGGGGTGGTTGTGATGCAGGGTCACATTATACCTGAATAATTAAAAAAAAAAGTTTCTTCTTTTGTTTGTCTGATTATATGGATTTGTTCCTCTTGTTTAAATGAGTTTGCTTTGTTTTTCTCTCCCCATTTAAAAGTTATATTGAATATAGAGTGGATACTAGCATTCTAACAATCATTCACAAAACAGTCAACTCCAATATTGGAACAAATTGTTGTTGTTGTTGTTGTTGTTGTTTTCACTTCTGCCTTCTCATTTAAATAGGATGGTCAATGCCACTTCAGCAAGTCGGGCGTTGGAGCGACCTGTACTGGCTACTCATACATCGCATCTGGTAACGAGAGCGCACTGGAGGAGGCTGTCGCTACGGTGGGACCCATTTCGGTGTCCATCGATGCCAGGCACATGTCTTTCCAGCTCTACGAGTCAGGTGCAGAAGCCATTGGGTGCCAAGTGCATTAATTTGGGCCTAAACATCGATTTATTTCAATTCAATTCAATTTCGCTTTCATTAAAAAAAGCCCCACCAAATATAGGTCAAAAAATAACCATCTGTAATTTTTTTTTATTCTATTACAGTCTATTCTAAGTGACTTGTGCCATAGAGAGTAGCATCAATTTTTGAAAAGGGAGGCAGTGATGGAAAAAAAATACATCTGTGCACGAGAATGATACATTATCCTCAAGAATGAACCCCATTCAAAGCCAATGATACGAAAGAGACTAGGAATTGCGCCATTTGGACGGATAGATTTAATAGATTATCTTAATTTGTCATCTAAATAATTTCACAGTTTCGGTCCAGTATAAACAGATCATTACAGATGTATTTGATAATGCAACAATAATGATAAAGCAACAGCTCTCAACAAACAAAGGGAAAATTAAATTCGTTGGATCGTCGCATGGGACACGTGGCTATTTTGATGAAACAAATCATGAAAAACTTTAAAAGGTTGATGACTACATTATTTCACATGAATTGGCCAAGTTGCAATTCATATGTTTTATTTTCAGAATTTTAACGTATCTGATCGGAGATGGAGTTTTTTTTATGACTTTATCTAATATATGTCAGATAAACATGGCCCCAACCTAGAATTCCATAATTCAAATAATATTGCATAAACTTGAATAAAACATCATGAAATCATGAATGCAGATATGACAGAAAGCAATATCTTTATCAATTACGCCAATATCAAGCAAGATGGTTTTACAAATAGCATTAATATGACACTTCTATAAAAGCTTATTGTGAACACAAGCACAAAAGACTTAATCAAATAAACTATTTCAAGTGGTTGGTGTCAAGCACAATGTTGCCTGGAATGGTATCTGAAGAGTTGTTAACAAATAAGGATTTTTTTTTTCTTTGTAATATTTAGCAATGGTATATTACATTGTTGTTCATTCAACATTTATTGTTTTTATGAAGACATTGGGGTCAGGGTGAATATTTAAAAAAATGTACATGAGAGTTTGTCGGAGCGTTGTCTTTCTGCAAGTGTTCATATACATATGTGTCCCCCACTGAAAATTCAATGAGCAGACGTCTTCAAACAAGTTTATTTACCAAATCTGTTCACATAAGGCATAATGAACATTTGAATGATAATATATATATATATATATATATATATATATATATATATATATATATAAAATGGGAGCACAGCTGGAATATCCTCGTCACATTATTACCGTTGGTGGCTCATAACTTGAAATTAGACAAAGCTGGTTCAAAGCCCCCTCCAGGTGCAAAGAGTAGGAAGAAATAGACTGAGGGAGAAATGTAAAAGAGCATGACAGTGGTGTTTGCTTGTCTGCTGTTTGAAAGAACGATAACGCAGAATAATCTGAGCTGACTTTGTCGTTATGACGGCAGGTGTTTACAACGAACCCAACTGCAACTCGTTGAAACTTGGTCACGCCGTGCTCGCCGTCGGCTACTCCTCCGACAACGGCGACGACTACTGGATCGTCAAGAACAGGTGACGTCATTTTGTGATTTCATACGTCTCAATATCTCCCGGGATCGTATTGTTTTGGTTGAGACCTAACTTCAGGTTCCTAACATTTATTTGTGAGATAATGAGAAACTTCTTATGAAATATAAAAGAGACTCAGTATAAAATGTAATTCCAAGAGGTATCCAACGTTTATTTTGATGAAAATTGTTTTTGAAGTAGGTGAGAAATCCAAAACAGAGCAATCCTAATAAAAGGAGAGACCCACCTTTTAATAGGATCGCTTTTTTGACCTTGTTTTTAGATGTATCAGTCATTCCAAAACCGATTTTCATCTAACAGACTTCAAATTCCTCATAAAATGGTATGCACTGTATTATTTCATGGGTGGTTAATTGGTATCTCCCATTAAAGTTAAAAGCCCAATCGTCATCAACACCAATACAATACTATCCCTTTAAGGGCTGAACTATTGATGTGTATTCAATTTCTCTATTGGAGAAAAGTAATATTGCAAATAACTACATGATGCTATAGTGTGCACTATCAGTCAGCAGGAAGAAGGGATAATTTGCTTTTGAAAAAAGCAAATTTAATATCCCTTTCCCTTTCTATTTAACTTGGTTTGGGACCTGTGGCTCAATATTCTAGTTTCCTTTCTTCAGGTTCCATCATCATTTTCTATTTCAAATACTTTGTCATCTTGAAGTTAGTCTTGTATACTCCTTAATACCACAATGTATGCTTTGTTTACTTATAATTGCATACTTTAGAAATATGAACTAATAAATTTCATACAAAATGAAATCAAAATTGCAACTGTGCTTCTGTATAAGACTTCCTGTCATCGGGTAGCGCAATGGTATAGTGATGAAATCTTTAGATTTCTAAACAGCAAGTTTTACGTTTTAAAAGGTTAACCTTCGACAAGATGTAGTTCATAGTGTCGTTCCTAAAAAAAAAAAAAAGGTATAGAAATGTCAGAAACCCTGGTCTTTTATAGTTCATAAAGAGGACTTTACTATTATTATTATTATTATTATTATTATTATTATTATTATTATTATTATTATTATTATTATTCATTTTCCATAACAGCTGGGGCACGAGCTGGGGAATGGAGGGTTACATCTGGATGTCAAGGAACAAGAACAACCAGTGTGGTATAGCGACCAGGGCTACCTATCCCCTCGTGTAAGAAATGATAATAATGATAATTTAGGGGGGGGGGGAATGCTTCTTGATGACAGATAGAGGGGACTTCAAATGAGACCGAGAACTGAACGTATTAATGTTGTAATCACATCACATAATACTACCATAGGCAAGAAGAGGAAGAACTTAGCAAAAGAGCCCTTGGCTATTTCAAAAAGCAGATGAAATCCTCACATGTCATGCACTCCGTAACTTGGTTAGAAGAAAAGACGTTGTCATCCATACAAGTTTATTTTTGTATTTACCAATCTGAAATTACTTCTACATGATTATGTTTGCAATAGTCAGAAGAAAGCACATGTAACTCAGTGACATTGATAGAAATATTTAATGCCCCAGAGATTACTTCTGTTTTCATGTGGTTATGCCTTCGTGATACTTTATGAAGAAATAACTTAATGTGATGTTAAAATCATAAATATTGTCTTGTTGAATGAATAAATGAGTGTAGTTGGGGAAATTCATGAGATACATTCATCTGTTTGTTTAATTCGTGATATTTTCGAGCGAATCTTTGTTTCTGCTTTAAGAAGTTTATAATTCAAAATGTAGTCTATTTGATTAACATTTCTGCCAGGAGCAGTAAACTTCAAAGATTTCCAAACATATCTTGAGTTAGAGTTGCTAGGACCAGCTGAACACACTGCAAAAATTGGGGTGTTATATATGAAACACTGAGCTGGTGTTAAATTTCCGGCGCTCATTTGCGGTGACAAATATACCGTAGGGTGTCATTTCAAAATATTAAACTTTTGTTCTTTTTGATTAGTAACTGTTCTTAATTTTGAATTTCAACTTTCCGATAAAGTCCTTGAGTTTTGAAAAAAAAAAAGAAGAAGTTGTGAACACATTTTTACCACAGTAACACCAGTTGTTGGTCTCCTATTGATACTTGACGTTATACCATTGACATTAACACCAGCAATATCAAACCAACACCAGGTAGTGTCATTGTTGAGTTAACACCAGCAGTGTCAAAAATGTCTCTAGTTACAGTGTCAAAAATGTCTCTAGTTACAGTGTCATAGTAACATCAAGAAGTGCCAGGTGAACACTTTTCAACACCATCACGACGTATTTTCTACACCTGCTGGTATAAATGGTCCTCTATTGACACTTGATAGGTGTTGAATTTAACACCATGGGGTGTTAAATCTAACACCGATCTTTTTGCAGTGTGTAAGTGACAATGCTTATAATCTTTCTTCACCTGAAGACATTTCATAGTAACTTAATTTCTGAGCTACGTATTATAATTTCCACTCGCTCAGAGTCTTAGACGATTCAGAAATCCTGTTCTCGAAAGGGATTCTTTTTTTCTTTACTCTTTTCTTTTTGAACAGAACTAATCATTCTAATGCATTTATCACACTCAATAACTTTCTCTAAAACTCAATAATATCATGGTGTCTTTCTACGTGCTCCCATTAAGCTATTGAAATAATTTCATTATTTTGTCATTCCATATTGCATTTACCTACGTTTCGAAACACCTTATACATACCTTTATACATTTTATTTATGTGGAAATTGTTTTTCATATCCCAACACACACGCACACAAACTATACAGGTAGTGGGCACTAGAAGGTACATGTATTGGTATATTTTTCGACCCGGCTGCAATTTCATGGTATGAGACTCTCTTTTATTCCTTACCTCTTCCAGAAACCCCATCCGATTTGCTTCAGTGGTCACAGACAAATGAGGACCCTTGTTGGGCGCGTCAGACATGTTTGTCCACTGTATTTACACGTCACAGATACGCAATTGTTCATTGTAGTCTCGCAACAGAATATCTCTAATGAAAGAAGTTTGCTTAAAATGAAGCAGATTCTTTCTTCTTTTTTGGGGTGGGGGGGGGGGGGGTCGCAGTCGCTATGGTAAAGTGGGATCAAATGAATGATTAGAGAAGCATGTTATTAACTCATAGGAGATTGAATTGAGATCTTTCTTTTTTTTTCTTTTTTTCTGTTGCCTTTTCATTTTTCTGCTTTTTATCTCATTTTTTTGACATAAAGATAATCAAGAACGATTGTATTCTTGAATGAGATTGCAAGCATTGGTAATGTGTGAAAATGAATAATTAAGAATGATATTAAGTTACCATCTCATGGAAGATTGGAATGAGCTCTCCCTCCTTTTTTATTTTTTTTTCTGTTGTTGTTTTTCGTTTATTATTTTTTTCTTATTTTTCATTAATATAATCATGAACAGTAATCTTCAAGTATCTACATACTTATCTATCTATACAATATCATGTACAGAATTCGAATTCATTTGTTACTTGTCCTGCCAGTTTTGAGCAAGAAATATTTTCATTTATACGGTCGCCAAGAGCATCCAAGCGCTGAACTTGGAAGAAACGGACCAACATAGGCATTTTTCTGTGACCACTTAGCCAGACTGGGTGGAGTTTTCTACAAGATGTAGGTAAGGCGGACTGTTAATGAAATACTCAAAAAGAAACCTATGGAATGTGCTGATAGTATTACTCATAATGATAATGTTATCACTAATCCTGACCAAATTGCAAATATTTTTAATATTTTTTTTGTAAATGTTGGTCCTTCTTTAGCAGCATCTTTTCCCATAAATGATATCAAAAATTATAAAGAATATTTACCTGAAAATAATCAAAAATCTTTGTTTTTTACTCCAATTAATGAATCTGAAATTATTGATATTGTTCGATTTTTGAAATGTAGTAAATCCTGTGGGCCCGATAATTTGAGGGTGAATTTGTTGAAAAAGATAATTTACCCCCTAGCAGCCCCTCTCACCCATATATTCAATCTATCCCTCCTTAATGGCAAGTATCCAGATTCTTTTAAAATCGCCAAAGTTATCCCCATCTATAATAGAGAAATTCCATTAATGGTGAAAAATTATAGACCCATCTCATTGTTGCCTGTTTTATCGAAAATCTTAGAAAAAGTAGTTTACAAGCGTCTTTACTCGTTTATGATTGAAAATGATATATTGAATACGAATCACTTTGGTTTTAGGAAAGGATTTTCTACCGATTATGCTATAATCAAATGTGTCGATAATATTATTGATGCGCTTACTAAAAAAGAACATATAATTGGAGTGTTTATGGATCTTAGTAAGGCATTTGACACTATTGATCATGACATTTTACTTGGAAGATTACAGAATTATGGCGTGAGAGGGATTACTTTGTCATGGTTCAGAAGTTATTTAAGTCATCGCAAACAATATGTTGCATTTAAATCTAGTCACTCATTATACTCTAACGTGTCATGTGGTGTCCCTCAGGGATCTATCCTCGGGCCCCTACTTTTTTTTTTGATTTACATTAATGACATCACCAATTGCTCCCCTCGTTTGAACTTCATCTTATTTGCAGACGACACTAATGTTTTTTACTCTCATAAGGATATTGCAACATTGATTGATACACTTAATATGGAATTAGGTAATATTTCGAAATGGTTTAGAAGTAACAAGCTTTCATTGAATATTGATAAAACATGTTTTATACATTTCCATACTCTTCAATCCCAACCCACCCTTCCTAAAAGTATTTATATTGATGGTATAAACATTGCTGAGAAACATTCAACCAAGTTTCTAGGAGTGACCCTAGATAGCAATTTAACTTGGAATACTCATGTGCAGAATATTACTACAGCAATATCTAAAACAACTGGTGTTTTAAGGAGAATAAAGTATTTGATTAATGATCAAACTTTAATAATGTTATATAACACTTTATTTTTACCATATGTAATGTATTGCAATGTTGTATGGGGCAACTGTAGCAAAAGTAAATTAGATACAATTTTTATTTTTCAGAAAAAGGCTCTTCGTATATGCACACACTCAAATTTTTTGGCTCACACCGATCCTATATTTCATCGCCTAAAAACTTTAAAAGCCCATGACATACATATATATCTAACTGCTATATTAATGTATAAACACACTCGAAATTTATTACCATTTTTTCATAATGCCTTAGTAACTAATGACCATATTCATTCATACCCAACCCGTCGTTCCCATGATTTTCATTTAAGTAATCCAAAGCTTTTACTTGCTCAAAAATCGATTAGACATCACGGTCCGGATACATGCAACACTCTTCCTGAGGAGTTGAAACAGTGTGCCTCCTTGTTTTCATTTAAAGCAAACTTAAAGAAGCACATTTTATTACAGTATACTTCAAATACAAATTAAAAACAAATAATTCATATGATTAATGTTGGTCTCCCAAATAGCAACATCGCATATCGTTCCCTCTTCCAGCAAACCAATTCGATTATTCTACATTCCAGCATATCTGCCCTTATGCACTTTCTAGCACTTGCACGCACATCCACCACCATCACGTTTATTTTCCCCTGCTATCTTCGCAGCAGAATTCGTATTGCATTGTATTGTATTGTATTGTATTATTACGAAACTAGTATACGTCCCTACTTTTCCCTATGGCCGGCCATCTTTTCAAGCTATGCTTACAATGGCGGCCCTCTGCATTATCGCTCCATAATTATAATTGTTGTAATCCCCGCTGCATAGACATGCATACTGTTTATTGTATCATTAATTACCTTTTATATCCTTGTTTACGCAAGTCAAACGACTCTGTTTTGAATTTATTTTGTATATTTCCCACATGTTCATGATCATGTGCCTTATGTATATTGATTTGCTGATTGATTTCTTGATTTGCAGAAAATAAAGTATCTATTAAACAAAAGACGTTATAGTTTTATGCCCTGAGATAACATCATTTTGGAAATTAACAATGCGGAAATACGATTGCATTTTTTTTTTTTGGGGGGGGGGGGAAGGGGACAAAGTCTTTTTCCCAGAATAACGTTATTCAATTCATGTATTCACGAACTTCTTTCAGATTTCAGATTACCGAACCCCCCCCCCCCCCAAAAAAAAAAAAAAAAAAAAACACACACACAAACAAACAAACAAACAAACAGTACCTGCGGAATAATGACCCTTCAGAAGTAGGAGCTATGGTGCGGTTTATTTCTACATTTCTTTCTCCAAATACAACAACAAATGAAAACAAAGTGATACAGAGCATGCAAAAAGGAAAGTACATCATATGAATCAATATAAAAACTGTCAAATTCATAACGACATCAGTCTGTAATAACATGAATTAAAGCAATATGTTAAAGCATATTGATCTATATTAAGAGTTTGTTCGCAAAAACCGATAAGTCCATATTTGCCAAATAGAGATATATGCGAGTTAAGGTCAAGAAAAATAAAGAGAATAAAAAGGAAATGTTTGCTTCTTTTGACCATAACATCAACAAATATACCATAATATCTAGTGACCAATATATCATTTAAAAGGTATTATTTTGTACTTTATGACAAAATCTTCAAAAATGGACTTATCGGTTTTCATATGTAAACAAAGCAGAAATCAATACAGGGGACCGTCACCACAAGCAGAACTTCACGTGGATGAGGCCCTATCTTATATATACAAATATGATACAACACCAATTAACCTATCAACACATAAAACTGTTAATCGTAACGTTTTATACCAAACACATTTTCAAAAAAAAACAACAACAAAAGAACAAAACAAAGACAATAATCCAATCATTTACAAATCCAATAATTTTCAACTATACCTCGGTCACATAAAGGACAAGTTTACCTTCATATATATGTTTGTTGAGTGAATGCAGCAACAATAGTAGAACACATCAGTGAGAATTTGAGAAAAATCAGACAATCCATTAACAAGTTATGATTTTTTGAAGTTTCTGCTCGGTCACTGGTGGATGAGAAGACTTCTACACCTTTTGATGTCACATGTGTACAACGATATAAAGAAAGAACACCGAAAATTCAACATATTTTCACTTTTCTCGCATGACAAAAGAATACTCAGCTTCAGTTAGGAGAGTAGGCATAAAAAGTTCCTGCTATCTCTTCTCATCGTATTTGGTAATAATAAGTGATGCGTTTTCTTATGGAAAGCAGAGAACAAGGAACGAGATCAAGGAAGTAACCATCAATTCGATAAGATCTGAGCAAAAAATACAGCTCTTGTTTGTTAGGTCAATGGGCCTAGAACTGCTCGTTGGTGTTTCGAGATTCTCACCTTCGGTCTCTGTCCCACACTGCAGCCTTTTCTGCCACAGAGAAGCCAAGAGAAACCGGTTGGTGAAGTTGCTGTCGAGGGAGGTACGCATTTCTTCTGCCGGACTCGTCGGCCGGACGGTCAATTGGAAACGGTATTCGTAGAGTTGTCCCTCGTCAAGAATGCGGCAAGCGTACTTCCCCTCATTGCCAAGTCCAATGCTATCGAAAAACAAGCTTCCGAGCGATCCCATTCGCACGTGGTTTGATGATTCGGAGGTGTTATGGATAATATTCAAGCTTATTCCCCCGGGAATTGCCCACGTGATGGCGGTAGGACTGACGAACTTCATTGGACATGGCAAAAATAGCGAAGTGCTACCGCCGAAGGCTATCAACGTAGCATCTTGTTCAGCGCAGATTTCCGGCCGGCACTTGAGGCTTTCCGGTCGTGTCAGGAACAGACTCTGATGCAGAAGGGACGTTGGAGAGGAACAAGACAAGGGCTCAGAAAGGTGGCACAGCCACATTTGTAAGTACCGAAGACGACAGTCACAAATCCAAGGGTTTTCCTCCCCCAAGAAAATCATGTTACGTGACGCATAACGCAGCATCTTTTCGTCAATGCCCGTGAGATTGTTGCGACGAACATCGAGTGTTTTGATGCGACTAAAAGATGGCAAGGACATCGAAGAGAGAACTTGCACCTCGTTGTCACTGAGATAAAGAGCTATCAAATTGGGTAGACGTGAGAACATCTCTCCTGGAAGCCATTTGATTCTGTTGTTTGGCAGGTCTAACACCTTCAACCAGGAGTACACGCGCTCCGTTAGTAATCGAGTTGGTAAGCGTATAAATCTATTATGGGACAATTCCAAGATCCTAATGTTGGAAGAAGGTATTATAGGGAAATGGCTCCATAATCTATTATTCTTTAGTTCAAGGTTTATTGTATACAAAGGGTTGGAAATGTGTAGCTGGATTTCTTCTTACAGCTCTTAAGGTCCGAGGCAATTGTTGAGAAGAACGTAATCAGGAGCTGAATTTCCGTCGAGTGCCTAGCTGACGAAGGGATAGATCCGTGCCAGACAGATCAAGCAAATTAAGATTGGTAGGGAAGTGGAATAAGTGGTTTGATACGTTCATCAAAGGATTTGCAGATACATCCAGGTGCGCTAGTTTCGAACACGGAGAGAATAGACCGGGTGGCAAATACGTTAACCTATTTTTTCTTAAGGAAAGACTTAGAAGGCTTGATAAGCCCTCAGAGCTATTGCTGAAAATGATAGATATTACATTAGCAGAAAGGTCGAGAAAGTTCAGAGAATGAGCACGAAAAAACATCGCTGGCGTAATATACATATGCAGATTATCCCCCAACCAGAGACCTATTAAGTTTGTTGCCACGGTCATGTTCTCGGTCGTTGTGATTGCGTTGCTAGAAAAATTCATCTGTGTCCGCGATGCGTCCAAATCGTATCCTACTGAAGTGAGGCGGTTTCCGTCTACGTGAAGAAGAGTAAGAAAAGACGGCAGTTGAGCTGCGAGTGATTTGATGCTATTACCGGTCAGTATAAGGCATCTGACATTGCTGAAATGAACGGGAAACATTTCCCAATCTAACTGTGAAATATTGTTGTGTTGCAAGAACAGGGATGTCAGTTTCGGCAGGCTACAAGGAGGAAACCTCACTAAATGACAGTTTTGCAGAGACAGACTTTTGAACTCCGGTAATCCCTCAGTGGGGCTGATGATGGCAGGTATCGGAAATCGTTGCGATTCAAATTCAACGATCGAAGCTCTCTACAAACGAGGTTTGGCATGATCTGAAGTCTGTTTCCCGACAAGTCTAAAGACTCGAGTTTTTGCATATTGTAGAAGGCACCTGGATGTATATATCGGATCAAGTTATTGGACAAGTCAAGTTTTTGCATTTGCGGGAAATGCGCAAAATCGGAGATTTCTTGCATTCCATTGTGGGTCATGCGGATTACAGAAACACCAGTGCAATTTCCAAGATGTGTGTGGTTCCAGACGTGGATGTGGTTTGTAATTGAGGTCGAGCAACGAGAGCCTGGAAAAGTTTTGCAGAAAATCGAGGTTATTAAGTCGATTTTGTATCAGAATCAAATTGCGCAAAGTTTCCTTGCTGTTGGAGTCAAAGACGATCTCCATCTCTTCAAGAATGCCTGTCATGATGTAGACGTCTTATATCATTGCCCTCTAATTGTTACCGATCGAACTGGGTTTCGTGAGAGGTTCAGTGTTGACGTATTGAGTGTCACATTTTCGCATATGACTAGTCTGCTTATCATATTCTGGTTGAGAATAAGACTTGAGAGAAATGATACACCGGAAGGACAATCAAAATAAACCAGATGGTTATCCGTCAAGATCAAAGACTTGAGGTTATTAAACTTCGTAAAACACTCCTGAGGCACGAATTGAATTCTGTTGGAACGTAGGTTAAAGTCTTGGACCGTTGTCAGGACACACAAGCTGTTGACAGTCTGGAGTCTATTATAGCTCAGATCTAGCCGCTCTATGACTCATAAGCCCCGCAAAGGCATCGTCATGAATCCGCTCGATTCGATTGTCTTCAAGTTGCAAGATTTTTAGAGCTGTCATTGGTCCGAAATCGGAGATGACAGCGTGGCTATTGATGCTGAGGTCCAAGTAAACTACTCCTTGTATGTTAGAGAACTGAGATGGAACAAAAGTTGTGATCGAGTTGTACCTCAGCCAAATGTTCTCCACTAAGACAGGAATTTGTGGTACCTCCCTGATATTGTTTGTTTCTACGTTCAGCGTTATTATTCTCGACACAGCAGGAGAAATCTCGAAACTCCAGTCGTTGATCAGGTTCTTACCGATGTTAAAGGCCAAAAGTTTATCCATATTTACCACAGTGGGAACCGCGGGGAGAAAGTTATTAAATACTAAACAAAAAGTAAGTTCCCCCTAAAACAAACCTATGTAATTTATGAATCAGGGACCTTTGAGGAAATCTGAATACAGGATTATGTAGCTGTATTTCTCGGATACCTTTCATGTAAAATTCAGTGGAAATCATTCGTTCACGCTTGAGTGAGCATGTCTTAAAGTCAAAATGGTCACTTTTTGAAGTTCACAAGCCCAATTTTGCAACTTTGATTTGGTGATTGTCACAAGGGCGTTGCCCACGGAAGAATACCATGAACTACGACACAGTGCACGGTGACTCCCTTGAATACTTTTCAACTAAATCAATTTAATTTTGTAATTTATCCCGTCAAATCAGAAAACAATGCAAGTGAAAAAACAAAAAAGAACAAAGCAAGTATTTCCGAATATCGGAGGTTTCTTACAGTACTGAAGCCCGCACACACTACAAAAGTTATACAGTTAACCCAGTAATTAATTGGCAAAATACTTCAAACCGCGCGCGGAACGTTCCTGTAGTACAGCTGGGGTAGAGCCCTACGACGGCTGAGTGCGAGGTCGGCGAGGTCGGCGAGGTTGGCGAGGTCGTCGCGGACGTGGTGCGTCCGGCGAGATGCAGTACTCTGCAGAGTCCCCCTGTGAGGGTACCAGTCCAACCACGGCGTCTACCGGAGTGCGTCACGCCGTCCTTATGGGAAGCGGGGTCAGTGACGTCCGGGACGTTGATTTGGCGTTTGGAGGTTATATACCAGCGGAGACAAGGGCTGCCGGTCCGGCGGCGTCACCTTTCACGATAGATGCGTCCGGAACTGGCGTCTCCTATGCGGCTGTACGAATACAATTAATTTCATCATAAAACCTATCCCACTATCATCAAATGTATGTGTGCCGGATCATGAATACTAACCACGGGGCTTCTGGCTAACGGCAGTCATTTTATAATGCTCACTTCTCACCATTACTGTGAGACAGCCGTCTACATATAACAGTGCTATCTTTTTATCCTCACCTCTTTATCCACCTATGAACACACACACACACACACACACACACACACACATAAAAAATGATTATTTTGTCAGTTCATGTGCCATAACCCACTTATTACAACCAAACAAAAAAAATCAATTACAAGACCACTACTACGGAATCCAATGCAAGTGCCTAACTCGACATACAGCCTTATTATTCTCCTATACAAAACAATAAACTGGAATTTAGTGCGTCTCTCAGCACCGTGCACTTTGTATACAATTACTAATATCCCTCTGCGCATTTCCTATACCACTTTGATGCTTTATTAACCACACAATAATCATTAACAATGTATCACTAACAGTGCACTCCATTACTCATAAATTTATATTCAATTAAATGAAAAAAAAATCCTTTGACAAACTACATTCAGGACAATTCTACAACACTCTGTTTTTCATCCCTTACTGTTCAGTACATTTGGCTTGTATACTTAATTCTTACCCATTAATACTAACTGAATGTCTTTTTGCACGGGAGTGCTTACTCTAAACCACAACCATTAATTAATGAAATAATAAACTGTGTCGACACTTACGGATATATTGAAGCTTGTTCGTGTTGGTCCGGGGGTGCACAGTGGGAAGCCTTCTGATGAGACTAGCCTGCCAGCCTGAATTGCTTGCCAGTGGGAAGTCCTCGGCTCCTCTCTATGTCTCTCTCCCTCTCTCTCTCTCTCGTGCACAGCTCTGCCCCGTCCACACGGAAGAGCGCTACTAGCTCCACCACTCCTCTCAAACTATCTGATGTAGACTGCCCAGATTCAGTGTTTGGACCTTCCACAACACCTCGGTCAGCTTACCGCACCAAAATTTCATCCAATCCCCAGACCAAATTCCCCCATATCCTAGCAACCAAATAAAATTTAAATCAGTCCCTAAGCATTTTACCTCGTACCTACTGCTTCCCCGGTGCAAGCCATTCCCGCCTGCTCGACACAGGTGTGCCGCTCGCACAAACAAAATACCAATCCCGTGGAGTCAAAACACGAGTGACAGTGATATCGGAACAAATTTCAATTTTCCAGGTTAAAAAGGCATCCAACGTATGATCTATGTGTTTCTTATCGTACCATGCGACTTGTGCACAAAATTTCACGGTTGAGTGACCACGAGGCGAAAATTGCCAAAATGGCCGATTTGACATGTTTCTCGTGGTAATTTCTATCAATTGAGATTGAATTTGTTTGTTGAACAGCTTTTACACTCAATTCACGTAATTTCACGGTTGAATGAGCACATTAAAAACAAAGAAAAATAACAATTTGAATTGTGCAATAAGAATTGCGATAATTTTACGCACTGAAATCAACTGTTTAATGCTTTTTGTATTGTGTTTAATACTCATGTGCATACAGTGATCACCTGACATTTCAGTCATGCTTCATTGAGCATGTGGGGCTGGAAAATCCTTTTTATCCTATTGATAAAGTATTCATCGTGTTTTATGTGTTAGTTGAAATGTCGGGAAGTTACTCTGATTTCAGTGAAAAAAAAAACATCATTTCAATAAAAAAAAATGACATTTCAGTTCAATTAAATTCAATCATAGTTTATTTCCAATCAACGAAAATCAAAGCATAATACATAATACAAAGTATATATGTCATGAAATGATATTGTCCCAACGTTTACAAAAGATTCATGTAGTACACGAAATAAATTATATACAACAACATATGTACAATAATTACGAGGAACAATGCATGTATACTTCGTGACCGTTCGGAAAACAACTTCAATTATGGAAAATAGCGATCCACTAAAAAGCATTGCGACATGCTTCAGTGAGCACATAAGATGAGCATAGTGTGCAGGTCAAAACCTTCTTTCGTGGCTGAAATTCCCATAAGATTTACATTTGTTTTCTTTATGAAGACGTGTTCAGCGGTGTTAGCGGATAGAGCGTAAAAAGTGAGTGGAGATGCTACCAAATCTGTTTAAGCAACTATCATCATAATCACAATTATGAACACCACATGAACAGCAGCAAAGGCCACTATCTCACCACAATCAATACCAACAGCAAGTAACTCTCCTTTTGTTTGTTAAACTACACGATTCACTTTGAATGCGAAACCTTGTAAAAGATAAAAAGTAGAGACAACAAACAAAGAAGAGGAAGAGAAAGAAAACAAAAAAGGAAGAAGAAGGAGAAGAAAGACAATGAGCAGATGGAGCAGTAAGTCAGATAAATGAAGCGGGAGGAGACAACAAAGAAAATAAAGAAGATATATGAATGTACAAATAAATGAACACAACTTTCACTCAACTGTGTTCGCTGTTTAATTCAGACTTTTATTCTTAGTATAGTTTTTCCAGATTGTGTCTGTCAATTATTTTTCACATGGAAATAATTGAAAATAATACAAAAACAAACAGCTTAATTGAGAATAAAATAATAAAGATGTAAAGCACTAAAAGTCATGACACTAGAAAACACTTTCAAAAGAGAATAATACAAGATGTACAAACAAATAGACTGGAAGTGCAGGGAAACATAGCACTTCCCTCATAATCAAACGAAACCAATGTTTAGCAGCGCATACAGGTAAGTGAAATTTTATCCCGACATGTCTAATTTCGGTTCGGCGTAAGTAAGTTAGAGTTCTACTAGTCTTTCAATAGCGAGTGTAGGTACCATTTTGCTCGATGACAGCATTGCATCTCATCCTCATGGTGCGGATGAGCTTCGCCACTCTCTCCTGGGTGGATGGCTAACCACTCCTCCTGCAAGATCTGTGTCAGGTCCTCGACAGTGGTAGCCTCGTTCACTCGCCTATACACAGCCCGTTTCAGCTGGTCCCATAAGTGTTCAATGGGGTTCAGGTCAGGTGAATTGGCAGGCCATGTCATCCTCTGGATCCCCTCTTGGCGCAAGACAGTGTTCGCCTCTCGGCAACGATGTGGACGGGCATTGTCGTCCATGAAGACAAATCCATGGCCATGGGCCGCTGCATAAGGGAGGACGTGGGGACGCAGGATCTCCTCCATGTACCTGTGTCCATTCAGGTTCCCATTAACCTGAACCAGAGGTGTTGTGTTTCCAAGACTCATGCCAGCCCACACCATGACGCTGCCACCACCGTACGCTGTAACTGGCTGGACGCAGCATCACTCTGTGTGCTTCTCACCTCTACGGCGCCAAACACGTTTCCTGCCATCAATGTGTTTCAGACACAGACGAGTCTCATTTGAGAAGAGGACATTCCCCCAATCTCTCTGAGTCCAGCGGGCATGTCCCCGGGCCCATCTTAGTCTGGCTTGCCTGTGGCGTGCCTTGAGTTCGGTCTTCTTAACCCTATAAAGCCCAAGCTATTTTGGCCCCTTCCAGGCCCAAAGGGGGGGGGGGGGGCACATTGTGCCCCCTATATAACTTCTTTATTATATGATGTATGACCGTCATATTTGGCACGTGGGTAGAGCAACTCATACTCTACATGACCCAACATTCGAAATTTCCCAAGGTCATCCACTAAGGGCGCTATTTACCAAAATAATTTTTTATAAAGAAATACATAGGAATTACGCTAAAATCATGTTTTTTTCTTTGTATTTCTTTATCCCCAGTATATATGTTTTTATTTTATATCAATCATTTTTATATTTACCACAAAGGAAAAGCAAGTCAACTTTCACTATTTGTTATGGTTGAAATTTCTCAAGGTCAACATGTGGGGGCGCTATTCATTACAATATGAAGAAATATATGAAACCTATCATGTATTGCTTGGAATGGGTACATAATATTGGCATCACATTTCATATTTCCAAAATATTGAAATTTTGAGTTTGCAGATTGATAATATGATATACAAATGATATTACCGTCAAAGCTTGTGTGAAAATAAAACAAAATAAAAGGATAGTCTTTGGAAAATGCTGTATTTTCGATTATTTCTATTATATCTATTGTTTGATGCCTATGTCATATAAAAAATAAAAGAAATAATAAGAAGACCATTTCAGGGTAATTCACAACCATAATTACTTCACAATTTGGTCCTTCAGCAAATTACAGCCAAGAAAACTCCCATTCCATCCATTATTATATTGTAAACTGAACTTGGAACAGAAAATCATGCAAAATCTGACGAACATGGTTGTCAGTTTATGGTTGCCATGGCAACCAACAATATTGGACATAGCTAAATTATACATCAAAATGTTTGCAATAAGATTTTAGGAAAAGTCACCAAATTTGGTTGAAATCGGGTGAAGGGTGTAGGAGTGACAAACGAAAATATGGTGAGGCACAGTGTGCCCCCCCCCCCCCTTGGACTTTATAGGGTTAACTTTGCGGCGGGATCGAAAGCCGGCATGACGAAGGCGGTTCCTTATCGTTCCTTAAAAAATCACAAATTTTTTCTTGACAAATCTGATCATGTTCATTTCATGTGTGTTGACCGTGGTATGTAATCTTATTGTCCAAGTTCTGGACATGCATTCTTTGCTCACTCATTCATGAGAGGGTAGGTGTTCGAACTTTTGTCTCCAGACTAACCGTGCATATTTTCAGCACGGGAGGATATTGATGTTTAACTAAAGTGAAATTTGGTACCATTTCAATGATTAATTGTATTTATTTTCCCTTCAGTTAATGCATGACTTCATGACGTCACAAAGACATCAAGAACTTAACGCCAAAATTAATATCCAGCAGCGAGAAAAAAAGGCCCAGAGATTTCATTTGCATAATTTCTCATCTCTGCCCCAACAAGGGATTTCATCAAAGTAAAGGCAGACCAATTTCCCAGGAATGCTTCAATATCTAATCAAAGGTAGCCATGGATTATAAGGGGGGGGGGGGGGTTCGGCCCCATGCACCCTTGGACGTGTACAATTTTGAAGAAATGCCAAGGATCACTGAGACATTTAGATTGGTCCTAAACGCAATAATGAAATGTTTTTCAGTTGATTTTAAATGCAGAATATCAGTGCAACACCTGCTGGATGATTTCAATAAGATAAATCATTGTTTTATAATGTGGTCGTTCAACCGTAAAATAAACCACATTGCATGCAAATGGCAATATCAGCTTTCAAAAACATAAATTTTGCCTCTTTACATGAACTTACCATGGGGATGTAAGCAAAACTGCCAAATTTTCATTATGTAGGGTAAAAGAAAAGGGTTTTCCAGCCTCACGTGCTTATTGAAGCGTGACACAAATGTCAGGTGGTCACTGATATGCGTGTGGGTATTAGCACAATATAAAAAAAAAAAGCATCATACAGTTGATTTCAGTGCGCAAAATTATCGCAATATTCTTACTGCACAGCTTAAATTGTTATTTTTCTTTGTCTTTAATGTGCTCATTCAACCGTGAAAGTATGTGGATTATGTGTAAAAACTGTTCAACACACGAATTCAATCTCAATTGATAGAAATTACCACGAGAAACATGTCAAATCGGCCATTTTGGCAATTTTCACCTCGTGGTCACTTAACCGTGAAATTTTGTGCACAAGTCACATGGTACGATAAGAAGCACATTAATCATACGGAGGATGCCTTTTTAACCTGGAAAATTGAAATATTGTTCCGATATCACCAAATCAAAGTTGCAAAATTGGGCTTGTGAACTTCAAAAAGTGACCATTAATTATTTTGACTTTAAGACATGCTCACTCAAGCGTGACCGAATGATTTCCACTGAATTTCACATGAAAGGTAGGCGAGAAATACAGCTATTATTCAGATTTGCTCAAAGGTCCCTGATTCATAAATGACAGAGATTTGTTTTAGGGGGAACTTACTTTTTGTTTAGTGTTTAGTTTTAAATCTGTGAGTGAATTTAAGTGTGCGAATGCTGCAGGATGAATTACGCGAATCTCATTGGTTGATAGGTCGAGCTGTCGCAGTGAGGAAAAGCATGCGAAGTCGTCAGCGTCTACGGCTGGAAGGCGATTCATCTGCAGGGCGATTCGGACAATGTTGCAAGGAATATTCTGAGGTACGGTCCGCAGGGACCTAGATTTGCAGTCGGCCGACAGCTGGTATATGGTGCAGGGAGATGCATCAACCGAGCTTGTGGAGGCGAGGCTCCCAAGAATGGCAAAAACGAGAAGCATTTTCAGTAACGTTGATGCCTTCCGGTTAATAAAATTAAGCAACTGTCCCTGTTCCGGTCACAATCACAAGAAAATTATCTCTATGGCCAAAGCCAAGAATCACGAAATTCTAGATGATGATGATGAATTCTGGCACACCCATTTAAGTACTAATACTCTTTGCGTTTCTCCATCGTGGAGGGGAAAATGACCTGGTTTGTCCACGCTTGCACAGGGGATGATTAATTTCGCGCTGGGTCAGATAATGAGCTAATAGATAATTATAGTGTCTTTGCCTGTATACATAGACTTTTGGTTTGAAACGATTGGGGTAGTTCTTATCTTACGGGCGTCGTCTACTCTGACATAATCACGACGTCATAATGAAAAAATGTAATCATGTCGATTGGTAGTATTTTTCAGTTTAGGACGGTTTTTGTTGACGCATGCGCCAATGTTCGGGATGAAAACTAGTTTGTTCTGTGTGGGTTTGAAACTGGTTACTATATTTTTAGGCACCGTTCCGAATCTTCTCACCAACCGGGGGGGGGGGGGGGGGGGGGGGTTAACGTAGTAATTTTGGACTTCATATTGAGGGGGAAACAAAAAACTGGGCACCCGCGAGGGAACGAAGTAAATGTTAATAACTGAATACCTTGTGAATCATCCGCTTTGTTTGTTTTTTTTTTTTTTGTATGAACATTTTTATTGTGTGCTAGGAGAGTGACACAATCATGGGAGCTCACGTGTCAAAAGAATTTTACTTTTCCAAGCCCTGGCGTATGTGTCACTTCTTTACATCAGTACATTTTGTATCATATCTGTATTGTATAATGATACATTGTACGTCGCATGGCCAAATTAATGAGTGAATAAATAAATACATTGGATGCGCGAGTTTACCTTTGAAATGAAAACTGGATATGAAAAGTGAGACTAATAGTTTCTCCGTAAACAGAAATGAAATAATTCAATTCATTATGTTTTCTTCCAACATGGCTTTGACTTACACCTGCAAGGAAGACAACGTCAAAATGTTTATAAAATCAAATTCATCTCAATAACAACTCGGCAGCTAATACTGTATATTTTTTCCCCCAAGGTTTAATTTTCGATCACTTCACGAGTCACTGTTGGACTGCGAATTTAACAACATGCGAAGATGTCGCCATACACTAGGGT
The DNA here is from genome assembly GCA_033980235.1 of Diadema setosum. Lineage (NCBI taxonomy): Eukaryota > Metazoa > Echinodermata > Echinoidea > Diadematoida > Diadematidae > Diadema > Diadema setosum. Next base: position 22,123,803 of record CM067079.1, on the reverse strand, counting down.
AATAGTGCACTTATGATAGCCTCTCTCATATTGCCAAAACAACATCTCGTGAAAATGTCGGTGAACTCCTCAGTTGCGAGAATGATCTGTATGTCAAATTGACATGCTATACAGGATCACTCCATTTCAAGAGATCTCCACTGTTGTGTTGCTATGCAACGCCTGATTAATTTAATGCTGAAGACTTAAAATTAAAAACAACTGTTCTATTATACATAGCTGATTAGTTTGTACAGTATTATTTTTTTGTTATAAGAGTATCAAAATATGTCATATTCATAATGACTACATTGTGTCATATTTTCTTATTTTTTATGTAATTCCAAAAGGGAAACTAACAGCTAAAACGTAGCTCCTCGGGTCATAGTTGATTGGATGAAGAGGCCCATAACACCTGATTAGTTTCATGCGGAGTATTATTTCTCCTTTGGGAAATCATATACATTGTAATAAGGCAGGCGGAGATTGTAAATGACCTGGACATGGTATATAGAAACTAATTGTCCACGAGGTCGAGAGCCTTGTGCAGGAATGGAATCATTGCTTCTTATGTTGCGTATAGGCATTTGCGCCGAATTGTGGAAAACGAGGAAAGCTTTTCAAAACACCATGCATAACTTATTCATCTACAGTGAAATCGCATTCATAGACAAGATTTTATGACAGGAATTTGGAGAAAGAAAGAACAAAAGAAAGAGAAAGAATGACGATTGATGATTATTTCAGATGTATGGGTAGGAAATAAGAGACAGAGAAATGTTATTGTACAAAATATGCACACACACACATACATGCAGAAATCAATAGATTCTATAGTATTTTACCAACAAGTTTACGATATCAGATATTGGAATTTTACAGATAATTATTTTTTCCCATGTGCATCATACACACAGAGGCTACATTAATTTCATGCCTTCTATAAAACTCGATCAATTGTTACTTTTTGGATTAAAGTAAATAACATTCAAAATCGTCGATTGTCACTGAAATTCTTCCCCGCCGCCCATCGACTGGAGAATGTAAGAATCAAATTCGTCTTTGTTCATGAAATTTCAGGAATTTTTCAAACAAATTCGTCTGATATCATTGGTCTTTTAGTGTGAAGGTGAATTAATTCTAAGCCTGCATTACCTCACTTTCTCCCGCTATTCGGATTAGGAGACCTATTACTCCTAAACCGTTTGTTTGACAATATGATATTTTTTCCGACATGTTTGTTAATTTACAGATCAGCAGTTGCGATATCCTTAACAAATTTAATTTGTAGAGTGAGACAAAGTGAAGAAACTCGAATCTGAACCTTCACCCCTCTGAATAATTATCTTTCAATATGATATAATATACACACACAATAGATTGAATGATAAATGGCAGTCAGAGAACATTAAAAACAGTAAAGAAAATATTTACTCATGTCGTAACGACTTTTAGATTTGAGCTCTTTTACTTCCTGGGTTTGTTTGTTTTTTTTTTTGTTATTGAATGAAACAAACCGCAGAATATTCAAAATGATAAATGGCAAAAATTGATGTCTTTTTTATATACATCAACATGGGCTGAAACTCTACACACGTGTAACATTGTCTGAAAATCGTGGATCACTGTTTTCGTTTGTTTGACAGTACATTCGGACATTGTTATGTTTGTCTCCGTGTGTTCTGTGAGAAGGCCGGGTGTGTTTGTATGTGTGTTTGCGTGTGTGCGCGAGCGTGTGTGTGTGTGTGTGTGTGCATGTTTGTGTTCTTTGTGTGCGGGGGTACGGTATAAGTGTATGCTACCCGTAAATGTGGAAAAGTGAACGGTTGCAGGGAAATTTAAAAAAAAAAAAAAAGATCACAACAGAAAAGATAGACGAATTTGAAGGAAATTTGACGACCATGATTGCTAAAAGACGAAATTGCTTTTACTGTTATGTGTGCTGCGGGTGTGACGGACGAATTTGAATTGTAAATGACGAAAATGTGTGACAAATGATTAAACTGAATAGACTTTGTTCGAAAATGATCGACAAAGGACGAATTTGAAACTAGGATTGGCATATTCCACACGTCACGGACGTAATTGAACAACAACTCTATCAAACTGAATAAAAAAAAAAAGCTTGAAAATGAACGGGAAAACCTATAATACTAATACTAATACTAATACTAATACTACATAGCTCATAATGATTAACTAATCATCTAGGTGTTTCACATACATTTTACTTTGTGTTAAAAATGAAAATTGAGAATCAACGGAAAAGCCGATGAGATGTTTGTGTGGTCATGACATCTGTTCATCTCCATTTTGTCAGATGACACCTCTGCGTCATGAAAGCGAGTAGAATAAATGTAAAATTGTGTAACTTTTTATCACATATAAAACTTAGATGAAATGTCTACATTTATGTTCTGCCTCTACCTTGTTCAGCGAAAATAAAGAAACTATTAACTCATAAAGAGGGACACGTACGTCACCGAAATAAACCTAAACCGTATAGCAAGAAATACTAATATCAAATCCACATTTCTTCACGCTTACTTTACAACTTACGTAAGAGTATTCAACTGTCATTGCAAAGAAATGAATACGTAATCATCTAAAGAATATGTTTTTTTTTTATTTCTATACATCGGCAAGAAAAACAACAGTACTACACGAAAATAAGGTGCGTAAAACTATGTAGGATAAAAAAAAAAGATGTACAATGATTGTAGCACCTTACAATAGTTATGCATTATCATAAAACTCGAGTGATGACAGGTAAGTAAACAATATGGATAATTCGGAAAAACTGTGGGCCCCTCAGAAGAAAAACATCAGTCGAAAGCGAAGAAAAAGTCTGGAAGCCCACTAGAAAGACAGATCAACAAAAACAGACACATGTACACACGTATAAACATTAAACGGGACTGAAATAGGAGTAATAAACGATTATCATATCAAATCAAATCTTCTGATGATTAAGTTAAAGAATGCTTGTGCTTTAAAAAAAAAAGTTACCAGAATGTGAACATTCCATGGGTCAAGCAAAGTCAGCCTAAGTGAAGAAAGAGTAGCCTAATCCTTTTCAAGGTAGTTAGTCATTTAGCCACCATAATGCAAGCAAGCCAAGAAGGAGAAGAACCTATGTTGACCAGAGACGGGGAGGGGGGGGGGCATTTCATGCAGCGTTTTGTCAGATATTTCTTCTGACAAACTGTTATAAGCTACGGAAATCCCTTCATCTGATTGGGTGGCAGCAAATTTGTCAGACAAATTTGTCAGACAAATGCTTTATGAAATGCCCCCCCCCCCCCGATCAACCGATATTGATACTCGCCAAATACATAAAACATATTAAAAAATATTAATTGGCGCGATTACTTTTTCTTCACCTTATTCCTCTTTGCAGAGACAAGACTACTTATTAGTGTATACACGTCATATCTCATCATGCACACACATCTTACAGGGACTACCTTATGCGATGGTGACATAGTTTCATAGTCCCAAGTTTTAACAATAACATTTACCAAGCATACCATAACAACCATATTGTAAGGTTACTTGTATTTTCCTTTTGTAATTAACAGTGTAGATTTCAGTACTACGAATTTTGTTTGTGTTTAAGAAACATCTACATGCAAATAAGCAAGTTAAATGAACAATCAATAAACAAGATCGTTTTTCTTGTATATTACACACGGACATCACAGCCTACTTGATATGTGATGGACGTAGATAAGAGGCGCAACCCTGATATGAACACGGATGCCACGGGATGTCGATAATCACGAGAGGATTATTTTGTCCAGGGAAGTACGTTAGTATTCCCCTTATTTGCTTTTGTTTTTGTTCCCGTTCGCTCCGTTTCAACTTCATTTCGTTGTAACGAGACGTTCCTGCAGTCTATCACGACTAACACGCAGTAACAGGGTTTGCCGGATGGCAGGACTGTGCAATGCCGTGTACAAACTCTCTCTGTAAATAAGATTGAAAAAAAAACAACAACAACAACTGGCGCATATTGCTTCTTTGTTACTAACTAGTATTCGGATCAGGACGAAGTCGTCACAGTTATAATTCTCGAAAATGGGAAACAATCATCCAACACATCAAATTCATGAGCTAACATGGGGACGGTGAAATACTGACAGAAATCATAGCTAAGTAATGGCATTCTATATCCTACAAATACAGAATACAATGCTGTTACTAATGAAATAACATGATATTGTGGCACAAATTGTATTAAGGTCATTACTATCGCTTAAATTTCTAAGGTAAGGGCATATTAGTTGAACTGGAATTAAAAAAAGACACAATGTCCTCTTTTTCTTGTTTTATGCCGTTTCAATGTTCTGCTTGTTTGTGTTTCATTGTTGTTGTTGCACACATTTATGCAATTTTGAATTTATGTGTGTATGATTATTGATAATCATTGGGTAAGTTCTTTACCAAAGCTCCTTTACTGATGGTGTGAACCTGTATATGACTAAAAATAAAGTACTGTTCGTATACAACAACCATGTGAAAGATTTAAACTAAAACTGAAAAATTCACTAGCCTGAATGAATGGGAGTAATTTAGCGGCAAAGCAGTTGAACATTAATACAACATAATCACATAATCTAGAGAAATATGTTTGGTGCTATATGTTGGCATCAATATAGATAATTAGATATTTGTCTACGGTTGGATAATAAATAACAAGGATGAATTATGCACGCGAATGTGGTCATTGTTATGTAAGTAACTGCAAGTTGGAAACCACATTCACAAAATGAATGAGTTTTGTATCTATCGATATGAAAATAAGCAAAATATCATGAACGATCCACCTGGCTGTGTAAGGGCAAGGTGGGCTCTAAGGGCGTCACTTGAGATGATCTTGGGAATGGGTGACTGACTAAACCCGGAGGGGTGTGTACAGACAGGTCACTCTGGGCCATAGATTGGAGGGGCAGATATGGGGACAGAGAGAGACGGTGGGGGGGTGTCATTCAATGAGCCTCATTGAGAAGGATGTGAGGGACTTCTGACTTAAAAGGGTGCGTACAGTCCTGGTTGAGGTGAGGATTTAGCTTTTAACGTTTTGCCAGATATTCAGAAATCTCTCTATGACATGTCAAAGAGCATGCAATTCTAAGGGGTATCAAAAGTTTATTTGATGAAAATCGGTTCTAAAATGGCTGAGATATCCAAAAACAAGTTGAAACAAAGAGATGCTAACAAAAGGCGTGGACTGTCGCCTTTTATTATCATCATCCCTTTTTCGGATATCTCAGCCATTTGAAAACCAATTTTCATCAAATAAACGTTGAATCCTTTTTAAAATTACATGCTCTTTCATATTTCATAAGAGGTTTCTCATTTCCTCACTTAGGAATGTTCAAAACATGCGTCCCCACCTCCACCAGTACTGTACAGTCCCGTTAAGACGTACAAAAGGTATACAGGCAATTAAGATCGATCACATGTGGAGTACCACAAGGATCAGTGCTGGGACCCACACTGTTCCTATTATACATCAATGATTTACCTAGCTCATCGAACTATTTTCAGTTCAGACTATTCGCTGACGATTCAAACATTTTTCATACATTTCCCAAAGGTACAAAAGAAATTGATATGGATGACGTAAATAGAAAATTGAATGAGGTACAGGAATGGTGTATTGTAAATAAATTAACTATTAACTTGAAGAAAACAAATTATATGATTATCAAAGGACCAAGACAACCAATTTCAATTAAAGGTGTGTTAACAGTCTTTGAAACGGTTATAGAAAGAGTACATGTAGCATCTTTTGTAGGAATCAAAATTGATGAGACCTTGATGTGGAAGGATCAGATTCAGTGTATCAACAAATGCATTAGGCGCAAAATTGGCTTAATTTTTAAGTTAAGATACTTTGTTCCAATGCATGTTCTCATGCTTTTATATAAATTCTTTATACAATCACATTATACTTTATGGAATTGAAGTATGGGGAAGTACCTACAGAAGCCACTTAACCCTAACTTACCTGGGCTATTTAGCAAGCTTGAATTCCTGGGGGGGGGCCATTATGGCCCCCCCATCAGATCTCGGCCGTTGATCGCGCGATCGCCGCAAAATTTTGCATGAACATAAAGCCGGATGTAATCTACAAGACTGCTAAGTTACATTTTCAAAAAATTAGCATTTTCTATTTTAAATCAATTAATTATGCAAATATATGCAAAAGACCTCATTTTCGTCTGTAATTGGCTTATAAAAGCTTATGGAATGCTGATTTTTGGTGTAAATATTCCTAGTGACATTCCAAACATTTGCGCGTAAAAAAAAATTCAGTATCAAAATTAATTTCTTATGTTTTTTATTGTTTTATCAATTTTTTATGTATTTCCTTGTTTTTTCGAACTTTTGTTTTTGTTGTTTTTTTCAACAGAATTTGTCATACACATTTTTTGAAGCATAACTATACTAAAATGAATTGATTTCAGCCATTAAAATGAAAAATATGAATCTTTATATGAATTAATTGAAAAAACACAATTTGTATTGACTTTGTACACAAAATCACGTTTTTGAGCGATTTTGGGGTTGACGAAAATTTTTTGAAGGGGCGTGGCTTCGGAACGGTATGCCCGGACGCAACAAATTTGGTCTCAAAAGTTGCGCGAGACTTGAAAGTAAAAAGTCAGCGAGCGGCGCGGTCAAAAAATTTTGCACGCCGGAATGGTCGCGGAATTTGTCGAGGGGGGGGCCATTATGGCCCCCCCCAGGTAAGTTAGGGTTAAATTGTATACTTTTAGCACAAAAAATGGCCGTGAGAGCAATTACATTTTCCCCCTTAAGAACAAGTTCAAGGCCATTATTCACCAGTCTAGAAGTGTTAGATGTTTTTGACCTGCATAAGCTTGCAGTGTCAACCTTTGTATATGATCTACACAAGGGACATTTACCACATTCTGTAACGCAATATTATGAGCCAATGAATCATGCATACAGGACTAGAGGCAAGGATCATTCCATGCTTAGACTCCCGAAATGTAAAACGACTCGTGGTACATTTTCTATATTTTTTGTCGGGTCAAAGTTTTGGAATAGTTTGCCCAAAAATATTCAGGAGGAAAGAACAAGATCTTCATTTCGAAGAAACCTAAAAAAGCACTTGTTAAATGAAGTTTAGTGAAGAAAAGAATATTCAGTGTTTAGTTTAATGTACTTTTATAGTACAGCTACTTTAAAAGAGTAGACCTTGCAATAAGCAGCTTAAATATATATACATGTAGTTATAATGGGAGAACCATTCTCGACTAGCACTTGTGTTAACTTTTGGTTCCCCCTTTAACAACATTATCTTCTGTTTTTCTATCTGTTTTTTTTTCAGAACCTTTGTCTTTGCGTATTTCTACATTACATACTTATTCTTACTCTTTGCCCTTTCAGTGATAAATGTATCACAACGAAACTAAATCTATTACACCACATGTATTCTAATGTAAGATAAATAAAAGTATGTAAAATATATGCTTACATAGCTGTAAGAACCTTGTGCAAAATCATTGTATTCTCATAAAAATTTTTCATGTTATTGTATCTTACCCTATGGAATTTCATGTTATCATGTTATCATATTCACATGTATGTTGTTAATAAACTCAACTCAACTCAACTCAACTTTGGGGCAGCATCATCAAGTATAGCTAGGATACAATGTAGGATGCCCAAGGGACACTTTGTGCTAACTGTGAGGATGGCTGCATGGACACAGATAAGATGCCGATCTGGAGAGGGGAAAATTCGATCATCTGTGAATTCCTCCGAGCCCGTGGTGGCCGTTAAGGCGAGTTGTGCCGAGGGGTACAATTACAGGTGCAATTGTCTCAACGATGGTGAAGCATAGATTGCCAACTGGGTCCTCTGTTTGACTGATGAAAAGACATATCTGGCGAGTTGGGGCTTAGCACTATGGGACGTCCCCGTTCGGAAAGTCTCAATCTATGTTAATGGAATCAGCGATATGTCCAATAACATTGGAATCTTCTATCGGTCGACAGGAATTGTGTAACATGTGGGCTTGCAGTTAATTTCTGATTTAGAAGTCTCAATTAATGTTAACGGAATCGGCGATATGTTGAATGACATTGGAATTTTCTATCGGTCAACAGGATGGTGTGACATGTAGGCTTGCAGATAATTTAGGCGATATGGAACGGACTTTGGCACATGGAAAGCGCCACCTCCAGTCGGTCCTTAATTGTTTCGATGTCCTGGTACATAGGTAATTTCAGCTTGCGCTGGAAGTGGTGGTTGTCGCAACCAAGCGCCTCCGGGAGGGTGTGAGAAAGAGGCGAGTTCACGTCAAACGGACCGGGATGCACCATGATTGTTAGACCGAGATCTGCCAAGCCGCCGCAGGGCACACGATCCGCACCAGACACAAAGACTGCATGGGGAAGAGTGGGAGTGAGTAATCAGAAGTCAAAAATCAACCGGGAACTTCTGGGGAGCGTTCAAAGAACAGGAAATGACTAATATTTGAGGATGAAATTCAGAATTTCATCATAAAGCTAGTACATGTATATAGGTAACTAAGAACATGAAATTTCTACTTTTTTGGTTGTAACGCAACTACCAAGTATTATATATAGCTTTGTTTTCCTTTCACCTGTAGGTTGTTATAATCATAGTTAAAATCTTAGCTTGACAACGATAGAGATTTCCACAGTAACATTTTTTTTTTTGGGGAGGGGGGGGGGGAGATGAGGGAAGCATTATTATGATGTCATCTATACCGGACTGTATTTTTTTTTCTTAAACCAGAATAATCTTTCATGTTTATTATTGTTAGACTTCTAGGTCAACGAACAGGAGAAATAGTTCATAATTACAATTTGGTCAAAGTTATTATTATGGCGACACTTCCTATGATACATTACCCAGCACTAGTGTTACGCGACGCTTTAACATAATAAATGCCTAGAGACTTCCTTGGAGGAATTTTGGTTCCTAAATAGCCCAACTTTTGCAGCTAGACTCTAAAATTGAATACATAATATAATAAACCGTAAATTATCGGAGCTGCTTTTTATAATCACCCTTATTTCTAATGACACAGTTAATTTGAACATTTGATAGTTTCACATGTAGCTGTATGTACAATATCTAGTATTGTGGTACATATTGTATGTATATTCCCCCTTGAACTTGTACCAACAAAAATGTGCTATTGGAAAAAAAAATCTCATTTGAAATTGACAACTTGAAATTGAAAATTAATTATGCTTACTGAGAAATTTCCTCTTCTGTTCCTCCTCAAGAGAATGGAAACATTCCCAGAACATTGTGATGGTTTGATGAGATGGGTGGTAGGGAATACAGTATCTCGTGCTCTGATGGTGGCAAAGAATAAAAGAGAGTTTGGGTCATCACTCTGTTCATCGATAGCCGTTGAAAATGCTAATGGGATTATTGAATATTGTTACAGTCCTGAAATATTTCAGTTTCTTATGGAGGGAAAGGGTTTGTTTCAACTGACAAGTAAAAATAATGTTCTTGATTTTCTCAAAACATAGCTCCGTTTTAGGCTCGGTGACACCGTCGCGTTGCTTGATCATTACAGCCATTAATATTTTGCAATTTAAACACACTGAAGTCCTTCTAATTTTCTTCTGAAATTGCCAAATTGTCCTTAATAATGAGGATTGAATAAAATAGTGACATGGATCATAACAAAGCCGTAGTGGAAGCAGGTATGTCAATAACTTGTACAATATTTCCACAATAAAAAAAAATGAAGGAGAGATTATTTCGCAACTACCCTAAACGATACAGGAATCCTCATTTTTAAAGCTGTAAATGGTTACTTTTCCAATTATTTGCGGAGAATGAATAGTAGATTTTGGAGGAAGTCACAATGACCCTTTGTAATTTACGTCTATGCTTCAAGAAACTTTACAAAATGACATAAGCTCATTACTTTATTCTTACTGTTTATTTGCATCACATATTATACACATGAATAATATATCATCCTTTTGATGGAAGCCGAAGTGCATTATCTTTTTCAAAGATTTGATTGCTCGAGTATTAAATGTCAACGAACCTGTTCTAGCGCTTTCCAGTCGAAGCGTTGCTGTCCAAGAACGAAATCTTCCAGTTCCACAGGACGAAACATGCTGAGGATGCTCTGGCGGCAGACGAGGTAGAAACCCTTCCGAAAGGCGCACATCTGTTCAGTTGCAAGAGCACGCCGCACCTCTTGCTGGACATAACGGTTGCTGATTGAATAGTAAATAAATAAATAAATTAATTAATTAATCAATTAATTAATTAAATGAATAAATACATGGATATATAAAAACACTGTGAAGCAATTTTGGTAGCTTTGGTGTTTGTCACTGCAACCACTGTCCGCGGGTATATCTATAAAACAAATGCAATCACCTTCAATTCCATCCCCACCAACTCCATCCGAAAAATGGATCATACTTAACCTAATTCAATTCAGTTCAATTCAAGTAAATTTTAATTTGTCGAGAAAAATGTAACATACACTTCACATTAATATTGTAACAAAGATAGGACTAACTAAACTACTAGTACTCGAAGCCGAGGTTGACCAAAAGTAGAGCTACTTACATGTCCTCACTAGCCGGGATATTCTGGCCGTCCTCTGTTTCAATCTCCATGTAGACGGTGTTTTCTTCGATGTATTCTTTCGTTCCATCTCTCAGCTTCGTTAACTGCTTGGCCATATCACTGTCCAACTCGTGTAGTTGGTCCAATTCGTTTTCAGGCCTAAGCAATGAATGTTATGTACATATCATCATGAATTGATGATAAACCTTTTCATGGTGAGGCGTTGCCTTTCTATGTGTACTCTATACTTTCGTATTTGACCCTTGTTGAACACCAATACTCAACTTTTGCTTGTGTGAAATAACACAGAGGAGCATTTGTTTGTGTTTCGTTCTTTATCGTTCCTTGTGTATTTCCTCGCATATGTTAATGAACGAAATGAACTTGAAATTTTCAGACTCAATGCTTTACAGTAATACAATGTTTCGTTCCGATAACTAAAAAAAAAAATGCATAAGGGCAACAAATACGAAAGCAGGCACGTAGATAAACGAATTTATACACTTAAAGGGGAAGGATAGTAACTGATCAGTAGGAATCAGTGGAAATGCTGGGAGATGATTGTTCCAATCCTTATGGGATTCATTCAAGAGTTCATTGTATATCTATTGTTGTGTGAAAATTATTTGCTTCAGAACGGTCTCATATTCAGGTAATGTGCAGATTAATGCACCGTCACTGACCAGGGACGCTAACCTGGAAGCATTAAACTGCACATTACTTGAATATGAGACCATTCTGAAGCAAATCATTTTCACACAACAATAGATATACAATGAACTCTTGAATGAATCCCATAAGGATTGAACAATCATCTTCCAGCATTTCCACTGATTCCCACTGATCAGTTACTAGCCTTCCCCTTTAAGTATTAACGTCGGCTTGGTCATGGAGTGAAAGTTCAAATAAACAAAGTCCCCCTGAAATATTTGGTTAGAAAGGGAAAGGATTTAACAAGATAGTTCAGGGCTTGGTTTACAATCCGGAATTCGAACATATCTGGCTCTTTTCTTTTTTTCTTTTTATTACTCACTCTCCCGAGAGGAGTTTGGTGTAGAAAAGTTGAGGGAACGGTAAAGGGACGACGGCTTTGTTGTACAGCGACAGTCCGACGAGAATGCCGAGGATCCGAATCAGCTCCAAGTCGTCACAATCCTACATGCAAAAACCAGGAGGAAATAAGTGTTCCGATATGTAATTATCAATGTTGGTGTATGTTTCCCACACACTGTTTCACACACCATGTATATTAGAACTCATGAAAATTTGATTATTCCTTCTAAACTCGTTTCTCATCTAATCACTTTGGGTTAATTTTCGTCTGTGGCTCGATCTTTTTTTCTTTATTTATTTTTCGTTTTGTTTGTTTGTTTTTTGTTTTTGTGTTTGCAGGGGAGTTATTTTCGATTATGAGTAATTTGCCCCCTAAACACACGACGAAGTGAAGTACATGTGCAAGCAAAAACTTACACATAATCATAACCTATTATTATATCATAATAATAAACATAATTTATTATAAAGAATAGCGTGTTTAATTGTCGGACAAAGGAGATACTAAGCGAGCCTAGTACAATGTACCTCCTTGGTCAGACATTGCTGTTTCACAAACAATCGTTGATTGAAAATGTCTTTTTTTGCCGGCTGATAGAAAAATAATACATTTCTGTATAGGTCTACACATGTGGTCAGTGTAATCAGGTTCGGACAGATGATTCACAAACGTGATTACAAATGTGGTTTTCCGTTGGTGTTTAACTCTTGTTTTCCTTGTTTGTTGTCGGTGTTTTGTTTTGTTTTTTGTTTTGTTTTGTTCTGTTTGTTTTGTTTTTGAGGGAGAGGGGAATCCCCCTAGACATTGATAGAAGGCCATTGTACAGTGTGTGTCACTTGTTATTTGACACTAAACGAAATCGCATTTACCTTAATAAGCTTTAAAGATTTTTTTGATCAATGTATCCTTTATCATTTTCAGATTAACGAACATCTAGGTATAGGGAATTTGTGGGTTTCGGAATAACCAACCTTGTTTCATTTTTGCATTAACAAATATCCGTGATAATATTAAACGAACATCACTCGGTATAGGCAACGATCTTTACAATAATTATTATTGCATAGTCTTTGGAAAGGAATGGCATGCCCGTTGAAGGCACTGCTTATACCTACTGCCATCACGTTGCTTTCCCCCTGGTAGAAATAATACAAAACCGAGATTCAAGCTCAAACCTGTCGGAACCACACGTGGGAGACTGCCGGGTCGTTCTCGTCTAAGAGCCGGACAAGACCGTAACGCTCCGGGTCCAGTAATTCAGCAAACACGAGCGTAAAGAACTCCTATATCATAGCAAGATGCGAGACAAATTGAAATTATGCTAGTAACGTTTCAAAACTCTTTCCCATGTGTTGATTCTGTTTGGGCGTAATAACAACAACTGCAACAATTAGATTTAAAAAAAAAAAATCATTTCGCTACCGTGTCGCGTCGTATTATTGCATGAAAAGTCCGAGATTTACATTCTATCACCAGGCATGAATATAATCTCCAATCAAACCCCAGATTTCAGGAGGCATCAGCTTTTTGTCATGCCCGGGTTTATGCCGTACCGTGCTCAAGACTCCCCAGTCCGCCCCCTTTTCACCAGCAAATTCCACATAGAGAGGGCGCTGTACATGTTTCTCTGTGACCGAAGAGAGGTATAGTCGCAACTGGTCGTTGAAAACATTTTGCCGATCTGCCGAGATGCGGAATGTCTTGTCAGCTGCACTGCAGCTGCGAACTGCGAACTGTCTCGAAAATAAAATATGTCATATTCATTTTATGGATATAGATGGATAATCACATCTCAATTACATTCCCTAAACGTACAAAAGAACATCAAATAATCATATATTCATATTCACTTTCATAGTCGCATTAATTTAGTTCATCCATTTTAGCCACCAGTATAGACAACGCAAATGCGCCTCAAAGATCATGAGTTTTTTTAAATGTTGAAATACAATGTCAAAGATACAGACAATAATGGATTGTCCACGTGAACCTTGCCTTGTCCCGAGAGATACATCGTATTTAGGTCTTAGTGAATTTCGTTCGATTGGCCATTGTCCGACGCTAGATGTCCAATCTTGTGATCTATTATGCTAATTCATGTATTTTTATAATTTTTCAAGAAGTAGCTGGTATCCAATTTCTAATGTTCATCCACTGTTCCTTATTCAAAGCCTTTAATTGCAAACTCGCCAGCGATGATTTTGATATGCATTACTCTTATACTGACAATGATATTCAATATAGTTTACGACCCGTTATGCTATTATGACGCCACTAATACTAATCCTATCAATACTTCTGCCACGTCTACGCATGGACGAAATCGCTGGCTTTAAGAAGCTGATACGCAGAATCTTAACCCCTGCCCACCCCACCTCCAACCCCTAGTTCCGCTTGGAAAAGAAAATAAAGCAAAAAGATAACTATGAATTAGAATGCATTAATCATTCAGTATCAACATTTCATGTCAGGGCAGGTAAACATGACTCCCAAAACGTACAAATAAGGATAATCATACAAATAGCAAATACTACTGTCATTGATCAAACAAGCTGTCTTGTGTAACAACACAGATAATATTATAATGATAATGTAAATTCAACCTCTAAAAGTGAATCAGAGCGCTGTATTATCTCAGCCATTCCATTTCATTGGAAGAATAAACTGTATTAAACTCTTCAATATCGTACTTTATTTTCTTAAAAAACAAAACAAAACAAACGGATGCAAAAAAAAAAACGGTTATTAACGCCTATCATTATAGCACTAACCTTCTGTCTCAGAGTGTCATGGGCGGTCAGGATTCGAATTTTCGTCTTCAGATTCAAGAGAAATGGGTATTCTTCCAGCCATTTTGTCTCCTGAAACAAATAGCGTAGGTGGCGTGTGATTTCATTTCCGTCAGTAAAACTGTCATTATTTACCTATCTATCATAAGTAATCGAACGTAGATTATATTCGGTACCTCTGCCAAAGCCGATTTTTTTTTTTTTTTTTTTTTTTTTTGCCTATACTGGTTTGCTCACCTGTTTGCAAAATAAATCAAGAAGTTAAGAACAAGTTTTGCTAAAATTTTCAGGAAAAATTGAAAATGATACAAGGAATAGATGGTTAGATTCTGGTAGAGAGGTGGATCACCGTGTAGATCTTGTAACTCTCGATAAGCACCTCTACATTAATTGCTTATTATCAGCAACAAGTGCAGGACAACTTTGTCGGAGGGGTACCTAGGAATGGTTGGATCCGCAAGTAACTCGACGTTTGGAATAGCAAACCGTAACGCTGTTGCTAATCCATGTAAAATAACGGACGACGACTTTTGTTGTAAGACATACGGATATGTTCTAAACTTGACGTTTAAAATGCTAGTATGGTATAATACACCATACTAGTATCATAGTATTATAGCGAGATAACAATCTCTTGACCTCCTATCGGGACTTTGATATACCCTCGTTCAGTTCTTATCTTCCTGAATTGAACATTGCGTCATGAAAAAAGTGAAAATAAGGTTTGAATTTGAATTTGAACATACCCCATCCTCCTCTCATCATCATCTCTGTAATCATTTTACTCGATCACAGTCAATCCAACGAAATAATGTTACGAAATTGTGTAATGAAAATAAGTAAAGTTTGTTGGAAGATTTCAGCGCTCACAGTTGCTGGATTCTGCACACCAAAGTACACGTCACACATCAGTTTTTCACACTCCTCGTAGGTCGTGTACAGACCCGGGAGGTAAAACGTTGAAATCGGAACGATATCATGGCACGCGTTCATCTGCAAGAAGCAAGGCGAAAGAAAATCGGACAACAATATTATAGAAAATAGATTATACTGAGGGAATTCCATAATTTTTCTTTTACGAATGTATATACATTCCCTCCATTTTTCACTGGCAAGATAGTGATAACAGTTAATACCACCATCTCACTAGACGGCAATTCCGCTACGATCATCAAAAATCGACAAAGCGCGGCGGATCGTGGTTTGATCGCTTTAAATCTTCTCCATCGTATTTTGAGCGGTTCAGAAGCATGGAGGGACGCTACCATCGCCATAGTCGCCGCCAAGTTTTGAACATGTCCCAAACTTCCGTTGCGAGAGGGCTGTGGTTTTAGAACATATCACAATCGCCTCACGAGCGCATTAAAAGCGTAGCTATATTCGTAGCTCTGACGGGGGTAGCAACGAGTAAAACGTAACTCAAGCGCATCGCGAAATCGGCCCACCGTCCTTGAAAATTACCACTTTAACAGTATTATTGAACTGGATCAAACCTTAAACCAAAGAAAGTGATGCACCAGACCAGGGAGGTGGGTATGGAGAAAAACGCATAAAACTCCTTTTTTCCACGTACACTCAGGACGAATCTACTCTGTTTATTAAATTGTTTGTCATATACCATTGTAAGTCAATGCAAGTAGATTAAGTTGTAAACTTTTCAAATATATTCTCATAAAATTGCACATGTTACCCTTTTAATTGAATGGATGTTAACTTGCAATTTCATATTAGGCTCTAAGTGGTGTATTCTAGAATGCTAAGAATAATGGTGAAACTATATTCTGCATAGCCATGTTGGTTTGACACTGACATCTGACTGAAGAAATCCAATTATAAAACCCATTTTATACCAATATCGCTTGAGATCGTAGCATGAGCCCGGCGTTAACGCATCACTGTCGCTCCGATCGTATCACTGTTGCAGCGAGATCTTGATAATACCCCCATCTCACTAGACGGCGATTCCGCTCCGATCATCAAAAATCAACGAAGCGCACAGAATCGTGGCTTGATCGCTTTAAATCTTCACCATCGTAGTGACTATCTTGAGCGGTTCAGAAGCGCGGAGGGTCGCCACAATCGCCATGGTCGGCGACCTCGCTACGGAAGTTTTGAACATGTCCAAAACTTCCGTAGCGCGGTCGCCGTGCATGGTTTTAGAGCGTATCACAATCGCCTCACGAGCGCATTAAAAGCGCCACATTCCTAAATCTGACGGGGTAGCAACGCGTTAGGCGTAACTCAAGCGTATCGAAAGCGGCCCCCACCGCTATGAAAATTACCACTTTTACAGTATTACGTAACAAGAACCAACCATGAACAAAAGAAAGTGATGCAACAAATATCTGTATAAACAACAAATATCTGTAATAGGTTTAAAGGGATAGTACAGTATTGGTGGAGATGAGAATTGGGCTTTAACTTTTTGCGAGATACCAAGAAAACACTTAGGAAATAGTACAGAGCATACCATTCAAAGAGGAATTCAAAGTTTATTTGATGAAAATCGGGTTTGGAATGACTGAAACATCCAAAAACAAAGTAAAACAAAGCGATCGTAATAAAGTGTGGGTTCCACACTTATAAGAATCGCTCTGTTTTGGATATCTCAGCCATTTCAAAACCACTTTTCATCAAATAAACGTTGAATTCCTCATGAAATTACATACTCTTTCATATTTCATTAGAGGTTTCTCATTATCTCACCAAAAAATGTAAGAAACCGGAAATTAGGTCTCAACCAAAACTATACGACCCCTTTAACAGAAACATTGTTATCATCTGATATTAATTTACCGTACAAAGAATGCCGTATGCATTGAATGGCTATGAGTTGATTGTAAATAATAGAGTGAATAGGACCGGCGGCGGGGTTGCGATTTATTTATCTAATGAACTTGAGTTTGATATTTGTGATGATTTGAATTTAATGAATTATTAATTTAATTTTCATCAAATAAACGTTGAATTCCTCATGAAATTACATACTCTTTCATATTTCATTAGAGGTTTCTCATTATCTCACCAAAAAATGTAAGAAACCGGAAATTAGGTCTCAACCAAAACTATACGACCCCTTTAACAGAAACATTGTTATCATCTGATATTAATTTACCGTACAAAGAATGCCGTATGCATTGAATGGCTATGAGTTGATTGTAAATAATAGAGTGAATAGGACCGGCGGCGGGGTTGCGATTTATTTATCTAATGAACTTGAGTTTGATATTTGTGATGATTTGAATTTAATGAATTATTAATTTAATTTTCATCAAATAAACGTTGAATTCCTCATGAAATTACATACTCTTTCATATTTCATTAGAGGTTTCTCATTATCTCACCAAAAAATGTAAGAAACCGGAAATTAGGTCTCAACCAAAACTATACGACCCCTTTAACAGAAACATTGTTATCATCTGATATTAATTTACCGTACAAAGAATGCCGTATGCATTGAATGGCTATGAGTTGATTGTAAATAATAGAGTGAATAGGACCGGCGGCGGGGTTGCGATTTATTTATCTAATGAACTTGAGTTTGATATTTGTGATGATTTGAATTTAATGAATGATATAATAGAGTCTTTGTTTGTTGAAATTTCCATCCCTCAAAGTAAAAATATTATAGTTGGTGTTGTTTATAGACCCCCAAACTCCAGTTCTCAAGATTTTTTAGATAGTATCACAAATTTATTAAAAAGCCCTCGTTTTGTTAACAAATGTATTTATATAATGGGTGACTTTAATATTGATTTGATTAAGAGTGATGATAATACTTCACAAGAATTTCTTGAATTATTTTTGTCATCCTCTTTTTTGCCATTAATTTCCAAACCTACACGTGTTACATTCTTCCACCCTCCTTGATAATATTTTTACTAATTCTTTACAAGTTTTGAATTCTTCTATAATTTTATCCGATATGACCGATCACTTTCCAATTACAACATGTTGTGATCTTAAGCATTCGGTTAATAAGTCTTATTTTCCTTCATTTAGATGTAGAGCCACACCGGAAAAATTTAGCTAGTCTTGACGCTTGTTTAGATAGGGTTGATTGGTCAAGTGTTTTGTTTGTGATACTGATGATGTTAATGTATCATTCGATAATTTCATGGAGATAATCAATAAGCATTTAGATGATTATATTCCTAAACTAAAAGATAAGTCAGTAAATTATAAAACAACACCTAAACTTCCATGGATTTCGAAATCTCTCCTCCGTTCAATTAACAGGAAAAATAGGTTGTATTATAAGTTCAAAATAAAAAAAAAATGAGGAGTCAAAAAAATAAATATACATCATATAAGAATATTTTGACTAAGGTCATACGATCGGAAAAGCGGAAATACTATACCATTCACATAGAAAGATATAAACATGACGTGAAGAATACATGGGAGATATTAAAGCAGGCCATGAATATATCAAAGCAGAAATTGAATATTACAAAAATAAGATTTGATAATAAAATTGTTGAAGATCCAAGTGATATAGCAAAAATTCTTATTTTTCAATGATTGGAGAGAATCTGGCAAAAGAAGTACCGTAGTCCGATACGCATTTTGCAAAATTTTTAGGTCAATCCAATCCCAGTTCTATTTTCTTTGCTCCAACTACGAAATATGAAATAATATACATTGTCACTGCAATGAATAATAAACGAAGTGCCGGTTATGATGATATAAGTAATTTTATTATAAAGGGAATTATATTTTCTGTTGCTGATCCACTTTCTCATACTTTTAATAAATCCATATTACATGGTGTTTTTCCTGATTGTATGAAAATTGCTAAGGTGTGTCCTTTATTTTAAAAAGGAGACAGTTTTGATATAAGTAATTATTACAGACCTATTTCTTTACTTTCATCCCTATCTAAAGTTTTGGAAAAATTGATATCTACAAGAAAAATTAAATTTCTTAATTATTATGATGTTTTTACGAATTCTCAATTTGGGTTTCGTCAGAAACACAGCACCATTCATGCTCTTTTGAAGTTTTTTGATAACGCCGCACATACTATAGATGACCATTCTCATCTTCTTGGTATCTTCCTGGACTTCTCCAAGGCCTTCGATACAATTAATCACGAAATTTTACTTCATAAATTGTCTCATTATGGTATACGAGGGAAGGCCTTGGAGTGGTTCAGGAGTTACCTGCAAAACCGAAAACAATATGTATCTTTAAACGAGCACATCTCTAGTCTTGAAGTCATTAAATGTGGCGTCCCTCAGGGTAGTATATTAGGACCTTTACTTTTCATTATTTACATAAATGATTTTTGTAGATCATCCGACATACTTTCTTTAATACTCTTTGCCGATGATTCAAATATTTTCTTCTCCCACCAAAATCCAATCACTCTTGTCCATACTGTTAATTCTGAATTAAAAAAGTGACTCAATGGATAAGAGCCAATAAATTATCACTGAATCTTCAGAAAGCTAAGTATATGTTATTCAGTAAGTCTATAGAAGTTTTACGCACAGATATCATTTTTGATGACGTTCACTTAGAGCGTGTATCTCATACAAAGTTTCTCGGTATTACAGTGGACGATAAACTTTCGTGGAAGCCTCATATTATTCATATTAGTAAAATAATTTCGCGTAATATTGGTATTATTAATAGACTTAAATCTCATATCCCGTTGTCTTCTTTGTTGACGTTGTATTTTTCATTAATATTACCTTATTTAAATTATGGAATCTTAGCATGGGGTAGTGCCCATCAAACTTTATTAGATAAATTATTGTTATTACAAAAAAAAGGCACTTCGTATTATTTGTGGCGTTTCTCCACGTTCCCATGCAGATCCATTATTTGTTAGATATAAGATTTTAAAAATTAAAGATTTGTTTTTCTTTCAGCTGGGTCAGTTTATGTTTAATTATAACACAAATGCACTTCCCAGCATTTTTAATTCAATGTTTTCACGAAATCAATCTTTTCATAATTATCCCACCAGGCGATCTAATGAGTTTCATTTACCCCTTCTGAGAACGTTATTGGCTCAAAGTACATTTATGTACACTGGCCCTAGATTTTGGAATTCTTTAAGTTGTGATATAAAAAATTCTTTATCTTTGAATTCGTTTAAGCGTAAGTTCACAATTTTTTTGTTGAACTCATATTAAAGGCTTAATTTACCATTTGCAGATGAAACAAAACCCCAGCATTAGTGCTTTAAATTGTTCTAAAATGTGTGTTAGGGATAGAAACAACCACCGTAAAAATTTGAATCCGTATAATCGATGTCAAGTGTTGTGAAATACACAAAATATAAACAATAGTTATAATAAAAATGTTTCCAGACTAAAGCGTATACAGTTACGGTTTATTGAGAAAAACACTGATATCTCCTTATATTTCAGGCTTTATTGCAAAAATGTAATATGGTAGGATGCTTTATGACACAACAGACCTACACATATGAATCAAATGTGATATCTTGAACATTTTTGAAATCACCGCTCCCAAAGGTAAACTGGACCTTTAAGATATATATGATTCATTACTTAACTGGTCTTTACAGCCTAATGGTTCATCGTCAATCATTGATTTTATCATTGTGTATTTTATCTTATTTGTACAAACTTTGCTCGGCTGATCTAGCTGAAGCACCTCAATTCCCTCTTCTGATCCCGATGTTCAGCGTGTTGGCTTTTCCTTTCATTTCCTTTTTCTTTCTCTCCTTTCTTTCCATTATTCTTTTGTATTTTATTACTGACATGGTATACCCTACTGTAAAGTCATATAATGTCGTATTGTTTCTACTGTCTTGTTCTGTCCTGTCTTGTTCTGTCCTGTCTTTGTAAAAAGAAAAAAGAAAAAAAGTTTAATGTATTCACAAGAATCCTTTGAGTAGTTCACAATTTACAAGCATGCTTCTCAGTGAACCTCTCAGTTCTTTCTTTTTTTTTTCTCCAGACATAACTTTGTATTTTGCCGGTATGCATGTATAATTTCGTATTTGTTAACCATTATCTACCATGTAAAGTCGAATACATGCCTATGTTATATCTTCTGATTCATTTCGTGTTATGTTTGCCGAAAAAGAAAGAAGGAATGAAATAAATGAAATGAAATGAAATGAAATGAAATGCAGGGGCCACGAAGGTGGACGTGGAGAAAAGGGTATAAAATGTATTTTTCCACGTACACTCAGTACGAATCTACTCCGTTTATTAATTTTTTTTGTTTGCCGTTCTTACCATTGCACGTCAATGAAAGTAAATTAAGTTGTAATCTTTTCAAATATATCTTCATAAAATTGTCTCATTGTAAGATACAATTTGCAGTTTGCTCGTAAGCCGGTTCTTTGATGTTATATACACATGTTACCCTTTTAATTGAATGGATGACTTAATAGTGCAATTTCACATCAGGTTCTAACAGGTGTGTTCTGGAATGCTAAGATGTAAGGTTAAACCTTATTCTGCATATCCATGTTGGTTTGACATTGACATCTCACTGAAGAAATTCAATCATGAAACCCATTTTATACCCCGATCGCTTGAGATCGTAGCATGAGCTCGGCGTAAACGTATCACTGTCGCTTCGATCGTATCACTCTTGTAGCGACGTCTTGATAAGCGTACGAATATCGCATTACGATCGCTTTGATCGCAGAAGCAGCGCGTCTCGTCGGCTTGGAAAAGCGGCAAAAGCGTGGCAGCGTCGTAGCATTATCGTGGCACTATCGCCTACAGCGCAGTTTGAGCGTAAAGAAACCGTAGTGTAATTGCCTCGGAGGCCAAAAATGGAGACGGACGGCGATCACGCCACGATTTTTTAAATCATCACAGATCGCCATGGTCGCCACGGTAGCCTTCCTAGTGAGATGGGGGACTAAGCGTATGAGTATCACAATACAATCGGTTCGATCGTTCGTAGAAGTAGCAGGTCTTGTCGGCCTGGAAATGCGTCAACAACGTGGCAGAGTCGTATCATCATCGTGACACGATCGCCTACAGCGCAAGTTGAGAAACCGTAGTGTAATCGCATCGGAAGCCGAAAATGGAGACGGACAGCAATCGCGCCACGATTTGTGAATTTTTCACAGATCGCCATGGTCGCCATCCTAGTGAGATGGGGGCCTTGCCATTCCCCCCGTCTTCTGAAAAATGAGAATTAAGTGTTCTTTTCTTATGCGAGACAATATGTTGCACTTTCTTTATATTTTCTTTCTACATTCTACGTTCTACGCATGTAACATCACAGACCATGCAAACTGTTTAGTAGTCTTCTTTTCAATGGACGATGGCAACACTAAAACTTTAAAATCTTCATAACCGTTGAACGGATTCACTGATGACATTGTGTTCACTAATATGCATTTACTCAATCCACACATAAAATGAACTTGTCCTTTCAAAGATCTATTGTCCGCGCGCGCACATACACCCTAATTTGGAATATGCCCATAATGCAGACAAGTTTAAACATTATGTATACACGCACTGATTACATGATACCTAGGCCCTATGTAATAAGATCAACATCATGAAAAAACTAGAAATGTCGCTATGGTGACTGGTATGCCTCCCCATAATGCATGATTCTCTGAATAGGATCTATAGACAATGTGTCAAGACGTACAAAATGGCAGGTTTGTCTCAAATGTGTTGAATGTTCACTTTGAACTAGATTTAGTTGAATGAATGGCTGTTGTCTACGAGTGAAGGTATTTGGAGATTTGAGCGTTTTTCTTGACTTTTGACCCTCTTATAAGTTTATTCATTGAGTAATTTTCAAGGTATGGAGAAAAAAGTGTAATTTCAGTATTGTGTGGTAAAATAATACTGTAGCCTTTTAACCTGGCCTGTGACCCTTGACCTTTGACCCCATGGTTGTAGAATTCTCAGGAGAATCACTGTCAGGTAGAATATTCATGTAATAAGATTTACGAGGAAACCTTGAGTCACTTTCGAGATATGGAGGAAGAAGTGAAATTTACCACTTTCACTTGACCTTTGATTTTTGACGTTATGGCAAGAAACTGCCCAGAGAATCTCTGTTGGGTAATACACGTATACATTAAGTTTCAACAAAAAAAGTTGCAGGCATTGCATAAATATGAGGGGAAATATTGAAATTATGAGGAGTACTGTTGACCTTGACCTCTGACCCCCCAACCTTTGACCTTTTGACCCATAACCCTGGAATTCCCAAGATAATCACTGCCTGTCAGTACAAGCATAGACACTATAAGTTCCATAAAAATACCTCGAACCATTTGCGAGATTTGGAGAAAAAAGTGATATTCTAACATGTTCACTTGACCTTTCACCTTTGTCTTCATGACCCAAAATTCTCTCTGGAGAATCTTCACTTGGTAGTACATGTATACACTAAGTTTCAATACCTTCAGGCATTGCATACATATGGGGGAAATAGTGAAATTTTGAGCATTTGACCATGACCCTCTGACCTTGAACATGTGCACCCAAAAGTTGATAGGCACAACTTTGCCCACTTATACATACTCATGCCAAGTTTCATAAGGACACCTCAGTTTTTTAGTTATGCTGTCCACAAAATTGATTACGGACAGAAGGACGGACGGATGCCTGCGGCACCACTTCGTGGCGGAGGCATAAAAAAAAGAAATATGATTACCTCATTCAAAGAGGACAAAGCCCAGAGAAAATAACATGTAAATGTATTTATAGATTGTGTGAAGAAGTCCATTCCGGAGAAGTCACAGTCAAAGAGCCTGAAGCCATCCAGAGACACACGGAAAAGAGTTACCACCCGTCCAAATCCACGAGGCTCCCGTTTCCAGGAGCGCGCTGGAAACAGATAATACGAAAGAGTGTGAAATAATGAACAGACCTGTAACTATACAAAGAGGGAGTTTGGGGGGGGGGGGGGTTGAACATTATAAACTGACCAACTTCGCACACATTCTGCAGAAGCTTTTAAAAGTTGAAGTGTTATAATCAAACGTTTTATGAAATGGATACAATGCTAGAGGAATAGCTTTAGACATTTTTTTTTCTTTTTCTTTTTTTGTACATCATGGCACTGTATGGGGTTTTGTAATTATGTTTAAGAGTCCATCAACTATAGTGTTATCGACAGTTACTGGTTTGCTTCTGAAATCATTACTCGGGTATTTTAATGAATAGAAGATAATGAAGAAAAAACTTTGTCTAATTTCTTGTTTATCATTTCATATCCAGAACATGATAGGTTCTACCTTGTGCAGACCAATGCGTAACACTCAGCGGCGTCGCTCCTTTTTCACGATGGAGGGGAGGGGGGGCAAGATATTTATGTGATACGAGGGAGCGGAGCGACCGAGTGGGGGAGGGTGTGGGGGGTATCCCCTCCACCCCCCCCCCCCCCCACACACACACACACACAAACACACACAGGGGAGATGTTGCATTTTCAGACCTGAAATTCAGCGATCTGGTGCACACTTTTGGTGAAATTTTGGGATTCTTTTTTTTTTTTTTTTTTTTTGCTATCATAAGTGTATGACAAATAAATATTCACATACCAATATTTTTTTGCTATCATAAGTGTATGACAAATAAATATTCACATATTGACAAATTACCCTACATCGACGTAAATAAGCACTGAATAGATCAGTGATTTAGTATTAGCCATGGTAAAAGAAATCATTGGCGTACATACTCGAGCAGGATTCGAACGTACGACATCCTGATCTCCGGACAGGCGTCATCTCCACTAGATCACCGAGCTTCCGCCCGACAGCAAGTGCTGGTTCTACATGTGTTCGGTGCTGGTGTTAGTGTTGCCTTCCGACACCCGCACTCACTTCCATAATGGATGCACGTTTTACTTGCAAAGTCTAGGGTAATGCAATAGTCGCCCTCGTAACCTACACGAACACTCTCGACATGGCTATATAAATCTGAGCCTAGGAGCAAAATTAAGGTAATCGTGATTTCAAGAAGAGATGAAATTTGTGGCATATCAATCAGTCTTCCTCATTTAGGCCCGAATTCACGAAGGTGGTACAAATAAAACCATGGTTTAAACCATGGACAAAAACCATGGAGCGCCAAGTGTTGCATGGAATATTTCGGTACGAAATTGGTCATTTCGTTGATAAAATGACTGTTTCGATAACGAAATTATCATTTCATGGACGAAGTGTTCATTTAGCATGTTTAGTTACAAAATGTTGTCGTTTCGTTACAAAATAATTATTTCATTGACGAAATGACTGATTTCGTAACGAAATATTCTATGCGACACTTGGCGCTCCATGGTTTTTGTCCATGGTTTAAACCATGGTTTCATTTGTACCACCTTCGTGAATTCGGGCCTATGTGTCCAAAACTAAGCAGTCATGGCTGCATCTTCTTTGTTTAATTTGGCTTTAACTATGCGCCATTTTATTTTTTTCGTTGTGCAATTCCCGCGGACTTTGCGGCGATGCGATGCTAGCACATAGTGTTGGGTGCATTAATTTTTATTAGTATCGCCTCATTAATCTGACTGTCGGTGTTGGAGCTCGATTTAAAGGCTGTTATTTTGGGACTAGCACTAGCACTAGCACTAGCACCGAACTTGAAATCAACCAATGTGGGTCATGGAAATGAGGTCTACGTTCTGCGGGTGCTGTTCCAGTTTGTTGTTGTTGCTGTTGTTCTTTTTCTTGTTGTGTGTGTTTGTGTGTTGTTGTTGTTTTTTTTATACAAACCGAGTGAACGCTTGAAATTTTCGTCGTTATCCATCAGTGTTGTGAGGATCCGCATCATTATTATCAAACCGCCGTGGTTCCATGACTCGAGAATGCAGTCGAAGATGGGACATTCCATTAGCGATAGGAGAAATCCAAAGGCATCATTGACACAAGGACGGACAGGTATGCTCTTCAAAAGATTATTCAAGATGATTTCGTTGACCTAAAGAGGATATTGAATGCCATTTGAGTAAATTCAATCGAATTCAATCTGATTAAATTATATTTGATTCTTGTACCTTTACACTCGTGACAGTTCACCATTTGTATACTTTGCAACTTCTTCCATTCAATCAAATTCATCGTATTTCAACTCTGTTCTAATTACTCAATTTCATCATATTCTAGTCTATTCAGTCAATCTAATTCCATACAATCTATTTACGTACAAATCTCACATTTCTGTGCAAACTAACCGAATGTAGAGCCATAGAAAAGAAACACTCATGAGGCTTAAATTTGAGTATTGCCATATACAGTGCACTCCCGTTATAAACGAACACGGTTATAACGAAATTCCGGTTACAACGAAGTAAAAGTTCAGGCCGAAATATTATCCGCTTCATGATTTTTATTGCTTATTTGCTCGGTTATATCATAAGTTCGAGGACTTTGTTATAATGGGAGTCCTCTGTAATCTATTGCCTTTTCGGTCTCTGTGGCCACGGACACAAAAATCTCTGAATAAGAACTGTGCCATTTATATCACGTGATAAGCGATAGTATCACGTGATTAGCGTTTACAAGTAATGTAGATGAACACGTGGATGTAAGTCGTGGAATTCAAAATATTTTTTCACTCTGTGGATAAGTTCTGAACAGCCCGCATATTGCCCTGGGGCAGGTTATATTTGTCGTTTATCAATGCATGTATTGTAAGTAGAGCGAAATTCATATCATGAATAAATATGAAAGCATACTACTTTGATGAACTAAACAACTCATCACCAGCATTAAAGAAGTAAGGTGTAAAGTTGTTATAAAAGTATATTCAATTCCTTAAAGGAAAAATAGGTGTCATCGAAGTTCATTAAAGAGTGAGATAAATGAGTTACTTTACACACCATGCTGATAATTTTTTCATTGTTGTCCATGTTTTTGAATACCGTCCTTGCTAATTTCAAATCAACGCATAAGCTGTCTGGATCAGCTCCATCACTGGAAAAAAGAATGAGACAAAAGTAGAAATTAGAAAATGATGAATTATACAATGTACCTGCATAATGATACTTTCTACCAATGACAGCCTCTTCAATATTAACACTGCTCTTCCAGAGGCCGTGCTAATAATCACCGCAGTAATTTATCATCATCAAACGTCCCTATACTTCATTATTATTCATTAACTTTCGTGTTGATTGCAATGAGGAAAACATCTTTCTAGTGATGTAACTAATTCAACATCTTGTTGAATTCGGACATAATTATAATGAGGGATTCTTGCAACAGCAAAATGTGTCAAGAAAAATAATGCAACAACAGCAGCAAACAACAAAAAATATCAGGCAACAACGAGAATGGTACAAATTATACGAATCTTACTCTGAGACTGCGAAGGATGCGTTCAGGCACGCCGGAGAAGAAAACGCAGTTCTGAGTTCCTGTATGGAGGATGCCTTGGATGGTGAGTTTTCGGCGCTAGAGGCGCTCTTTAAGAGCTCGACCGTCACTGTCGCTATACATCGTGATTGGTCATTGCGGCTACCTGCTTGCTGATACTTAGAAATTCAAAATGAGGAGTTATTCAAAGGCATGGTATAGTATTGGTGGAGATGATGATTGGGCTTTAAACTTTTTAAAAAGATACCAAGAAACCATTTTTGAAATAGTACAAAACATACCATTTTAAGAGGAATTAGGTGATCCGAGTATCCTCTCGGATCACCTGTATCTGTACTGTTTCTTTATTTCTTTCTTTCTCCTCAAATGTTGTGCAGCGGTTAACTCAAAAAGTTCTTCGCCTATTACTTTCAAACTTATGCCATATATGTATCATCTTCTAGGCATGACAGATCTAATGTATCATTGTGATCAGTCAACCGTGACGTCACTATGACGTCATTATGTGAAATCACGTTTGCATTCATATCAAATTAATGGAATGGAATTTTTCAATGAACTTTACATATCATATAGTTCAAGTCAAGTTCTGTTGATTCATGTCCTAAAATTTGATCATGTTCAATTAAACGAGCGCGTACGCGCGCGTTGAAATTTTAACATTCTCCAATCAAGCTAAAAATTGTTTTGCACACGTTTCAGGTCATTTTGAGCATTTTATAAGAAAATCGACGGACGCGTACGCGCGCGCGCATATACGCACGCACATCTTGTATGCAATAGAAATTTCCATTTTTTACATGGATAAGATGTCTGAAATGTCAGGGAACAATTCTACTAAGTTTCAAGTCAATCCGACTCAATATGACGTCAGACGGGCCCGTCAAAGTTGAAATTCCGCGCGCGCGTCAATGGCGGTATACAGTGCAACTATGCAAAAAAAAAAAAAACCGCCAATTTAAAATTCAATTTTACTCGTCAGGATGGACGGTGACCCCCCATTTTCTTTACATATTCTGAAAGCTGATGAGTTGTACATGTCATTTCATGGGTTGACGATCTGAAAAAAATGATTAAAAGATATCAAATTTCTTAATGAAATAAAAAAAAGTAAAATTTCAAAATGACGTCATCAAATCTCAAGTTCATTCGAGCGTATCTCACTTATCCTTTGCCGATTTTCTCCCAGATTTCGGTATGTTGTAGCTTATTAAATGCTCTTTCAAAATTGTAAAACAAAATTTTGATGAAATGACGGCATCATTTCGTAAAAATGGATTGAAAGTAACCTTGTCAAATTTGACCAGTTTACGTGTTATCTCTATGGGAGTGCAGTAATTTCTGGAAATGAAAATTGACATGACTATCTTTTTCGAGCACTGGCTCACTTATGCTTCGGTGAATTTCTCCCAGATTTTAATATGTTGTAGCTGAGACTTTGGGCTATTGTCATTGTGCCCTTTATTTTTTCATACGGTGTCGGGATCACGTCAAAATACTTGGTTGTAATTAAAGCTTATCTTCGATGTATTGGGATATTTCTTTCTTTCTGCAACTTTTTTTTTGCAATAACTTAAGAAAAACAGCCCCTATCACCCCCATATTTTGCACATGTTTAGTTCATATCACATACATTATTTCATAAAATAACAACTACTTGATCGGACACCATCTTGGGTATGTAAATTAGGGTCAAAGGTCATAAACGTTTCATCCTGTATCTTGGCGAATACATGTCCTATCTTTCCCATATTTTGCACACGCAAAGACCATGTTACAAGAATCATTTCACAAAATAATCACTTTTTGCTCAGATGCCATCTTGGGTGTGCAAAGTCGGGTCAAAGGTCATATGTACTTCTTTCTGTATCTTCGTTATCACGTGTTATCTCTTTGGGAGGGAATTTTTCTAGATGCCCACTTACCCTTCAGTGAATTTCTCCCAGATTTTAATATGTTGTAGCTGAGACTTTGCGCTATCGCTTACATGCCCTTCATTTTTTTCATACGATGTCGGGATCACGTTAAAAAAACTTGGTTGAAATTAAAGCTTATCTTCGATGTATTGAGATATTTCTTTCTTTCTGCAACTTACTTTGCAATAACTCAAGAAAAACAGCCCCTATCAGCACAATATTTTGCACATGTTTAGTTCATGTCACGTACATTATTTCATAAACTAACAACTACTCGATCGGACACCATCTTGGGTATATAAATTAGGGTCAAAGGTCATAAATGTTTCATCCTGTATCTTGGTGAATACATGTCTTATCTTTCCCATATTTTGCACACGCAAAGACCGTGTTACAAGAATCATTTCGCAAAATAACCACCGTGTTGCTCAGATGCCATCTTGGGTGTGCAAAGTGAGGTCTAAGGTCAAATACATTCCATTCTGTATTTTCGTTAGTGTATGCGGAATTCGGTACCAAAGATGGCAGGTCTGACTCACTTTTCTAAATGAGAATCCAAACATCACACGGCCATTGTCCCCTCAACACAAATGAAACCAGTATGGTCATATCTATTGATATCAGGACTCTAATCATTGATTTCCAAATAGATCGGATCACCTAATTTGTCAGTGTTGACAAATTCCAAGTCTAGTTCAAACTTTATTTGATGAAAATCGGTTTTGGAATGGCTGAGACAACCAAAAACAAAATAAAACAAAGCGATTGTAATAAAAGGTGGGTTCCACTTTTATTAGAATTGCTTTGTTTTGGATATCTCAGCCATTTCCAAACCAATATCCATTAATTAATTCATTTATTATTAATTAATTCCTCTTGGAATTACATGCTTTTTATACCTTGTAAGAGGTTTCGCATTTTCTCACAAAAAAAAAATATAGAAAAATGAAGTCAGATCTCAACCAAACTATACGATCCCTTTAAGGGCGCAATCATGTTCTTAGCTGTCGATGATATCTATATAGGCAAATCCTAGACAAGCAAACATACACACAGAAAATACACACACACACACACACAAACACGCACACAAACACACACACACACACACGCATGTAGACACACCATCAAATTGACATAATCAAGTGAACATTAACACTAGGAGGACCAAAAGGTCCAGCATGTGTACGAACATAAAATGTAAAGTCAATTAACCACATAAATGATTGAATGAATAATTGTACAAATAAGAGTTGTTTCTATTCAAATAAGTTGGTTCATTTCAATTATGAAGTTACTCATAACAAAAACGAGCAATTTTCTTGAAATTGTACTCAGCCGTCATCGCTCTTGGTACCAGTATATGCCAATGTATTTCACCTAATTTATCTGCGTGTCCTAGCAGAATTTAGCATGATATCTCAAAGAGAGATTGATGTGAGTAACATTACACGCAGAAACAACATAAAAACGGAATTGCTTTGTTATCGAATTATCCATTCCAACGTCATTACTGCCCCTAGCCTAGCCCCCTACAGAAGAAGCGGTGCTGTGATAACTGTTACGCGCACAGCCTATTCTTTTGGCGCCTACGTCTATGTTTGGGAAGGAAACCTCTTTTATAACCCACAGTTTCGTTGAACACAAAATGAACGTCAGTATAACTGCAATTCGTCCAAGCTGATTACATGTACTTGACATTTTTGGTCTTGCAACCTGAATTCAGATTGATATGAAAAAAAAAAATCCTGATAACTGTATTCGATCATTGTCTATGCTGGTCGTACTTTATTGTACAGTTTATTTGTCATGCTTTTCTTCTCCAAGTTTTGATGCCTGTTGATCACTTGAAAATTTTTGGGTTGCAACCTGCATTTACATTGACACATGATAACAGCCCGTTGTTTGATTTGCTGACATTTGGTCGTTGTCAATACTGGTCGTACTTTATTCTATCGTTTATTGGTTATGCTTTTTTATTTTCTTTATCGCAGAGTTTTTTTGGTTGCCCTAGCTATACAGGCATCGTTTGACATTATGCCGACAGTGATGGAATCCTGGACTTACCTCATCATCAGCACAGAGGAAAACGAGGTTCCTTGACGCACAAATGTGTCCACTCCATTTTGTTGGGGTACGTCCGTGCTTTGGACGCGCTCCACGACTTACGGCAGCTGCTTCAGCACTGCCGCAGTCATCATCTTGGACAATGCCGTCGCCACCACCAGCTGAAACTTCCCTGGCGTCTTCTTGACCATTTGTACATCCGTTTCTCAAATTTGCCTGGACATTGGGTGCTGCCAAGCCTGCATCCGGGACCTGGGGCGTTTGATGGGCGAGTAAAGGGTCTTTGGATGTGCCGTAAGCTGGCGAAGCATCGCTAGTGGGAGAAGGCATGGTAGCGACGCCGTAAGATGCAGCTGTTGGCATGGTTACAGGAGTCGAAGACGCTGATGCGGTGTGGGTAGGAGGAGGCGGGATGCAGCGGGGAGTGAGTGCCTCGTTCTCTCTGAGGGCTGTGTCGTGATGCTCCATGCTGGGACATCTGCCTCTCTCCTCAATTTCTTCCCCATCTGAAGTAGCTTCCTTGGTACCATCGTTGTAGCCGCCGCTAATCGGGATCGCCCCGGTGACTGTAAGTACCGATGACCTGGATGCAGAATTGGCATCACCCGATGGCCACTCAAAATTGAGCATAAACTTTAAAGGGATCGTATAGTTTTGGTTGAGACCTGATTTCAGGTTTCTAACATTTTTTGGTGAGACACTGAGATACCTCTTATGTATGAAAGAGCATGTAATTCTATGAGGAATTCAACGTTGTTGTTTTTTTTTGATGAAAATTGGTTTTGAAATGGCTGAGATATCCAAAAAAGTAGCGATTCTAATAAAGTGTGGGACCCACACTTTACTACGATCGCTTTGTTTTACTTTGTTTTTTGATGTTTCAGTCATTCCAAACCCGATTTTCATCAAATAAACTTTGAATTCCTCTTAAAATTGTATGCTC
Organism: Diadema setosum; assembly: GCA_033980235.1. Taxonomy (NCBI): domain Eukaryota; kingdom Metazoa; phylum Echinodermata; class Echinoidea; order Diadematoida; family Diadematidae; genus Diadema; species Diadema setosum. Next base: position 22,091,138 of record CM067079.1, on the reverse strand, counting down.
TGTACTACATCATAAGTGTTTTCTTAGTATCTCGCAAAAAGTTAAAAGCCCAATTCTCATCTCCACCAATACTGTACCATCCCTTTAAGAGCAGTAGGAGGTGGTGGAACAGTACTCCAAAAGAAATTGCCGCGTATTTTATGGTGTCAGAGAGTCTGAGAGTGAAAACGTAAACGCAATCGTGAAACAAGTTTGAGAGGGAAAAAATGGAAGTGAAGCTTCAAAATGACGACATTGAAAGAACGCACCGCCTCGGCGCCGAAATCATCATTTTTTTTTTTTTACTACAGAAAAAAACAAATAATTCAGCTAATTAGAAGTTTGCTGAGCGTTCTTGAAACATTCCAAGTGAGCCATTTGGACGTTTTGTCAAAACATTTTCAGAACGCCTTTTTGTGGAAGGTTTTTGACGTATTCAAAACGTTTCAAATGAACGTTAGACAAAAAAAAAAACACATTTTTTCAGACGTAAAAAAAACACCAAGGACCTGGTGACAACCTTTTGGACGTTACACACGTCGAAAACTTTTTAAGAATATTCAAAAATGCAGACTTCTGCGAACGTTCAGAAAACCTTTAAAACCGTCTAGAACGTAAAAAAAAGTAGTAACAATGTCTAAAAAAAGAGGTCTTGTGACCCATTTCAGAACGTTTAGAGAACCTTTCATAAACGCGTAGAATGCCCAGAAAACCTTTTAAGAACGTCCAATGTGTATAACAAACGATTTAAGATTTGTTTTTTGAAAACTTGCACAAAAAAAAACAAAAAACAAAAAATAAATCAAAAAACGTCTTAGAACTTGTCAGGAATGTCTACATTGTCCTTTATCTATTTCCACTAGTTTTCAAATTTTAGATTTTCTTGCTTAAATGTTCATAAATATGCATGAGCATTGAAAACAAATCAATAGAAGAAGTAGCGGACCTAATTAAAATGTTTTGTTTAGGTTTATTGAGACGAAGACGAAGTGGACTGAATAAAAAAAAAAGTTTTGTGAACGTTCTGAGAACGTTCTGTGTTTGCTGGGTTGGACGTAGACGTTCTTAAAAGCGCTTAATTAACGTTCCACAAAAACAAAGACAAAAAACAAAAATGGGCTCGGGAAAAACGTTCTATATACGTTAGGTACTTTACGTGTAATTTTGTAACGTCCGATAACGTTTACAAACGTTTTCCAAAAACCCTGAGCTTAGCTGTAAATGCTATTAAACAGTCCAAACTGTGACGTTATATATACGCTTTAAAAACGTCCGTTTCAGACGAAGACGTACGGAACCTTAAACAAAAATTAAGAAAATTGATGAAATGTTCTGAAAACGTTATGTGTTTGCTGGGAAACAAACCTAAAACTTCCAGTCGCATTGGTCACTCCAGCGTCTTGTTTTTTCTGCCCGGAGCATAAGGCGGCTGGAAATGTTCTTGGAGTGACTGGATTTTCACTTTCTTCGTCGACCTCTGTCAGTAGACTCGGATCAAGGGCATTAAGTAATTGTTCGTTGTCTGGTTTTCCGATCACTGATCCATGACGGAGATTGATGCCGTTAAGGTCGCTTGACCCTTCCTCATAGTTGTCTGGTTTTCCGATCACTGATCGATGACGGTGATCGATGCCGTTAAGGTCGCTCGACCCTTCCTCACAGTTGTCTAATTTTCCGATCACTGATCGATGACGGAGATCAAAGCCGTTAACGTCGCTCGACCCTTCCTCATAGTTGTCTGGTTTTCCGATCACTGATCGATGACGGTGATCGATGCCGTTAAGGTCGCTCGACCCTTCCTCATAGTTGTCTGGTTTTCTGATCATTGATCGATGATGGAGATCGGTGCCGTTAAGGTCGCTTGACCCTTCCTCATAGTTGACTGGTTTTCGGACCACTGATCGATGACGGTGATCAATGCCGTAAAGTTCGCTCGACCCTTCTTCGGAGGCTATAGTGTAGGAGCTAAACAAGTCGAATATTCCCCTATTAACCAAAAGGTAATGATGATGACACTATTCCAACCCTTTACATTTTAAAAACAATAATTTTCTTCGTGATAATAATGAATAATCATAATCATTATCAGGAACACTATTATAATTACTACGATCATGATAGTCATAATCAATATCTTCGCACTCTGATCAATAACATTTTCTGGATGATGGAAGCACGCAGCGAGTTTGTCACTTTGATACGTACAGCTTTGAGCGTTCCTACGCTTCAAAATAACCATTTCATCCTGACTCAATGTCTGTATCACTTTAAAGACAAAACATTCCATGAATTGTACTTCAGAGTCTGCATTCGAGTACTATAAGGAGACAACTCAGCCCCATGATAAAATCAACCTTCAAATGTAAAGCAAAATTTTAAAATGATTTTACAAGTGTTTTAAACAATATACAGGGCAAAATGTATGAAAACTATAAAATTTCTAGGTTTCTCATAAAGTGATTTTGGTCACATTCAAATATTTTGCATATCAGACGAATTGATGACGTCATCCTTTCAACACTCCCATGACCTATTTGAAGCATAATTATGCTAAAATTAATGTATATTAGCCTATGAAAGTGAAAATAATCACATCTTTATGAATAAGGTGAGAAAACTCCATTTGCAAAGACTTTATTCACAAAATCACGTTTTTGAGCCATTTTCGCTCTGACAGGCATGTATAAAAGGTCGGGCAGCGTCGTAACGGTATGCGAGATTTTCTCCAAAATGGTGTCGAAAGATGTGCGAGCTTGAAAGTAAAAAGTCAGCGAACGGCGCAGTCAAAAAATTTCGCGCGGCAGAATAGTCGTGAAAAATGTGTGTGAGTGTGTGTGTGTGTAGGGGGGGTTGATTCAGCCCCCCCCCCCAGGTCCTTTTAGGGTTAAGAGGCAACAGCACCTGAATATTTTTGTAAAGAAAAAAGCAATGTTTAATTTGTAAATACAGTGGACTCCCAATATAACGAAGTCCTCTGGACCAGCAGTTTTCTTTCGTTATATCGAATTTCGTTATAACCGAACAAATAAACAATAACAAAGCACAGAGCTGATAATGTTACGGCCTGATTTTTTTCATTTCGCTGTAACCGGAATTTCGTTATAACCGTGTTCGTTAAAGCGGGTGCGTACTGTATGTCTGACTTGAAACTGATGTATTATTAAATCCTGAATGACATGGCCCCTGAATATATGAAAGATTCGTTTAAGTGCAAGGCATTTCCCTACTCTTCTCTGTCATCAAAATTATCTCCGGCTATCTCAGCCTATTATAAAGATACATTTCTGCAAGATATCATTAAGATAAATTTCTGCAAGAGATCATGATACTCACACAGAGCTGCAGCAGCTTATGATATGAAGCTATCCGATGATTAACGAAAATTTTCCTCTTTTCCTGTTTTTAAGTTTAATTTGAATAGAACTGAAATCCCTGAAACAAGATTTTGTTGTTGTTAGTGTTGTTCGTATTGCTATTGTTGTTTTTGCGTCTTGTCTTGACGTGCTTCCAACCTAGTAATTATCATTTTGTACAATAATTTTATTTTACTGTCAAAATTTATTGTGTTATCCTATTATCAGTCACTGTATTGTATGTGTGAAATTCGTTTTCATAAAAACAAGGTCCCATGGTAGATCGGGTATTTGTTATCACCAATAAAAATGTTTTTTCTTTTTTTTTTCTTCTATGAGATTTATGACTTGTCTTTCTTTTCTTTTTTTACCATGGAAATAACACAAACAAACAAACCTGAAACTTCCAATCGCATTGGTAACTCCAACATCTTGTCTCTTCTGCTCGAAGCATGAGGCGACTGGAAATGTTCCTGGACTGACTGCGGTTTCACTTTCTTCGTCGACCTCCTTCGATGGACTCGGATCAAAGACACTGAGCACAAGTTCATCGTCTTGTTTTCCGATCAGTAATCGATGACGATGATCGATGACGAAAAGGTCGCTCGTCCCTTCTTCACAGGCTATGGTAAAGGATCTAAAGAAGACGATAATTACCAATATTAACGAAAAAAGATGGCTATGATGATGATACGGCTCAAATTACCTCTTTTAAGATAACAATTCTCCTCATGACGAAATGATCTCACAATAAATAAGGTAACAATAGCTTGATTATAATCACTATCATAGCAATCACGACTATCAATATTATGATAAATATGATCATGATTACCACCAATATTTTCGCAAATATCAAAACACTTTCTGAATGGGAGCCCACTTAAGTTCGTCTCGTAGATACGTGCAGCTTGAACTAGAAACATGACGAGCGCTTACATTCCTTCCTACACAGTCAAAATGATCCCCATAACTTGACGTTTAAAACTCAAGGTGTGTATTATTTCATAGACAGAGCATTTCATGAACTTTAAATCAGAGCCCTCATTTGAGTATTAAAGAGAGAAGTCAACCCATCATAAACTTAACCTTGACAAGCACAAGCGGAGATTTAAAACAAAAACAGGAAAATTGTTTAACAAAGAACAAAGGGTAAAGGGTAAGAAGATTGTAAAACTTTTGAGGTTTTTCACGAAGTAACCTCGGTCATATTTACATGACATGCACAACAAATGATCCGATGATGGAATCCCTGCAACACCTCAACTGATAAGAATGACGTTATGTCAATAATTTAATTAAATAATAATATTTCATTAAATCATTAATTAAATAAACTACAGCGTGTCCTTCAAAGAAGTCATAATTGATGAATCATGTAAACTCTCATAAACCATTTACTGTTGGCAAAGAGAGATTATCTTCTTTCTTTTAAATCCACAAAAAAAAAAGAAATTCATCACTGACTTGCACGCCAGTCAGAGCAAAGTCCTTGATGTGTGCGAGTTTGTGCGTGCCCCGGTGTGTGTGTGTGTGTCTGTCTGTGTAGTGGCGGTAATTTTTCTTCATTTTTTTTTTTGGGGGGGGTCCTTTAGTAAGGGTAAGGAAAGGTGATGGAAATTACTTTCAAGGTATTACGAATATTTTCAATCTAAGAAGTGAACAAGTTTTCCTGGGGAGACTTTAACCTGCGTGTATAGGAGAGATATTCTATAAGGGGCTCACATGAGTAAAATAATATAATAGAATATCCCTGACTGCATCACAAAATCGTACCAAGATACTACAATAAATGAAGAAAAACGTTAATTAAAAATCAGAGAAAGGTAGTTTGGCAGAACCTGAATAGCTGCAGATACGAGTATGAATTCCTCTACAAACTGCATTTTGGTTGGAAGGTGAAAGCTTTTCTCATGGAATTGGAAGGGATTATATTTGATTGGGTGCATGTACAGAAAAATAATTGTGTGATTTTTTTGTTTATTTTTTTTTAGTAAAGGTACTTGTAGTCTGGTTTTGCGAACCCTTGGACATGCAGAGTTTGAGCTGAAGAACCCCCCCCCCCTTGGATATTTGATGGATGAGAGGGTATACCTCATTCGTTATCGAAGATGAAACACCTCATTTCTCCCAGCTATTTGACATAATTTTTTGACTTTTGAATTTTAATACACATCTCTACTGGAAATTAATTTACCCGTATGAGAACTGAATGCACCCACTGGTGTGGGCGTTGTGGCGTGCAAATTTGGAGGCAGGGGCGGGGATTTGGCTCAGTAATATTCATACCACCTGGTCAACAAACACCCTAAACAATGAGTTCACGGCCATAACTGAAGTAACATTCACCTCATCACACTGATACACACTGATACACCTCATTACAATTTTGTTGGAAAGGGGAGGTCAAATAGGAGAGGTGGAGGTGTTGGCCTTTTTGTACATAGTAAATATAGATTTAAACAACGTTTTGATTTTGATGTTTTTAATGAATGTATTGAGTCTGTGTTTATTGAAATAGCCAACTCTCAAAATAATCTGATTGTAGCTACTGTTTATAGACCCCCTAATCAACCAATTCAGTCTTTTATTGATATGCTACAACCTGTATTCCACAAAATATCTCAAGAAAGGAAAAAATGTATTATAGTAGGTGATTTTAATGTTGATCTATTGGTTGATAACAATGTGACACATCAATTTTTAGATTTATTCATTTCATCTTCTTTTTCTCCTATGATATTCAAGCCGACAAGAATAACAAACTCGTCAGCTAGCTTACTCGATAATGTTTTTATCAACCGCTCAGAAAATGTTGTCACAGCTGGTATTCTCATTTCAGATGTCAGTGATAACTTATCTCCTTTTATTGTGTATAATGGTAGTCGAGTATATAACGATGATGATAAGCATAAACAGAAGAGTTATTAATGAGGTAAATATAGTGAAATTTCTTGGTTTGTTACAGTCTGTTAAATGGAATAATCTTGTGGAAGTTCCTACGGTTGATGAGAAATATGAATATTTTATGCGCACATTTTTAGATACGTATAATGAATGTTTTGTTTATAAAAAAGTAAATATTAAGAAAAATAATAATTGTCAAACTTGGTTTACTAAAGAACTGAAAAAGATGTGTCATAAAAAGTATATATTGTATAAAAAATATTTGAAAAATCCCACTCAATATCGTAAACACATTTACAAGCAATATAGAAATACTGTTAACAATATGATCCGTGCAGCTAAACGTGCCTATTTTCAAAATGTCTTTGACAAAGTGAAGAGTGATTTAAAAGGTACATGGAGAGTAATCAATAATTTGTTGAATAAGAATTGTAAGAAAGATAGTTGTGATTACATTGAGCATAATGGTGTAGCAATTGATGATAAGAAAAGTATTGCTGATACATTTAATGATTATTTCAGTAGTGTTGGAACTAAGTTAATGAATAATCTGCCGCATTCTTCTTTAGATAAAGATTTCTCACATTATATGAAAGATAATTTTTCTCAATCTATGTTTTTTACACCAATTAGTGAAGGAGATATTGTATCTGTTATTATGAGTTTAAGTGCAAACAAATCTCCTGACCATGATGGCGTTGATTCTTCTGTTTTAAAACGATGTGCCCATCTTATCTCTTTTCCCTTGTCACATATTTTTAATACTTCAGTTGAACAAGGTATATATCCCACAGATTTAAAATTAGCAAAAGTGATACCCGTATATAAAAAGGGAGATAAATATTCATGTTCAAATTATAGACCTATTTCAATTTTGTCAGTTTTTTCTAAAATATTTGAAAAACTTGTTCATAAGAGATTGACAGCTTTTCTAGATAAAAACAATATTTTGTATAATAAACAATTTGGTTTTAGAGAAGGTTTTTAGTACAGATATGGCACTTTTAGAGTTTGTTAATAATGTATCTACAGCATTTGAAGAAAAGAAAATAATTCTGGGTTTGTTTTTAGATTTATCAAAGGCTTTTGATTCTATTAATATTTCGATTCTTTTAAAGAAGATGTATCATTATGGAATCAGGGGAAATGTTTTACAGTGGTTTGAAAGTTATTTAACAGACAGACAACAATATATATTTATTGATAATCATTACTCGAAATATAATTTTATAAATGTTGGTGTTCCTCAAGGTTCTGTATTAGGACCATTGCTTTTTCTGATATATGTAAATGATCTGTGTTTTGTGAGTGATATTTTAAACCCAATTATGTTTGCAGATGACACCAATTTATTTTTATCTGTCAAAAATATACATGATATGACAGCATTGTTGAATACTGAACTAAAGAAGGCGTGTGATTGGTTTGAAGTCAATAAACTTACAATAAATTATGAAAAAACTGTTTATAATATGGTATTCAGACCAAACAATGTCAAAATAGATACTAGTTCATTGAATATAATGTTGTATGAAAATAGAATAACAGAGGCTCAGAATGTTAAATTTTTAGGTGTCATAGTTGATGAACATTTGAGTTGGAAATATCACATCAATGATATATCTTGTAAAATATCTAAAGTTATCGGTGTTTTAAATAGGATGAAAAGTTTTTTACCACTGCGCATTTTAGTGAATTTATATAATACTATGATATCACCACATATTTCATATTGTATTTGTGCATGGGGGAAATGTGCAATGTATTTATTGAATAGAGTATATATTTTGCAAAAGCGTGCAATCCGTGTTATAACGAATTCAGCTTTTTTAACATCTACTGATTTTCTTTTTAAGAAGTTGAATATGCTCAAAGTAAATGATGTCTATTTGACTCAAGTAGCCAGTTTTATGTATAAACACTCTAAAGGTTATTTACCTCAAATTTTCAGCTCTTACTTTACATTTAATAGATCTATAAATTTTTATGAAACCCGAAATTCGTGCAATATGTACGTTCCATTTTACCGATATAAGATATCAAGAAGTAGTATAAGATTTTTAGGTCCAAAATTGTGGAACAGTTTAAACATTGATTTAAAACAAAGTCCATCTCTTGCATCATTCAGAAGAAAATATAAGTTACAGCTTATTTCAAATTACTGTATAGATGTGTAGTCCGATCTGTCTTAGTGCTACATAATGTCCCGTTTTGTAGACTGTTTTTGTTTTGTAATTTGTGTCTTATTTTGTCCTCTGTAAGTGCATTTAGTACTTGTAATTGTTTTATGTGCTTGTTGTTAATTATTCTGTAATGCTTTAATTGATAACTGTTAATTATGATATCATTATTTTAAATGACTCTCTTTTTTTATTTTTTGTCTATGGGGTTCGGCCTCGAAAGGTCAATGGCCTATTGCTGTTCCCCTCCACACTCGCCACATATCCCGAGTCACAAACTCTGATTTTTATACATGTGCATTATTTTGTAATTGATTGTTTTTTCTGTGTGTTCATTTTTGTTATGCTCACATGAAATCACATTGATTTCATTTTTCTTTTTATGAGATGTGGAAAATAAACTTGAAACTTGAAACTTGAAACTTGAAATAACACTCAACGTACAAACCAAGATTCATCCCAGCACAATGCACACCGCACTGCACCGCATGCCCTTCGCACAACTACTTTCCACTCAGTGAGTGGCAAGATTTTCTTTATGTATCTCTTTACCTGTGGCCATCTTCCTCGTCAAGCTTAGCTTATGATGATGGTCCCCTGCATTTCATTTTTATCATTTCCTATTGCTTCCTTTTATATATAATATTCGTTCTTAAAAAAAAAATGTATGTATGATCCAAACGTTACGAATATTAGCTCTGTAAATGACTATGTAAGTATTTTGTTGATTTGTTGATTTGTATTGATTTTGAAATGCAGAAATAAAAACTGAACTGAACTGAACTGAAGTAAGTAGCACGTCTACCTTCACATCCAAGAGTACCAGGCTCCATGCCCGATAAATGTTGTGTGTAAGCATTCCCCTCTTATTTAGTAAGAGGAGAAAAAAAAAAACTCTGTCCCTCGGATGACATTAAATGGAGGTCAAGTTTGTGTGCTAGTCACGACACACGCACGTAAAAAGTCCTACTTCATTCATTCATCGCAAAGACACGGAAAGACAGAGTCCCAGCCCGGTGAAGTGGTTCCCCTACCGACCTACACAAGAAAACGGGCGAATGATGCCGACCCCTCGTGGTTCGCCCCAGGTGACTTGTAATAGTCAGTAAACGGTATCAAGGCACAGTGTGCTATACGCTTGAAGGAATGATGCACCCACTTGCTGTTTTCACTTCTTGTACTGTGTGATTTCTTCTGTATTATCAAATAATACAGAAGAAATCACAAAGGGAGATATAGGCCTACTGGTGGTAATGCCTACGTGCCACTGACTTTTTTCTGCCTTGGAGGCTATAATTAAGATTGCCAAAGAATCAATGATATTGATAATTGAATGACGATTCTTACGCGGTGCACCATATGCTGGAGATTGTCTTGGACCAGTGGCAGGCGGGCTCCAGTTCCCTCTCTACTTCCGAAACGTTTCTCGGTATCCCCTTTCCAAAGACCAACAGACTCTTGTCCTGCAATCATGGAAATCCACATTTCATAGTTAGTAGTCTTTCATATAGGATGTATCTTAAAACAAATTTAAGTTGTTTATAAGACATACTCAATTACGAATGCAGTCTCGATATAATGCAGGGTATAATAATTCAATTCAACTCAAATTCAAATTATATTTCATTTTTTGAAAAGAACATTGACATTTCACTTTGTGTGGTGACAGAGGAGAAGGTTTCATAAGCAAAACAAAGTAAACGATCAAATATCTTTATGCGAAATTGTCAATATTTCTGATGTTATTATAGCCGCAGATGATAGCTATTATTCTGAATGCTTTAATAAACTGGTCTGCAATGTGACACCCAAAGCCTCATTTGGGTTCGTAGTCCCAAATAAAAAAAGAATAAAAGAAAGAAAATATCCCCACAAAAGGCTTATAAATCAGGAACATGCACTCACTTTTGCGATGAAAGTTGTGTGCTGGAACCCACAGGAAACCGCTTGCACACTTCGGAGCATTCTAGCACTAGACAGTGGCGTGGGAGTATTAATCGCTGTAAGGATGAAACAAACCTGACTCAACCTGCCAACTAAGACCATTACCTTTGGAAGTATGTGATATTTCTTAACAAATCAATACATCATAAAGCAACTTTGATAATAAATAAATTAATAATTAATGAAAAATCTCCCTAAGAGTTTTTTCAAGGCAATGTTGTTTTGTGTGTGTGTGTGTTTTTTTTTTCCAACGGATTGACGGTTCTTTAGCGAACCTGTTGGACCGTACGTGTCGTGCATACACTATATCACTGCTGAAAATGTCTTCTTATTAATAATATTACTATTTTGAACCAGATGTGCGGTCATTCTTGTTTCCTTCTTCCTTTTAAACATCGTATTCTTCTGTTATATTTTCCAGGTTATCATCATCGCCGGCCCACTTCCGGGTTTCATGAGCTAAGAAGTCAAAGGTTTCATTCTATTATTTTGCTACTGTCACTTCTGGGGTAAAAGAAAAAAAAAAGAAGAAAAAGTGCGTGTGTGTGTGTAGGGGGGGGGGGGGCAAAGTGGTGACACCCTATGTATTCCTATGTAAGGGTGCAAAAAAAGTGGGAGCCCGAGCCCCCTTCCACCCCCCCCCCCCCCAACCTCCCCCCAGGTTCCGCCGGCCCTGATCATTATCCATAGTGACGATAAAAATAATATGCTTTATATCGTACTCATCACTACACCTGCACTAGTGGAATTGTTATCATTAATGTCACCAAGTCTTATACAAGTACTACATCTACAATTGCAACTATTGTCATCACCACTTACACTATCTATAAGGCTAGTCAGAACATTCACCGGATGTTTATCTACTCACTCTTTTCTTGGGAAAGTCCAAGTTGCCCGGATTCGTTGTTTCCCCACACCAGGGCTCTCCCGGAGGTAGATGCTGCAACCGAATGGGCGCCGCCAGCGGCAATTTTCGACAGAGGTACGCCTCGAAGCCTCTCGACTTCCGTCGCTTGAGACACGTCTTCCTTGGTGCCACTGTCCAGTCCAAGTTGACTGCAGTCGTTGGCTCCCCACGTGAACAGCTTCCCAGCTGTAGAGGGGAGACCAAAGATCACAAAGACTGTGACAAGCCTTCATACGCACACACACACACACACACACACACACACACACATACAAACATACAATCAGACACGCAGGCACATTTCACTAAATATGCTTGTAGAAATGCATTCACATAATTTTGTTAATACATTATATTCATTTATTTGTTTTTACCTTTTAACTCATTCATCTGTTTATTTAATGAATTATCTTCTTTTTCTGTTTATTTACCTAGTTATTCAATCAGTTAGAAATTTACTACCGGTATTTCAAATAATCTGTTAATTCATTCGTATTCCAAACATTAACTTTTTCGTGTTAATCACAGTCCTATATCTTGATCAGGAAACACAAGCTCACGGCCCTGTTTCATAAAGCTGTTCGTAAAGTTACGCATGACGAAAGACTGGAATATGAAGTGCCGATATGTGTACCCATTTTTTTTTATCTATGTCTTTAACAAAGTAAGACTGTAGGGCCTATGTCAGTATTTCATCTTCATTTGGGCAATAATACACTTTCAACTCAAAACGTGTGTTGAAATGTAAAAATAATAATTATCATCTGCAAACTTTGACTTTAGCTACTGAAATTAACAATGATTTAATACGAAACCCACTTGGCTCATCATAAAGTCGTGCTTAACTATACGAACAGCTTTATGAAACAGGGCCTTGATGGTCTATCATTCTTCGCCAATCGTGGGATTACATATCAAATTAAAATACACAGGTGAAAAACGTTGTAATCGATTTCAAATCAGAAGTAGATATTGATAACTTGCATCATTCTGTTGTTGTTTTCTTTTCTTGAATTTTCCTCTACTTACTTCTTGTAAGGGCTAGACAGTGATAGTCTCCGCATGCGATCTGGATGACTTTCTGCTCAGTCAAACCTTCAACCTCACTGAAATAATGCACATATACGAAGAGATATGGATGAGTATATTTCCACAGGTCACTCAACTATAATGCACTCACGAGTATCATAAGATAGAGGAACATCACGAGATGAAAACGATTACTCATTATCTGAATATGATTATAGGCCCTACATTGTAATTACGCTGCAAAGGTTTGTACAGACTGATTATACAAATACAGGTTCTAAAGAGACTTCACTATTGGCATTCGTTTCAAACGAGAAATACATCCCTTTAAATAATCATTAATGGGATGTTTCTTGAATGCCTTCCGAGCTATAATAATCCCAAGAGAAGGGGAACAGAACGAATTTCCAAAGAAATTGAAGGTATGTGGAAGACAACGATTGCGCAGCAAGGATGGGAAAAATAGGGAAAAAAGGTGAAAAAAATAATCAGGAGGAACTAGAGATGGAGGTGAAGGAACATAAAAAACAGAGAAAATTAATTTCTTCCTTATTTCTCATCCCATTTTGTCATTTTTGCAACGTTCTGTGAAGACCTTTTCTCTCTCTTTCTTTTAGAGTTGATTTATTTTGGGGTGGATTTCCTCTGTAATCATGTCTCTGACCTGATGTGAGAAAATTTGCCCTTCATTCCTGTTCTTCCTTTATTCCTGTTTTTCTTCTTTTCCCGCCGGCCAAGTTGCTGACGGTTGTTGGCGCCCCATGAGTAGATTTTCCCTTCTGTCGACATGGCAACAAAATGCTCCTTCCCGCCCGTAAGCTCCACCAATTTGATGGTTTCTTGAACGGTTCCTGCAAGACCCCGTGGAACCATTTCCACTGCAACAAAATTCCATTAAGTTAAAGTTGTGTGTACACCATCAAGATCAAAACAAAATTAACCCAACAAATCCTTGCAGAATTTTGCTGCAGAAAAAAAAGAAAGAATATATAAAGAGTTTGTTTGCAAAAACCGATAAGTTCATTTTTGAAGATTTTGAAGTACGGTCTCTGTCATAAAGTACAAAATAATACCTTTTAAATGATATATTGGTCACTACATATAAAAGGTATATTTTTGAAGTTACGGTCAAAAGAAGCACAAATTTTCTTATTATTCTCTATATTTTTCTTGACCTTTAATCGCAAATATCTCCATTTGACAAATATGGACTTATCGGTTTTTGCAAACAAACTCTTCATATATATATATATATATATATATATATGAAGAGTTTGTTTGCAAAAACCGATAAGTCCATTTTTGAAGATTTTGAAGTACGGTTCCTGTCATAAAGTACAAAATAATACCTTTAAAATGATATATTGGTCACTACATATAAAGGTACATTTTTGAAGTTATGGTCAAAAGAAGCAAACATTTTCTTATCATTTTCTTCATTTTTCTTGACCTATAATCGCAAATATCTCCATTTGGCAAATATGTACTTATCGGTTTTTGCAAACAAACTCTTCATATATATATATACATATATTATCTTGTAGTCATCAAAGTGGCAACTCGTTATGTGAGATGTAACTGGTTTAATTAATTAATTAGATATGCGCAAAATATCTTCTGTATGAAGAGCAACTGAAATTGTATTTAAGTGTTGACAATGTTAAATGATCCCCCCCCCCAAAAAAAAAAAAAATGTTGCAGTAAAGGGAAAAACAAATCTGCAACAGAACCATGCAATCATAATGATGAGTAACAGAATGCTTAAAAGGTCCTTGAAATCAAATTGATGTTGACTTGTGTTGATGCCTCTTGGTCCGTAAATGGATACTTCATGAAATATAATTGTATATGAAATATAATTTTAACCCATTAGTAACTGAACAGCCCGAACCGCCCGTCCGTTTTTTTTTTTTAAGAATTATGTTTTACCATTAAAATCATTTTCAAATAGAATGTATAATTATGGAATTTAAAAGAGGTCAAAAGTCAACAGCAGTAAGCCAGTATTACGTCTGTGACACACAATTATCTAGGTAAAGAAGTCGTAATATAGGCTTTGAGAGCTGCTGGAACACGAATAAAGATGATTTGGAGGATCTTTTTAGAGGTGTGTTTTAATAGGGTGCAGCTGACCCCCCCCCCCCCCCCGAAAAAAAAGTTTGAAATTATCATTAGCAGCTACGCCCTCACAATACTTGCTCCTAACATGTTGAAGGAGTAAGTTTGGTGTCATGCATAGCCATTCATCCTCACTCATAAAAAAAAAAAAAAACATTCATTATTTGTATAATAGTTCTCACCTGGCCCAAATATTTTGTGAACACTATTGTTGCTCACACCTGTTGCTCACACCTGTTTTTAACAAAAGCTATTGTGACATCATCACTTCAGTACTCTATTATTGTCTTGCTTCTCACCGTATTGATCATGATCGGCGATATCCGATATTCTGCATGAAAAGACACGTCCGCTCTCTACCAGTATGGCGACCCTATCGAGTGTGGAATGCACCCTTGTCACGCGTTCGTTCCGGTAGGTCGAAAGTTGAATGACCTTCAGATGACCCTCTTTGCCCCTAGATGCCTTCTTGGGGGACATCGTGTGTGCTTTTAGCTGTACAAAGTAACATAAAAGGAGATATCATTTCAATGACTCAGCATGGTGAAATTACAGACGAACAAGCAAACACTGATGTTGTGTATTAATACATGCAAAGACTTTGGACCCGCTATGTCATCTCTATTTGCCTGTTACTAGTATTTGATTTTTTTTTTCTTCCTCATTTATCATTGGAATAATAGAAAGCATTTTGGCGCCTACTCCAAACAGACTAATAAAAAGTCGTACCGTAATCTTTATCATTACAACTATCATGTTTTAACGTTATGTCACTTTTCATCATCACCGTTATTGATTATTATAAAAATCATTGTCGTTACTAGTACACGTGTATAGGATTCCCGATTCATTTCAAACTTTAATTCATATCAGCTAAATCTATTTTCAAAAAAAAAAATGTCATCGCAGTAAAGGTGGCTATTTTGGCAAAAAAGCCAGAATCATTGTCCTTCTTTTCATGTCAAACTCTCGGTATAAGTTAGGTCTTTTTCGTAAAGATGAAATTTCGATATCTTCAAGGATCTCTGCCCCTTGCTGTCCGTCCCCTGATAACGTTCCTTAAACACACACACACACACACACAAATCATTGCGTGTATTTAGACTTCTTTCGAAACGATCCAATTTTTATGCATACTTCTACACAAAACGTATACAGGAAAGAAAAAAAATGACATGTAGAGAAAAGAATAAAATTTAACTACACGTAAGAGATATAAACGTGAAACAGAAAAATGGAAAAAATAACAAAGAAAATCTGAAATATTTGCCAGTAACAATGTATGCATGTTTGTGGTGCATTTATGGTACATCATTAAGAAATAATTTGTGTCCATGCGGATGCATCGTCCATAAGGACTCTAAATTGAATGGATACAGTAAAAAAAAAAAAAAAAAAAAAATGATTTCCCTATTAAAGCAAATCTTAAAGGGATCATATAGTTTTGGTTGAGACCTATTTTCAGATTTCTAACATTTTTTGTGAGATATTGAGAAACCTCTTATGAAATATGAAAGAGCATGTAATTCTACGAGGAATTCAACGTTTATTTGATGAAAATTGATTGTGAAATGTCTGAGATATCCAAAAAAGAGCGATTCTAATAAAGTGTGGGACCCACACTTTACTACGATCGCTTTGTTTTACTTTGTTTTTGGATGTTTCAGTCATTCCAAACCCAATTTTCATCGAATAAACTTTGAATTCCTCTTTAAATGGTATGCTCTGTACTATATCATGATAAGTGTTTTCTTGGCATCTCGCAAAAAGTTAAAAGCCCAATTCTCATCTCCACCAATACTGTACCATACCTTTAACCTTCGAAACACGTCCACCACGTACGCAGATGTGACTTCCTAAGTCAATTTCAGGACTTAAAAGTCCACGGCACATCAACGACATTGTTTTCCCTATAACCATTTTACAAGCTAGGCTCTTTGGCAGTCATCTCCATTTCCGACTTTTTTTCTTTGTTACGATTCAATTACAGTTTGCCAATGCATTTTTTATACTTTATCTAAAAGTATGTTTTGTTTCATTGTAAAAAAATGGCGTGCATTTAAATCTCATTTGAATATGCAAAAGTCACATTGTACTTCACTTTGTTTATATGCAAATGTCATATTTTATACTTTTGTCGGAAATGAAGTAAAATGAAATTAAAATGAAGTGAAATAAAATATAGCAACTGGGATCGTTTAACAACGATTCCTTTGGTGTTGTTGTTAAGGCACGGTATGCGAGATATCTTTTGTTTTGCATGACCATTTCACAAATGGGATTGGCAACAGTTAAATTCACGGGAAAATTCCGTAGTATAGTAATAGTAGTAGTAGTAGTAGTAGTAGTAGTAGTAGTAGTAGTAGTAGTAGTAGTATAGCAACAGTAGTCGTCGTCGTTGTAGCAGCAGGAGGTCAACACCGTTGTCATTATCATTATTTTTTTTCTCATCATCATAATTATGGCATCCTGTTAACTAAACAATGACTTTGCGCTTTAACTATACTATAAGAGAGATGAACAACCGTCTGCGACCATGGTTGTGGAATTTAGGACTGATATATGCTCAATATTTGCAATGTTGTTTGTCTAGATTTGGCGGCAATTAAGTCTTCATCTCCTGTTTAGAACTTACAGTTTGCAGTCCGTACACAAAGTCTATTATAGCCAATGTGAGTCAATTCTTCGCTAGCCACCTATAAACATCAGTCAGATAGATAGTCGCTGACAAGAGCTGCATTTATTCATTGCAATAAACAGTGAATTTGCTGCGCGTGGATGTATCATGTTTTTAGAAAGGTCTGAAGAGAGATCAAACTTCCAATCCATTGACAATGCCATTGAATACAGAGAGCAATCAATGTGCGATACTGACAACTCAAAACTGACGATCACACAAGCGCAAGCTGACAAAGCGTGTGTACTCACCTTTCAATACGATGTAAACACGGTTAATCACAAATCACTACCGTCGGGCATAACTCGTCTCCTTGCGGTACTCTCAACACGGAGACATGACGATCCGTCTGCTCGCTGACTGATGATAATCTATTGTACATTTATTTCATAGACAGGCTTGAATCGACAGATCAGGCTTCCAAAAAGAGAGAACGTCAACACAGCTAGGATAGTGTCCTTTGTGATGTCTACATGCAGTACATGCTGGCAAGCTTTCTGGAATGTTTCATTCGGTGACAGCTTCAGAATCGGACTGCCCTCGATTATATTGTGCTATCAGCTGTTGACTGCCTATTGCCTTGTGTATTGTCAAGTAGAATTGTTCCGTTTTGCAAATTTCGCAATGCTCATATCCTCACTAGACGCCTGGCGCAATCACTCCCTCCCTCTTTCTAGACCCCCCGCCCGTCTCCCTCACTTAGACTACGCTGTTTGCTTCGATGGGATTCCCCAGGCCTAGCAGCATGAGGGCCTACTATTTCTGAAACCTACGTCACTATGGGGATTCCCAGTGTCTTATGGAAAGCCAACATGGCATCACATATTTGACAGTATAACAATATTATAATGCCACGTTTGATGCAGCACCCGTAATTTCACATGTCGCATGCCATATCCACTTGCATCCACTGGAAGCTGTGAATGATCCCCATGCCTCTAGATTACATTTGTATACGATCTACACTTTAACATGATCATCGTTATGAAGCCATGAAGTGGGATAACAAAATTGTGTCCTTAGGCTTTTTATAGTGCGATAATGCACATTATTCTTCGGTCTACTTTTCTTAGAGGAGGAACGTGCTTGCATCTGTAGGAACTTATAGGCGTATGTAATATACCGTCGGATTGTGTGTTTGGTTATTTGAGCACCTTTGAGTGGATATGTTGCGCGTTATTATTATTATTATTATTGTGTGTGCCCGGGTTTAAAGTGCAAAACGCCCCTTGTCAAAAGACTAACGGTGCATCTGTACTCTGCAAAAAGTCCGGTGTTAAATAGTGAACACCGAGCTGGTGTTAAATTTTCGGTGCTCATTTATGGTGTTAAATTAACACCTACGGGTGTCATTTCCAAATTTTAAACTGTTTTTTGAAGAGTTTCTTAGCAACTGCACTTCTTGTTGATTTTTTATTTAAACAAGACGATCAAGAATTTTACATTAAAATACTACATTTTTGAAAAAATGTGAAAATAAATTTACACCAAAGTAACACCAGCTGGTGTGGTCCCTTATTGAAGCTGGACGGGTGTTAAACCATTGATATTAACATCAGCAAATATCAAATCAACACCATGTGGTGTCATTTTTTAATTAACACCAGTACAGTGTCAAAATAACACCAGGTACAGTGTCAAATTAACACCACGAAGTGTCAGGTGAACACTTTTCAACACCATCACAGTGCATTTTTAACACCTGTGGGTGTGGTCCTTTATTGAAGTTTGATCGGTGTTAGATTTAACACCAGTGGTGTTAAATCTAACACCGATGTTTTTACAGTGTGATTGAATAGTCAGGATTATTTTTTTTTTGACAATAGAGGGCGGACTACATGAAATCGATGTGTCACAGCTCTTGATATTCTTTTCTTTACTCACTTGCTGCATGTGACAGACAGTGTATGCTGTCTTGGTATAAATTATTGACATACAGTTCACGGTTTCAGAAAAGACAGCAGTGAAAACATCAGGCTGCAAAGTGAACTTTTTTGTTATTGTCTTACATCAATCACAAAAGTGCAGCGCCTTTCATTTTCATTTCTTCTTTCATTTCTGTGACCAGTTCCAATTTTCCCTTTCTCAGTGCAGAAATTCGCCCATTATCGAAAGTCGCAAAATTCAGCAAATGACACACTATGATTTGATTTAATGACAATAGACATGGCACGCACAGAAGCAATAAAATATATGAGACAAGAAATTCTGTATATTTAGGTTGCATCTTTTCATCCATTCAGACTCTTCCTAACTTCCCAAATTTGCTATCCACAAAATATGGTATAAACAGTGTCGCCTGTTGGCCTGTAATCTCAAAAGAGCTCTCACATTTAAAATAAAGCTATTAAACCACATGAACGATTCCTTGACTACATTACGGAATTACAAAATGTCTCATTTTTATCTAAGTTTGATAGTATCTGTGATGCAAGAACGTTGTAGTATACGTGAAGACAAAAATGATATTTCCTAGTGTTTGCTTCTAAAGATGAAAAAAAAAATACAATAAATTGATAAAATTCAAATGAATTATTCAATGAAATATTCAATATACACGACTTTTTTATTTTCTAAATTGAATGATTAAGCAAGCTATTGCAGCAACAAACATGACAAAGGAACAATTGATATCACCTAATGAAGTTCTCATTTCAGCTAACGTATCGACAAATATAAATATATCACACGCAACACAAGATAAGATGATAAGCAGCAATGTTTCGACAGACACACGAAAAAAAAATCTATTACCTTAACAAAGTATTCTAGCACCCTCTAACGAAGGCAAAACGCTTAAAATGAGAGTAACCTAAGTTCAACGGAAATGATGTCTGACGTGCGTGTAGCACCATTCAGGTAATTGAGGGGAGATAATATATATTCGTTTGGTGTCAGGTTATACCAGTCGTGTGTGATGGTGGATAAGGTTAACAAGGCTACACTATGGAAGCTTACAGGACTTTGCGAGGCCAACAAAACATGTGACAACAGCGGCCGTGACTTTGATAGTACCAAATAACATAACGAAATGTTGAGGCCATTGTATCACCCAATCAAACAGAGCGAGAAACATTCATTGTTGTATACGAGGCGGACAGTTATTTTTCTCTGTGGAGCTCCAGTTTGGAAGAGTTATTGACTGTCTTGAGATCGAATCTTTATAGCTCAGTGATATAATCAGATCACCGCACTGCGATTACATAGTGAACTATGTACCGCATGTAAGTATATCTAGCTAATTATTTTTCATTCAGTGCTATATCACTATAACACCCCAATAATGATCATGATTACTTATAGCACTTCTTTGAGAAGAAATGTCTGTATTTCTCTTAAAAATGTCAGAATTCTTACTAAAATCAAACTATAATTAACATTCCTACTATGATTGCTATATTTGTTGTGATGAATATTTTTTTTGCAGTAATGTGATGAATATTTTTTGCAGTAATGTGAATGTCATTGTTTAAATATGAACATCCCTCCTAAATTCATGATACATGCGCAATATGATCTAATTAGAAAACTTTCAATGAATAATCATAGCGATACAAGTACTCTGTATGCAGACTATAGCAGTACATTGGAAGCTGCCTCAGCAGTAGTAGTGGTGGAAAGGATGACGTTTGTAGTACTACAAGTGTACAATACTGGTTGACCTAATAGTGAAAATAAAAGTGGTATAAACTGATATGATGGTAGCGCAGCAGTTGATGTAAATATAGATGTTGTACCTATAAAAGTTGAAGCAGTTGAAGTATAGCATTGGACAAAGCCAGTAACGATGGTAGAAGTGGGAGTAGTGGTAGTAGAGGTGGTTGCAGTAGCAGTAGAAGGAGAAGTTCTGGGAGTAGGGTTGGCTCATATTTATCTCTGATTCATTTAGGTATGCGTTCTCTTATAAAATTTTTAGCACGAAGTTGCAGTTTATTTGTGGTTTCCTTCAAGCTAGATTAAACAAAATTTAGGAAATTATCCATAGTAAGATTCTGTGGTGCACGATGTATAAATTTAGTATTGCAGAGTTTTGCGGCAACACAATGTCACACAACATGGTGCTTAATTATCATAAAGCTGTCTAGCTATTAAAGTTTCTATAATTATGGTTAAAGCACGAAACAGCTATCACATAATCTCTTTGGACCAGGAATGGAAGACTTGAACTCAAGTCAAGCATACATCCATGCAGTCACGCAATGGACTTTCATGTCAACGAAACTTATCAGTGTGTCGGTGAATATCGCAAGACCCAGCTGTGTAGAAACCATAGCAATCGTTTCCCCGGAAGCACTACAACCTCCTTCCTTCCGGTTTCTCTGATCTCAGAACATGTGTTATTCTGTACTACACACACAAACAGACAATCATACACATGCACGCACGCACAACTAACGCTTTAACAAATGCATACTCGCAGACATATAGAAGAGGGTATAGACATCGTATTGGCAACGGAAGTTAAACACTGTATTCACCATCCAACTTTTAATTGTTCCTTTCACGAAATTCTCTGGTTGTGCACATTTGCTAGAAAAAAAAAAAACCCACATAAGTAATCTTTATCGTGTAATAAAATATACAAATAGTTATATAATATACATATATTTCATATAATTTACATTATACACTATGTATGTATGCATTATTATGTTTAAATGTGTTTTACCCTTTAACAAACTAAGAAATAATCGCCAGATAAGATTTTTTTTTTTTTAAGTTTTGGTGATATTTTGAAAAGCAAGATTCTCAAACGGCAAATTAACTAAAATAACGATGGGAATGTTGTTCATCCGTGATGCTTTAGTGGGTGGCTACGTCCAGCTTTTTTCTTCTTTCTTTTTTTTTTTCTCTTCTTCAATAAATTTGTATTTTCTTTTTATTGTAATTTTTTCCAGCTGTAATTACATTCAAAGTGTTCGAGCAGTTTATTATCCATCACACAATTGGAGTATGTACCCGATGCAACTTCAAGCATTTTGATATTTCAGAACCGTATAGACGAATATCATAATAACTGTACATAGTTTAAAACTCTCGGTTTAGAACATAGATTACGCACACTGAGGCTTAAGCGAAAAATAACGGCGTATATCAGAGACGGGTCATGGATAGCACGTTCCCATTTCGACATAATTGTTCATTGTCGTCTATCCGGGGAATATCATATGGATATATTTTCTCTTATCACTTTCCTGCCACAGATTTGGTCGCCGACGAGTGTGGAATGTCATATCAAGCCCAGCTGTTTGGATTTGTGCGATCTGCTGCTTTGGTCTCTATACATTTTTCAGCAGTAGTCATGGAAACGACTATCAAAATACACGAAAAAGTAAAGGTGTTTAATATAGTGAACTGTTATCGCCTGACCTATCATAATCGTTATGATTATACTTCTGTACATGTTGTAATACACCCGCATAAGACAAAATAAAGAAGAAAAGGAGTGAGTGTGTGTGTTTTGGGGTGCGTTTGTACATGTCAAACACTCTGTCACTACTAGTGTCAGAATAGCTGCTGACATTGGAACAAATTAAAAACAGGCATTTCCACTATGTGGAGATAAAAGTACAATATGTCACCCTGCATCACAAAACCAACAAAATGTCAACAGACGTGGATTTTTGGGCAAATTAGATTCAGGAGTAGCAGACTTTAAGGCTTAAAATGATGTATAACTCAAATAATTCAAATAAACTCTCCTAACTTACAGTTAATACTGAAAAGGAAACAAACACTCTGGGAAAGTGTGAAGTAAGAAAAGAGGCTCTGAAGTAATGGTTTATTCAAACGCTTAATCTTTCCCGAGACGTGCTAGCTGTGCGATAAATGGACCTATAAAACAGGATGTAAACCGTGGTGGCAACAACAAAGGAAAGAAAAAGCATGCTCTATCAAAGAATTCTCTCCTGGAATAATTCCAACTTTCAAAGCAGTAGCATTATCTTTTCAAAAGTTATTGAAGTTGAAAGTGGAGAGTGCGCAAAGGATTTTCCAGAAATGAAAAGGGGGCCTCTAAAACATACCTGGTTGCACCACTCTGCAAAGAAGGATTTGTAGAAAAACTGCTGGAAACACACTTTACGGTTCATTTTATGACCCCAGACGTAAGCATTATGTAAAATAAGAATAACTTTTCAGAAAATAGGAAAAAAATGAGATTGACTTGGTAGAACCGTTTCACCCTTTTTGAGTTGTCACGAAAAACGAAGGGGTGCGAGTGCGACTTTCTGTTGGTTTTATTTCTGCACGGTCACATTAATACTGAATACTTTCTTAGGTATCGGCAAGTTAACTTACAACTGTAACAATCTATTTCCCTTACCTCGCTAATTGTGAATAATCAGATTTTTTAATCAATAGAATACATCTTTTGGCTGCAAAACACAAAACTTCATGATCTTTTTTGTCCTCCTTGTATCTCTATCAGTCTCACAAGCATAAGTATTCTGTTCAAAAACGTTTTTATACCCGACTCTGCCCGGTACATTTCTTTAAAAAAGGAGAAATACCTGATCATATACATAAAGTAATCATCATCATTATTATCATTATTGTTGTTATTATCATTATTTTTATTATTATTATTTTTATTATTTTTATTATTATCATTATTGTTATCATTATTACAGTTATTATTATCATTATTGTTATTATAATCTTTACAATAATATTAATAAAATGGTATGAGTTCAAGTGATCAATCCTTACTAGCACTTGTGCTATCTTTGATCCTTTTGACAACTACATCCTATGATATATATTATACTACTCTTCTCATCTCTTTCTCCTTCTCTTTTTTCTTTCTTTTCTTTTTCCTATGTTTTCCTTATTTCATATTTGTTCATGTTCTTGCCAATGAAAGCCGGTTTAGTTCTCATGTTTACGCACGTGTCTTTGTCTAGCTTGACTTGTGTGCAAGTGTATTTTGAACTGTTGTATCCATTCATGTGTTCTTGTATTCATGTATTCATGTAGGCCTACTCATTTACTCATTTACATGTTGCTGTTGTTAATGAACTCCAAACTTCATTAGTGAATTAAGGAATGTATTCCCTTACAGACTGGAATTTGATTGAGGGTCCGGAGAGGAAGTTTGCATCCCTGCGACTTAAAAATGGTAGCAGACCCTCGACGGTTTCCTCTCATGGCATAACTGGTACGGAGGGCGGAACGACCGAAGAATTCACTCATAGCAAGCCTTACGACTCCTATGATAGTGGTTCCATTGACGACGGTAAGTCATGGCTATGAATAGAACTGATTTCTTTTTTTATTTGAAAAGATACATGAAGAATATCATCTATGAAAAAAAAATAGCGAACATATTTTTTGTAGCATAAAAGAGTGTAGATATGTGCTATTAAACGAATATTGTTGGCAATGCTATATCTTTGTCTTGGAAAACATCTGCAACTAGGATTGCACAGTTATCTTATACATACGTATCTCTCTCTTTTTTTCTTCTTTGCTCTTCCCATCTGTCATTTCAAAACCAAAAGGCAACACATAATCTTTTTTTTTTACCTCTAATATCATGAGCTTTTTCCTTAAATTGATTCTGCGTTTATTACGTCACACAAGAAAAAAATAATCTGAAGAGCTCTCCTGACCAGACCAAAACTATACTCCTTTATATCCTAATGATTAAATGAATTCAGAGTGAGGTTGTGTGCATCATATTGTCGTCCTCTTGTTAAAGCAGAAAACAAAACAAAAAATCATATGAAATGATGATCATGATTATAACTAGGAATTGCGATATCAATTATAACAGTAGTTACCATTCATGCCACTGTTAACATAAAATGAAATAATCATAAAATGAAATAAACATAAACATAAACATAAAATAAAATAAAATGCCACTGTTAACATAAAATGAAATAAAATGAAATGAAATGAAATGAAATGAACATTGGTGACAGTGTAGTGAACATAGCCGGTAGAAATGATAATTACTACGGCCACTGGGATCAAACTCAGTTACATCGTACTACAGTATTCACTCCACTTCCCTCAGGGTATCACTCTGTGTCACACACGAGGGTATCTAACCACCAGTTACATTCAGTTTTCAAACGGGCGTATTACATCCATCATCACATTCGTGTAACTACAAGAATGAGGGAATAAACTAAAAAAAAAAAAATATGCTAATCTCTTGCACTCTTTTTTCCCTTTTATTCGTCTGTCTCCTATGTACACATGCAGGGGATGTCGAAGTGTTGGAAAACGACGTATGCAGACTTGGGTCAAAACAAGGTGACAAGCGATTTATAACTTTTCCAACACTGTAACAATTGAGTGAATAACTGTAATTGTACTTGTATGAATCATGGTACGGAGTATAGAGTCTTATTGGTATAGTAGCAGCCAGTACTGGCAGCAGTAGTAGTAATAGTTAGCAGTGAGTTTTTAGTTGTTAATTATTTCTTCTTTTTTTTTTTACTTTATGACTTTATGAATTTGATTGATGTGGTGATGATACAAGCATTAGTAGAGATGTTGGCAATGTAGCATAGGTGGCAGCAGCAGAAATAGAAGTATTTTATGTGATGACACAAAAAGAGATATTTAATTATCATATTAATAATAAAAGGTTTGTTATAGTTGTCATCGATGTTATGCCGAAATGAGGCCGTAATAATGATAAATGACAATTATAACTGCTTTGATCGTGAGCCAATAATCATACAAAACCCCACGGCAGCTGAACTAGATAAATGCCAAAATTTCCGACAACAGCTTTAAGCCCTTTGAATATTCTCAAATCTTTGACAAAGAAAGCAAAGAAAACCAAATAGAAAATGTCAATTTCTGTTTTTCATCGCGAGAACATTCCAACAATCCCCAGAAATGAATGCAGCATTCAAGGTCAAGGTTGCTGACATCAATCTCCACAGCGTCGAGGACGAGGTCTTCGCAAAATCACGATCCGATGTCGTGCTCTATGTCGCCAGAATGCGCGCCATCCTCTCCACGATCCGTAGTCTTCCCTCCGGGCGCTATCTCAATAATGCGGCTTACAGGGCAGAAAATGAGAAGGGCTTGGTCATAGGGAATTACGTGTACCGGGCAGGTGGCCACTGGAAACCAATAGACTGCGAGCCAAGATGGAAGGTTAGAACTCCTCCTTTGATACTGTACATACTTGACTCTCACAGAGAAATTCCAGTGATTTTTCACTGTCTTATGTTCTTTTTTTTTATTTCCCTTCCTTTTCTAGAGAAGAGGTTTTATAAGCAACATTTCTGAGCAGGAAATTTAAAAATCAGCACCAACCTCCAATAAAGCCAAGATAAATGATGTCAGTATCGATTAAAAGGGGGATTTCGAAGTAGAGAAAAACACATTGCCTGCAGTAATATGGACTTTCTCCTGCACTTTTAATCAAACCATTTGTAATGTTCGTGAATCCTTACTCGAACATTGCAATGACTGGACCCGAGATCTGACAGCGCTCTTTAGAATCCCGGATCAGCATAATCAGTGTGTCTTTAGCAATTGTTTGATATTTGGATTACTCTGATAGCAGATACACGTCAGAATGACGTCAATTTCACGTCAGCGCTGTCGTCAGAAACTGTCGACAATAAGACGTATTTTTGCTCAAATGGAAGACGTAAAAAAGACGTCATTTTTAGACGTCAGAAAGGCGTCTTAACATGTCGTCTTTTTGACGTAAATAAACAAAGATAATGGACGTCATCTAGACTAAAGTCTTAGACTGACGTCAGAATGTCGTATTTTTGCTCAAATCGAAGACGTCAAAAAGATGTCACATTTGTGACGACTGTCTGACGTCTAGGTGGTAATACAAAGACGTCTTAATAACGTTAAAATTACCACCTTAAAGACAAAATGTCATGTCAAAATAATGTCGTTGTTTATACGTCAATTTACCGCGTTTTTACGTATATTGATACTGAAAAAAGACGCTTAAAGAGTCTTTTGACGAAAATAATCAGAGAAAAGGACATCATTCTGATGTCGTTTTTTTAGCCGAGACATTATTAGTATCATTACAAGATCTAATCAAGCTGTGGGCATCTTCAGGTACAGCTTTACCAATCTAACCTAACCTACATCAAGTTCTAAATCCTATACCTATGACAATGCCTACAAACTAAGGGATTAAGGGATTTTTCAACAAGACAGGTGAAGGTGCTGAAATCATTGCTTCATTCTTCTGTGCTCCTGGTACAGTTGTCCATGTAGTGAGAAGACGTCTTGCAAAACTTCAGATTTCATTCATTTGTCGTTATACATCAATTCTTTCTTTCATGAAACCTCTACTTTCATTTAAATTTATTTAATCCATTGTCTCAACTTGAGTACGGATTGCCTTGAATTTAAAACACACATTCGATTCATTTCACAGACCATAGCTTCCTGTTGTTGATTATCTGCACTTCTTGTGTACGTGTTTCACAAAGGTTATTAAGTGATTGAACCCATGAGGTATTTTCTTTGTTTCGTACTTAAGGCTGTTGCTTTGCTTTATTTTTGATAAACCATTTTACAGTTAGCAATAGTCTGCAGTAAACTGTGGAACCACAGACTTAACAAAAAATGAAATACTCTTTAAGAAGAGCAGTTGAAAACGTCCAAGCAGAAAGTGGTAATCTATGTGATTGTATGTGTAAGTGCTGCATGGAAATCTGTTGTTACTTAGTTTGAAAGACTCGGATACACATTCACCTTTACATTCCAATATGCACGTGGTTCATACATGAATATAGTTTTCATGAAAATTTATCCAGTTTTTCAAAAACGTCTGTTGCAAGCCAATTTCAAGAGAAGGTGCGCAGTGACCTATATGACCTATGTCTGCGCATGCTCAGATTACAACTGTGAACTGGTTTATTGTTGATACTTCTATATAGACCCTATGCGTGTGTGTGTGTGTGTGTGTGTGTGTTCGTGTGCGTGTGTGTGTGATTTTTAATGTATCACAATCATACACAGTGAAATTTCTCGTCCTTTCCAATGCAGGTTGTCATCGTCATTCCATTCAGGAGGCGCCACGCCCATCTCTCGGTGCTGTTACGTAACCTCATACCCCTTCTCAAGCTGCAGAAACTAGAATTTAGAATTTTCGTAAGCGAGCAGGTAAGCAACTTGCTCCGCCTCAGGTCCTCACCCATGCCCCAAAAACCAGAAGTATTAGTCATGTATTCAGATGTCCTTTCATCTATGTTCTTGATGAACTGTGTCGAGCAAACGTGGAAAAAATACATGTATTATAATTCATAAACACATTGATTCTCGGTATATTAAATGCATATTGATGGATCACATGGTCCTGTACGAGACAGAAAAGATTTGTTTGATTGTATGTTTGTCCGCAAAACATTGCCTTGATAGATTTCCTTTGGGAAAATAGTTTTATCAGGTGTACGAATAATATTTTTCTTTTTATACTTACGTTGCAAGATGAAAAAGAATACTCATGTATCAATATAGGCAACTTCATTTTCAGGCACTGTGAGCAATCGAATGCAATTTGCAGAATAGCCATGGAATGGCAGAGTAAAATGGCAGAAGGACGGCAACACCGCACGCATTTCGTTCGGCCCCTTTTCAAGGCGTTCGCAATTATTGTTGTAATATACTTGCAAGAAGTTACTGTGGCGAGCTGTTGGAACAAAAGCGGTCAGCTTTTATGGATTCATAGGTCCCTGTAGGTTGCTGCCATGGCAATTGCAATAAATACGATCTCTTTTCATCCTTTTACCATGCCCGGTCTCGAACTCGACAGGACAACGACGTCATTTTCAACCGAGGCTTGATGAAGAACATCGGGTTTCTGGAGGCCACCAAGTTCGGCTGGTGGGACTGCGTGATTTTCCACGACATCGACCAGATCCCGATGAGGGGCGCCAATTATTACGGCTGCGATGGGATGCCGAGACACCTTTGTGCAAGGCCCGAGGAGATGGCATACAAGTAAGGCTCGAAAGAAAGGGAGAGAGAGAAAATTTACTCTTGAAGAGATAAGAGGGAATTATATATATATATATATATATATATATATATATATATATATATATATAACACGAGGAATCAAAAGAGAGAATGCAAAGAAAACCCCACACCATTCTTCAGTTGCCTTGAACAATGAATCGAACAAATGCATGAAATTGTGAAAATTGATGAAAGTTGATTTTAAAAAGTAGCAAAGTATAAGACATTTAACTGTCACATAATACATTCTCTCATAAAAATCGCACAGTTGGAAAGAAAGAAAGACCATGCACATGATAATATCAAGACGATTAACCATTTTATGGACACACCCTTCATCGAGAGTGTGTACCAAAATGAGTCCATTTAGGGTTATTGATTTATTATATCTTCGGAGACGCTATTTAAAACAAGATTTGGGTATTTATACGCTTTACTTTGGTATGAAAATACAAAGCTGGCCGAAAGCGTAGAGAGCATCTACCGGGGGTCATCTTATGAGACCGACAACTACGAGTCATACAGCCTACGAGTTTGACGCTAGGCAAATAGGGCCCACGAATTCGACACTATCGGTAAAAACAGCCCACCTGTTTGACATTACAATTTAATGTATAGGTCTCGTGGGACTTAATGCATAGGTCTTGTCGGCCGTGTTTGCTAAGAGTCGAACTTATGAATTATATTACTCGTGGGCTATATGACTCCTGGGTTGTATGATTCGTGGGTGTCAAACTCGTGACGTGCACCTTGCCTCACTAACCAGGAAGCAGGAAGTATTCATTTTCATTCCATTCACTTCATTCACTGAATTTTAATCAATGTTAATGAGAAACTATGCAAATTATTAAAAAAAAAGTTCGTTTGTTTTATTATCATAACATCGTTATTAATCGTTTTCAATTTCGAAAATTAAACGTTACCAATCCGAATCGTTCAGTAACCCAAGTTTTCTGCAAATTTCACCGGCTGAATCTATAACTGCCATCATGACTAGGCTGTTGAAGTAATCACAAATTTGTAAGCGCTGTTGTATTATAATCTTTGTATATTAAATTTACAAAATATAATTATGTTACTTTCTTTGATATCTGTGGGATGGTTGTTACGAAAGCAACTGACACTGTGTAATTTGTGTCGAAACTTAAAGAATGAAATGAAAGAAATGAAACATAGAAAATCTCCTGCGAGTAATTTTACAACACAGCTTACATCCCTACTGATTCGGTGCATCTAACATTAGTCATGCTTAGATTTGATAGATTAGATAATGACAATGATTATGATAATGAATAACACTTATAAAGCGCTCAATACCAATGTTTCTAAACGCATTAATCCGACAAAAAAATGAAGTAAGATACAGCATTATGCACATAAAGCAACAACAACAACAACAACAAGATAGGATTGTAATGCAAACAAAATATATGTCCACGGTTAGCAAAGACAGGGATTTCTTCTCCTTGTACGCTGATTAAAAGGTCAAACCAACTCTCGATGTGAAAGCAGAGGCATCGTGGAAGCAAAACAGTCTCTTGGTTTGAAAGGGGTGTAATTCAGTTTTTATTCCATTCAACCAATTTCTGCGCTTTCGTCGTTCTTACATTGTATGACCTCCGGAGGTGAATCGAATTTTAAAGACAAAATATATCTTGTTTAACTATCCTGTGTGATATTTTGCGTAACTATGAAATTTCGAATTAAACAGTAGAACTAAAAGGTTGCATTTTCTCCTCATGATTACCAGAGTACGCTTCTTTTTGTAGACCCGCCTACCAGCTGTTGTTCGGCGGCGTGGTAGGCGTGACTGCGCGACAAATGAAAGGATCCAATGGGTACTCGAACTTCTACTGGGGATGGGGCGGCGAGGACGATGACCTATTAAAACGTCTGCATGCCCGCGGGTACAAGCCTACACGGGACCTCAAACAAGGATACTACAGAACGCTCAATCACACCAAGAAAACCGAGAATGAACTGTGCGAAGAAGTGTGAGTAAACAATCAACTCGGAATGAAACCAAAGATTACGTATAGATTGGATGAATGCAGCGATAGAAATAGAATACATCTACGAAAGTTTGAGGGGGTCTAGGGCAATTACCACAGGGGCAATTACCCCGGACCCTTCCCCTGGCCCTAATCCTAATCCTAACCCTAACCCTAACTCCTAACCCTAAACCTAACCCATACAGTGCCATACCCCAATCTTTACTCTAACCTTACCACTAGCAAATATTTAGCCGGTAGTAATTGCCCTTTGGGGGTAATTGCCCGGATTTGAGGAACATCAGCATGATCAGACAATCTGCAGAATAGTTATGATTTTTTTTTTAAATTTTCAGTGCAGAAATATGTATTTTGTGACGTCACGTATGGAAAACAGAATATAGAGTGTTTAAAGAAAATTCAACATAATGTATTTACACTTTTCTAGCATAATTATTAAATAGCACTTAAGTTTACCTCTTTCGGAAAACAGGGGAAATGATACTACCCTTAACATAATTATGTCGATATACAACTCGAGAGAGTGCGTTCCTTACAGGAAACATACAATTTTGTGGGATGCTTTGTATGTTTTCTGTTTACATAAGGTCACAAAATATTGTAGTCTTCTCCTCCAGTGATGGCTGCAGAGAAACTTTAAATATTAATAAACTTACGTTTCTCAAACTTTCACTAATTTGTTGTTAGTTGTTCACTAAATACGAGATTGCAGCTTTCACTTTGCCCACGTATGCAGTTGTATGCAGGCATTATTCGATTTTAGTTTCATTCCTCTTTTTACGTGAGGTGAGAGGCCAGCTTGTAATAACTCTCTAAGGCGCTATGCCCCGTCGAACAGTACTAATAAGTACTAATAAATCTTCTTATCCTGCACTAAAAGCGCCCAGGTGAGTTTCAACATGTCGTGTTCTCACGTTAGGGCTAATATACGTAAGGTTTCCGTAATTTTACCATGGAAACAAACCGTAAAATTGTGAATTGTAGCAGCATTTGTTTAATGCATTGGATGCTTTTTGTGCCCCAAACATATTTTCTTTAAGAAGTACGTCTTTTATTAGTCTTTGCAGAAGACCGTCCCTGTTACCCTTTAGTCGTTACCGGCCAGCCAACGTAACAGAGAAATGCATCCCAATAGGCATACACTGATACTTGAGGCTCATAGAGGGATGACAGCCCAACGCATTGAAGCTAGGCTAAAAAAAAAAACTGTTTAAAAACACGGCTGGGAAGAAAATGTTATCTGCATTTCAAAGGTACATTCACGTGCAAGAATATATTGATAGTTGCAGATGACTTCGCTCTAAAACGGAAAGAAATAATGTTACGTCGGAGGTCAATTCCACCAAATCACAAGTCATGCTTTAAATGCACTAAGCTATCACTATATCATTCCCGTTACAGTTATTGTCTCTTGGGCAAATCCAACGAGCGCATGCTGTGGGACGGCATCAACAACATCACTTACTCCAAGGAACGACTGGACTTGTCACTCCTTTACACACACGTGGCTGTAGATATACGAAAGGAGTCCTGGAACAGCGGCTACGCTCCATGTGAGAAGCAAAAGAAATCGACTGACGGGAGATGACAACACGCGATTTTATAGTGGCATAAATACAAAAAAAAAAAAAACGCCATAAAAACTGAAAATAAAACAATAACAATTTTTGTAATATAACATTTTAAAGTCAAGTGTCCAAACAAATTCAATTTTGTTTTATAAAATACAGTTAATTGTTGTATTTTCACTTTTATGACAACAAACATAATGATGTTTGACGAGATGACAGTCCTTTCTTGACATGATTAAAGGGAACATAGGTTAATAAAGCTATAAAAATTTTCTACACTATATTTATACTATATGTTTTCTTATAGTGGTTTATTCCTGTTTTTTTTTCAAGAACGATATATGTCTATCATTATTAGCTGTAAAAGTCTTTTAAAAGGTTTTAAAAAGAGATGCAAATTGCTTCAGATGATTACGCAGAGCATTCTATACACCGGATTCATGATGTCTTAAAGATTTATGAGCTATCGGGTCCCTAGTCGGCCGGGTTATTTGGAGTAGTGTTACACTCTAAATTCGTTGGATTAAAAAGTAGTCTAATAAGACCATGAGGGGGGACAAATCCACATAAGATTACAATTCTTATTCTAAATTATTTAGAAATCAAATCCATTAGATTTGAAATTAATAATCTTCTTTGGATTTGTCCCTCCTCATGGCCTATTAGATTACTTTTTAATCCAACGACATTAGAGTGTACTGTTTGTATACTGATTGAATATTAATGAATGTTCTTGTTGTATGAAAAAAAAATATCATTAAAATACTTTCTTTGTCAGTAAATATCACCTGAAGAAAAACAATGTGTTTTCAAGGAGCTTTGAGTTTGTGGTTTGACTTGAAGAAGAAAGCGAAGGAGAAGCCATACGCTCTGAAATAGTAAGAGTTGTCAAAGGGCATTGTTGTGATGACCTGTTGTCTTCCCTGGGTGTAATTATCTTCCACTTTAAATATGACACAAATGGAAGCAAGCCCAATAATTATGTGTCAGTGTGTGCGCGGGTGTGAGTGAGTATGCACTTACAAGTGTCTTCAAGAGCTTTTCAGTAATTCTGAGATTGTTGTAAATACATGTGTCTCATGGTGTTTGGGTGCATATGTGTTTGCTAGAAGACGAGCACAATGTAGGCCCTAATTACCGTGACTTAATAAGGATAAAGAAAGGTATCATTACTGCAAATGGTAATTTGCTTTAAACAAACAATCGTTTCTTTGCCCGCTTGATGAATTCCGGTGATGGGAAATCTTGTAGGTCATTGTTAGGATGTTGTTCTAGCATGTCTTTCATCTTAAGGTCCGGATGTCGCATACTTCATTGCTATTGTGTCGTGCATTCCATCGTTATGTAGGATGCCATTCATCTCCTTGATAGGATGTCTTACACCGCATTGTTATTGTGTCGTGCATTCCATCGTTAGGATGTTGTTCATCTCATTGTTAGCATGTCATACGCCCCATTATCATTGTGCCGTGCATCTCATAGTTAGGATGTCGTTCATCTCATTGTTAGGACGTTGTACACCTCCTTGTTATATAGTTGAGATGCCCTTAATCTCATCATTAGAATGCCATGTAAAGATGCCATACATGCATCCCATCGTTACGATGTCGTTCATCCCGCTGCTATGATGTCTTTCATCTCACTGTTGGGATGTCGTCTTATTTTTATCATCATGTTCATCTCGTTGTTAGGTCGTTCATCTGGGTTGTTCATCTTATTGTTAGGATTCCGTTAAGCTCATCCTTAGGATGTCATTCATCTCATTGTTAGGATGTTGTTGATCTCGTCGCTAGGATGTCGTTCATCTCATCGTCAGGATGCCGTCATCCCATCTTAAGGATATCGTTCATCACATCGTTAGGATTCCATTCATCTAATCGCCAGGATGTTGACCATCTCGTCGTTACGATTCTGTTCACGTCATCGTTATTATGGTGTACGTAAATTGCTCCATGTTCTAAGCACCGGCATCAATCATAAAAACCGGAAGAATTACTACAAACCTCCGGACAGTGTATTTACCAATACCAGGACTATTTCACTATTAACAATTCCATTTTCTTAACATCTCTAACAATCAATGCCAATACAAAAGAGCCCTTGACTTTCCTCTCAGAAAGCAGGAGTACTAACATTGCCTTAAAGGGATAGTGTGCAGATTGAGATAGGTCTTAACGTTTCCAATTTTCAGCTAGTGGAAATTTATTTCATAGATACGCCAATCACCGAGGCGAGGTGTGACTGTGTAAACAGATATCGGCCTGGCATTTCATTCCTACTACATTCAGCGCTTCGTGGTCTGAGTTTGGCATGAACATATCTGTTTGCTACCTAATGCTGTCTATCGTTCTACCTACTGTGAACGTGAAGGTATGTTTAGTTTTATTCTTTAATGCCTATTATTGTGATAAAACATCATAAAATACTCAAACAAGTCTATTTATTCTTCGATTAAATAAAATAGACTAACAACAATTAAATTACATTCTCCATTGGGATGATTTGTTTTCTTCCGTGGGTTGACTACGCTACGTCCTAGCACATACCCATGATCAACAAACGCCATACTGTAAAGATGGCTGCTACAATTTTAGAATGATAGCTAATTGAGATGAATACAAAGGGAAGTTTTCACATGAATGAACTCTCCCTCCCCCCCCCCCCCGACTAAACCCGGAAGTGGAGCCAGTATATATAAACGCATCCCCCCTGAAAAAGGCTGGTGACGGCCCTGAACAATAATGACCAAAAAATAATAATAATAATAACACGATACAAACATCAATCAATTTGCAAAATATATAATATATGGAGATATAGATATAGATATAGATATAGATGTATTTATTAGACACACATCTGTGACCTATACAATGTCTTGACCCCAAGATGAAAAAAAAGGCTGAAAATGGAGAATATAATGATTCAAATCCGAATTCAAATGACATCACAAAGGAAGCAAAACTGACTAAAATTGTAGAAATGAAAAATGTTATTTCAATTTTGAAAAATGAAAATGATTATTGGTTCTTGAATTTGTATCATGAATTCTAATATTCGTAAATAAAAAGTATGAAATAGAGAAATTATGTCCAATTTGTCACCTTTGCGGCTTATTCCTTATGTCATTTGAAGTTTGAGTTGATAGAAAATTCAAATTACCCCCTTTTTTAAGGATATATATATATATATATATATATATATCATTCATATAAACATATATTATATGTATTATATATGCATATATAAATAAATATATATGGTGTGTGTATGTGTGTGTGTGTGATCCTGTATCGCAATACCAACAAAAAGTCGCCAGACATGGATTTTTAGTCAAGGGCAGTTTCTGAAAGAGCAGACTCTAAGCTTTAAAATGATGTATACTAATTAGAAAGGACTCTTCTAATCTATCTAAATACTGGAAAGATAGCACACATTGTGGAAAAGTGTGAACTGAGAAAAGAGGCTCTGAAGCACAGGGTCTACTCAAGCGCTTAATCTTTTCCAAGATGTTCTAGCTGTGTGATGAAAGGGACAAAACACATGATGCAAACCACCGGAGCAACAACAATAAAACGATAATCAGATTAAGCTGAAATTGATTAATGCCAACTTTCAAAGCAGTAGCATTATCCATTCAAAAGTTATTAGAGTTAAAATTGAAGAGTGTGCAAAGGATTTCAAGGAGAAGGGTTCACTGAAACATACCTGATCATACTCTCCCTTCAAAAAAGGTTTGTAGAAAAACTGCTGAAAACACACTTTCCCATTTATGTTATGATCCCAAATTAAAGAATAATGCAGGAGAATGATAGTTCTTTCAGAAAATATGAAAAAAAGTCAGCATTTACTCGGTTGACCCATTTCAGCTTTTTTGAGTCCTCGCGTAAAATCAACGGCTGCGACTTATTGTTTTTGTGATGTATGATTACATAATTATATAAACATACAATACATTTTAACACGGAATATAGTCCATACGTGTAGGACCCTACGTGCATGCATTCATACAAATTGACTTTCTATAGATTTCCTCGGCCAATTTCGCGCTTTTGCCAGTCGATTTGATAATAGGTTTATTCAATGTACCAAAAACCCTCGCTATCGCACGGTCTGTCTTTGAAATTTGCAATTTGTGAGTTCAATTTTTCACGTGTTGCTTTCGAATTCGTAAAAAGGGTATTCAAATTGGCAGGTACTAGACAGTACTCTATGTTTATTCAGAGTCGCCATCACTGGCTGGAAAGGGTATTGAGTCATTGAGTTTCGCGACCGTGCTCAAGTTCTAAACACATTCATTCAAATTTACGTCATTCGTTTCGTTATTATATATATATATATATACGTTGATTTCTCTTTTGGAAAGTGTATTAAATTTGTAAACGTGTACTTCAATGTAACTTTCTGTTTCATCCACAAACTGAAAAGCGGTAAAGTATCATATTATGTTTTGTTCTGTAACGTCCCTTTTTCCTTTATACGCGTCATTAAGGGCCTGCATGAACAGTACAACAGAATAACTTCATCTTCTTACAGTCACAAGCACAAGTTACACAAGTACAGCACAAGTTAGATACAGACGCATATCTCAAGGAGACAAAGAAATATAGAAACATTTGAGGATCATAAACTTGGCGACCTAGAACTCGGAATAAAGCTCTTCACGGTCAGATAAGCTAGTTGTGGCCACATGCACTTTCTTCGGACTGGTAGACTTCATAAACACACTGAGAAAAAAAAAGCCAGTTGTAAAAAAAAAAAAAAAATCCCTGAAATGAATACGAAAACATAAAATGTTATGATGCTTACAAAACAATGATTATGATAAAAGAAAGCAAAGAATGAACCAAGCATAAACATGTCTGCTAAATTGACTGCAGAACATGTTAAAGTGGATGTCCCCCAAAAAAAAAGGAAAAAAAAAGAAGACAATAAAATTGAATGAACTAGAGCAGCATATAATTATGTGATCATGTAATTATATCATTCTAAAATGAAGGAACAATTAGCGAAATGGAGCTTGTCTTACGAATTTTAGTTGAAAAAGTTTTGATTAGAATGAGACTGAAGGTAATTCAAATGCTCCAAAATAAACGTGAATAATGAAATTATAAAATTGAAATTCCAAACATGACATCTAGGCTAAATTTTGCTAAATTAAATGCAGCAATATAGAATTGGACCAAAAGAGGCAAGGAATTGGCCGGAGTAAATCTACAATATTCAGTGTGCGCAGTTTAGACGTTCTTCTATTGGTGGAGGGAGCAAACGTGATACCAAAAGATTAGACAAATGAAGAGATAGTTATTAGAGTTACACTTTTTTTTTTCTTTTGATTGAATTTCCCTCTCGATATGAAAGAAGACAGCATGAGAGAATGAGAGAAGAGAAGGAAAGGTCGTCCATGTGACTTAAAGAGAAATCTTTGTTGTTCAAGGGTATGATATCATATATGACTCTACACAAATTTCAAAAGACGACATAAATTGAATTGACTTTATCTTTGCCCAAGTGTAGACCTTACGAAAGAGTGGAAATTATTATTCGCAGTTTTTTTTTCTGTATTTGAGACAGGAAGTGTTCACAGTTCCGACACTATAGGGATTTGTCCCTCATGCGGCATCTGCCATTAATGGGGATTTTAATGCCGTTGCTTGATGTCCTTTTTTTTTCTACCAGAGAACGGAAGTACCCATGACAAAATATTGAATAGGCCTGAATATGGAGGGCCAATGTGTGGTGAGAAAACTAGCAGGATCGATCGGTCTGCGTGTCCCGAAAAGGAGTATCGTATATGTGTGCTTTCAGGAGACGAAGCAGATAACTAGGAGGTGAGGTGAGTATAATTCCCTCGTGTTACCCTGAATTGTGAATCTTAAGTATTTCATGCGTATGCGTAAATATGTAAATATAGATTATTATAAATAAATAATAGCGTTCAACTTATCACGATGTATGAGGGTATAATGATTATGTATATAGTATATGTATGATATATACTGTTTCTCATTGACTGTCGGCAGCAGCTATACATGTGCCGGTTCTGCCGCAAAAAGCTTCATTGACGAGTTTAATAACAATCTGCATCGGACACAAGATAAAAAAGATAGACATACGAATATTATTCGTTCAATTTCCAGGAGAATTCCATTGTCACTCTACGGAACTCTACGGAAATCTCATTACTATGACTATGACATCCATGTGGGTTTTGTTATAATATATTCAAGATGACCGCCAAAATGGCAAAAAAAAACATTTTTTTTTAAAAATGCTGAATATAACTTAACTCTCAAGGATGCAGTGTTGCAACAACCGGATTGGCTTCAGTATTCCCGAAAAAAAAAAATGAATCCATCAATTCATTTTTAATTGATTTGTATTCAAAATAAAGGAATACACTGTACTTCTTTTAGAAATTCAATTTTTGGCGGCAGTCTTTGGATGTCTTATAAACCCAAAGGATGCAAGAGTTAGGGAAACCTGATTGGAATTCAGTATTCCCAAAATAGGATAAAGACAATCCACGTTTTTCACTTTTTCACCTTTCATAAGCGTGAAATGCAGATATTAGAATTTCCATTTTGGCGTTTATTTTTAATACCTCAAAATCCTCAGGAGTGCAAGAGCTGCATCATCCAAATTCAGATTCAGCAGCATTCTCAAAATAGGGTAAGACCATCAGTTCTCTTCAATTGATTAAACCATTTATAAGGAAATTTATGGAACATTCAAATTTGGCCGCCATCTTCAAATTCTCAAAATCATCGAGGACATAAGAGTCGCACCATCCAGATTCGGATTCGACGCCTCTTAAGCCCCAGTCACATAATGCTCTGCGTCCGGCGTTACGTCCAAAAAAGTCATTTTTTCCGCGGACCCCCGCGGATCCTTTGCCGTCACCAGAAATTTGTACAAAACATGCGGACATAAAATGCGGGCGATACGGACAGATACGACCAGATGCGTATACTTGCGTCCACTTGCGGATATTCTTACGAATTGGCACATAATAGTTCTGAACACTTACGGAGAGTTGCGGATATTTTCGGATG
This sequence comes from Diadema setosum, assembly GCA_033980235.1. Taxonomy (NCBI): domain Eukaryota; kingdom Metazoa; phylum Echinodermata; class Echinoidea; order Diadematoida; family Diadematidae; genus Diadema; species Diadema setosum. The sequence continues at coordinate 22,051,433 of CM067079.1, read as the reverse complement.
GTTACGGATAGTTACAGATTGTAATTAATAATTATGGACAATTTGGTTTTCTCTTACGATTCCTGCTAAGTCAGTGTATTATGACAGCAAGGTTATTACATTTTATTTTATTTATTTATTTATTTTATTTATTCATTCTCCACTCATGGGATGGATTGCCCTGGTCAGCTAAAAGCTGGTTTTCACAGGGGTCCCACCAAAATACAAAACATTCCATCAGTACAAACAACAAATCAATCAATCATATACAACTAAAATTACATAAAAAGCCAGAATGGCATGAGCTATACAATTTAACTAATGGGGGAACAAAAACCTACATACTAAGAAATTAGAAACAATATGATATAATCAACATCAAAAATCGGGGAATGCGGGTGGGGGATGGGTGAGAAAAATCGTTCTCGTACAATCTCAAATAATCTACTAATTGCGTTGACTCATTATCCTGCAAAAGTGGGTATGTCGGGGCTGTGATTTACGTAACGTTTGAATGCTTCAATTGATACAATTGTTGAAGAGGGATAATTAAGCTCATTCCAAAGTTTGGCCCCTCGATAAGATAGGGACCGTTTACCATAGTTGGTCTTCGGTTGAATGAGTTTCAATTTGAATGGGCCGGACCTTGTGCTATAAGCAGTCTGTCGAAAACAAAACATTTGATTTAAATAGGGAGGGTATAATTCATGTAATGAACGGTACATTGTACATGCTAGTTGTTTAGCCCATCTTATACGTAGCCGATCTAATTTCAATGTAATATAAATTATCAGAAGGATGCATATAATCAACATTCATAACAATACGAAGTGATCTATTTTGTAGTAATTGTAATTGCGAAAGGTAAGATTTGGAGGCATTTGCCCAAACCGGACTACAATAATCATTTTGGACTGTCTTACCTTGTATACTTGGGAAAACTGAAATTGTATTACGTACAAGTTGTGAAAAAAAATCGTAATCCTTTAATTCGCTTTACAATAATAAAAGATATATGAAATTTTGAACTTGAAGTTTGAATTTTTTGTGCAACTCAAATATGAATAAACGTTATAAATGTAAAGAATGTATTGTGACCGTGCATCACAAAACGAACAAAAAGTCGCACATGCTGATTTTGTTTGAGGATTGAAAATAGGTGAAATGGGTCAACCGAGCCGATCTTGACCCTGGGTAAATAAGGCTTTATTATTATTATTATTATTACTACTATTACTATTATTATTATCATTATTATTATCATTATTATCATTATTATTATCGTTATTATTGTTGTTATTATTAATTTCAGTTTAATCTGATAATCCCCTCATTGTTGTTACTCCGGTGGTTTCCATCCTGTTTTTTGTCCCATTCATCGCACCGCAACCAGCACGGCTTGATAAAGATTAAGCGCTTGAATAGACACTGTACTTCAGAGCCTCTTTAATTTCTCAGTTAACACTTTTTCTGAGTGTGTGCATTCTTTCCACTATTTAGATAGGTTAGGAGAGTCCATTTGATTTGAGTAATACATCATTTTAAACCTTAAAGTCTGCTCTTTCAAAATATGCTCTCAACTAAAATTTCATGTGTGGCGACTTTTTGTGTGTTTTGTGGTGGAGGGTCACATATAACATCACTATACCACAAATAAAATACAATATAGATCGAAAAGTTAAACATTAGAGTAAGAAAATATTACTTGCAGTCATGGAATAGACAAACTGTGGTTACGCTGTCATTGTTCAGCGATATTCATGACTTACTGGGTTATGTTAAGGAGATATTTATGATAAAGCAATGCTTATTAAATTTACAGAAAAAAAGACATCAAAACTTTCAAACACCCCTCCCACACCCAAATACAATATCAAGTCATCTCTTGAAGTAATGTATTTTCTGTTTGAATTTCTTGTATGCATGTCATTTTGTAATGCGCAGTAAAGTATATTATTATAGTAGCTGCGCAATATAAATGTCCTTTATTATTATTATTATTATTATTATTATTATTATTATTATTATTATTATTATCACCCAAAATAAAAATGTAATACACATTCGATGGAGCGTAAAGTGCATGGGTAAGACTATTAGAGAAATACTAAATTCGTTCTCATTTTATATAGTTGCCCCTGTCCCACACCTTCCCCGGCCAGAAAAGTGAATAAAATGCTATCACCCCATCCCCTAACCAAAATATTGCTTTTTTCGAAAAATATACATTCGAAGAGTACAAGAAAAAAAGTTCAGCACCAAGAGTCAACCGATGTCATGAGTCTACATGGTATATGGGTGCCACTTAAAATGACCAGTATGTGGGAGAAATTTCATAATTTGACCATGCAGTTCTGCCTCTCCACCGCTCCGACTGTGTTGTAGTATTCCTTCAGGTAAAGGCGCTGCAGCTTGGCAACAGGAGTAGTGTGCCTTCCCACGAGTCTCTGTGTTCCCATGCGAGTGGAAAACGGAAAACGTCGAAGGACGTAATTGTCCGCAACATCCGTAGCTGTCCGTAAATATCCGTAAGCGGAGGAAACTGTTGTGATACGTTAACTTGCGGTTAATTTCGGATACTTACGGTGGACGTAAGCGAACGCAAACGGGCGGAAGGTAAATTCTTTTGCGGATGGTCTGCGTCCAAGCCACGGGTAGTTACGTTCAGTTACGGATAGTTACGTTTGGTTACGGTTACTTGCGTAAGTTTGCGTCCGTGGCGTCCCTCTGCGAAATTTTGAACATTTCAAAATTTCGCAGGTTCGGCGACGTCATTTTGCGTTTCTTTACGGATGAGTTACGGACAGTTACGTCTACATACGTCCCTGCGGATGCCTGCGTCCACGCTGCGTCCCCCTGCGTCCACTCATTCGTATCTATCCGCGGCGGACGTAATCCATCGTAAAGCACTGTGTGACTGGGGCATTAAATAGCGTTAAAACATCACAAGACATTGTGCGGACGGTTAGGTAAAACAAGGTTTGGCCCAAAATCTGACACTCAGATTTCATCTCGATATCTTACATACCGTATTTCCTTGTCTTTCGCTCTGCCTCACTCACCATTACACATACACACACTGTACACACACACATCCACACACAGAAGAGGGCTCCAGAAACAGATCCTCGTCAGAAATGGAAATGAAAAGGACGGATGACGTCTTGGTCAACGAAGAGGGCGCTTCGCAACATGAATCTCTTGTAATGGAAGTTGGAGGGCTAACTTCCGGAGGCGCTCCTTCCTCTAAGGTGACAAAGAAAATCGTCGTCGGGATCGTCCTCCTAGTTGTTCTCTTTGTCGTCATCCTCGCCGTCGTTGTCGCAGGTAAGCTACTGCCCTATCACAAGTGATAGCATTGTCCAAAATCTGAAATGCAATAAATTTTCTGGAAATATGACCCGCAAGTGAAACTAGATATTACTGAATAGCACGTTACATGTTCTATAAAAAAACTACAAGAGGTATGAAACATGTTTATTGAAGATTTGAATAGTGTGAATCGAAAATATCATATAAATCTCATATACAATTTCTTTGTTCATGTATCTGTCAAAATGTCTGCATAGGTTTCACTTTTTACCTGGACAGGTGTGAATGAAGAAGTGGATTTCGTTGTGTCTGTAATTATAGCGTCACGCGTGACGGTTGGTTGAGAAGCAATTGTGTTTCAGAAAACAAAAACCACCATAGAACAGTCAATTCGCTACTTTCTTTGTTCGTATTTTTTATCATTATTTTTTTTTTTTGCTACTGTAAAGTGAGATGATGTATAGTAAGTTACTTTATGGTCCATTTTTTGATGTATACAAAATAAGTACAAATTTGTGAACATGACAGAGAAAAGGCAATGCTGTCATGATTTGATTGATAACATGATTATTGCGTTTGAATTCTTGACAATAGCCATCAGATACTTCTTATTGATGAACAAGATGGTTAATTGTTTCATTTCAGATCAATTCATTTCAGACCTTATTTTCAATATCATTTAAGATCTTTTAGCTTCGATGACTTCAAAAAGTTCATGAATCTTCATATCCGCCTTTCTCAGAGTGTGCCGAATTAGAACTAGGAGCAGTCGACTACATCTCGTCCAATGACTATCCCAGGCCGGTGCCTGGAAAGGAGAATACGCATTCGACTGTCTTCGAGACACATTTGACCAACTACGTCATCCGTTTCGAATTCACCCTCCTCCAGATGGATGGCCTGTCCTCGCTCCTAATCGACGACATTGACCCGACGACGAACGTGACGTCGTCCCTTGCAGCCTTTCGATCAGGTGATCGGCCGACCACATTGTATTCGACGTCGAACAAAGTGGCGCTCACCTTCTCTCGCTCAAGTGAAGATGACGGAGTGGAATTTTCGGCCAAGATATATGTCACTCGCAAAGGACGTTCGTGGCACAACAGTCTGGCTAGGCACTCAGAGATCTTGTTATCGTATCTTTGTCACAAATATTTATTTCTCTCTCTCTCTAACTGTCTGTCCAATTGTCTTGTCGTGTGCCCGAGATATACATGCGATTCAAGAAATCCATGCCCGGTAGATCGAACGACACAACGCACGTTGTAAGGCGCATGTTATACTTATGGGCCTGGACTGCGTTCGCGTCGTTCTGCTTACATGGATTCCTTGAATCACGAGGATCTATCTATTAATCTATACATCCATCCATCCGTCTGTTTATCCCTGTCTCTCTTTGGTAGTACATTGGCAACTCTAATACAGTGCACTCCCCCATGTAACCAAGTCCTTGGGGGTCATGGTCTCCTTTCGTTACATCGAAATTCCGTTATAGCCGAAAAGCAAAATACAAACATATTTATAGATAATTATTTTGGAACCTGAATTTGTTGTTGTTGTTGTAACAAGAATTTTGTTAAGTAACCATGTTCGTTATAATGGGATCACATTGTAATTTACATTGAAATATAACAGGGTTTTTTTTTTCACAAACCAATTTTTAAAAGTTCCGGCTGTGACTTTCTCCTCCCATATACATGTATATGTATAACTGAAGAATTGTAAACTCAGATAACAATGTTGACGGAAAGAAGTGTGTGGACTATTCGGCTGTCGGTTATGTGCAGCTTCAATTTAATTCAAAGATAAAGTGTTATGATATTATCCCTTGATAACATCTGTGTTCAGTGTCTCCGAACTTTGACCCTTGGTTGTTGCTCAGCTCTTCCAGCCGTGAGTTGCAATTCCGTCACCGAGTGGGCTTGTCTTGATGGAGTCACGTGCATCCCATTGGACCAGAGATGCGACAACGCAACGGATTGTCCATTGTACGGGGAGGACGAAGAAGCATGTGGTTGGTAATTTAAAGTCAAGTCCTCGAATAATGGGCTTAAATTGACCCTCCCATTAATATCTATGTTCTCTACTCAATGTTGTATTTTGAATTCCCCTGTTTGTTTGGGGGGTTTTTTTTGCGTGTGTGTTTTTTGGGGTTCTCTATTTTTTGACGTTAATTTCCAGACAGACACCAGTGGAAGGGGGTGGGGTTGGAGAGTTGGGGACACGTCCATCTGTTCTGTCTGGGTCTTGAGCCTCACCGGGCAGGATAGAGTGGGGGGGGGGGGAACTTACCTACAGTAGTTTTTGTTTGTTTGTTTGTTTGTCTGTCTGTTTCATTGTTTGGGGTTCCGTCCAAGTGTGTGTGTGTGTGTGTATGTGTGTGTATGTATGTGTGTGTGTGTGTGTTTGGTGGATTTTTGTTGGCGTAACTGTGTTTGCTGCAACATGATCAGTAGAATCAGTCTGCCGATAGAAAAAAAAAATGGAATAGAGAATTAAAAGAAAGAGATAAAGAAATAAAGTCTTTTCTTTGCAGCAGGGAAAGTTGTGGCTGAGGAGAAAAATTCGTTGTGAATATCTGTTCACGGGTAGACTTCCTGTAACAGGCGACCTAGAACATGTGATTAACTCTTCAAGAACGGGCCATCTGTGAACTGTACTTTCCACGAGGACCTCAATGTTTTACATCCATTGGTGTGTTGCTGGAGTTTAAGTCGTTTGGTCATTATAAGGTCATGAAATGTAAGTATTTTTCATAGTCCTGATTCGTAAATTCTTACTCGGTTGAACTTAAATCCATAATTGTGAGGCAATATGTTCTGATACTGGAAAAACCTCAAATAGCATATTATAGGTACAGTGTTGGGGAAAAACCTGTAAATAGTAGTGTTGATAAATTACGCCTATCATCCCACGCCTATCATCCCATTTGTCTTTTGGAAACGTAGTGTTTGTATTCATCTTTCCCCAGACGCTTGTGGACATGGCCACTTTCTCTGTGGAGACGGGAAGTGTATCCCGATGTACATGGTGTGTGATTACATAGAGCAGTGTGTTGGAGGCGAGGATGAAGCACTATGTCCCCATAGATTCACAGGTGAGCATGTCGCCATTTTCCTCCATACGATGACAGGCGTTTCGGTTTTGTAAATCTTATGCCCCAGTCACACAGTGCTTTACGATGGATTACGTCCGCCGCGGATAGATACGAATGAGTGGACGCAGGGGGACGCAGCATGGACGCAGGCATCCGCAGGGACGTATGTAGACGTAACTGCCCGTAACTCATCCGTAAAGAAACGCAAAATGACGTCGCCGAACCTGCGAAATTTTGAAATGTTCAAAATTTCGCAGAGGGACGCCACGGACGCAAACTTACGCACATAACCGTAACCAAACGTAACTATCCGTAATTGAACGTAACTACCCGTGGCTTGGACGCAGACAATCCGCAAAAAAAATTTACCTCCCGTCCGTTTGCGTTCGCTTACGTCCACCGTAAGTATCCGAAATTAACCGCAAGTTAACGTATCACAACAGTTTCGGCCGCTTACGGATATTTACGGACAGCTACGGATGTTGCGGACAATTACGTCCTTCGACGTTTTCCGTTTTCCACTCGCATGGGAACACAGAGACTCGTGGGAAGGCACGCTACTCCTGTTGCCAAGCTGCAGCGCCTTTACCTGAAGGAATGCTACAACACAGTCGGAGCGGTGGAGAGGCAGAACTGCATGGTCAAATTATGAAATTTCTCCCACAATTAATGGTCATTTTAAGTGGCACCCATTTACTCTGTATACTCATGACATCGGTTGACTCTTGGTGATGAACTTTTTTTTTTGTACTCTTGTATGTATGTATATTTTTCGAAAAAAAAAGGCAATATTTTGGGTAGGGGATGGGGTGACAGCATTTTATTAACTTTTCTGGCCTGGGAAGGTGTGGGACAGGGGCAACTATATAAAATGAGAACGAATTTAGTATTTCTCTATAGTCTTACCCATGCACTTTACGCTCCATCGAATGTGTATTACATTTTTTTTTAATACTGCTACTACTACTACTACTAATGATAATAAATGACATTCACATTGCGCAGCTACTATAATAATATACTCTACTGCGCATTACAAAATGACATGCATACATGAAATTCAAACAGAAAATACATTACTTCAAGATATGACTTAATATTGTAATTGGGTGTGGGAGAGGTGTTTGAAGGTTTTGATGTCTTTTTTTCTGTAAATTTTATAAGCATTGCTTTATCATAAATATCTCCTTAACATAACCCAGTAAGTCATGAATATCGCTGAACAACGACAGCGTAACCACAGTTTGTCTATTCCATGACTGCAAGTAATATTTTCTTACTCTAATGTTTAACTTTTCGATCTATATTGTATTTCATTTGTGGTATAGTGATGTTGAATGTGACCCTACACCACAAAACACACAAAAAGTCGCCACACAATTTTAGTTGGGAGCATGTTCTGAAAGAGCAGACTTTAAGCTTTAAAATGATGTATTACTCAAATCAAATGGACTCTCCTAACCTATCTAAATATTGGAAAGAATGCACACACTCAGGAAAAGTGTAAACTGAGAAAAGAGGCTCTGAAGTAGAGTGTCTATTCAAGCGCTTAATCTTTATCAAGCCGTGCTGGTTGTGCGATGAATGGGACAAAAAACAGGATGGAAGCCACCGGAGTAACAACAATGAGGGGATTATCAGATTAAACTGAAATTGATAATAATAATAATAATAATAATAATAGTAATAATGATGATAATAATAATAATGATAACAATGATAATAATAATAATAATAATAATAATAATAATAATAATACTAATAATAATAATAATAATAATAATAATAATAATAATAATAATAATAATGATAATGATAAAGCCTTACCCAGGGTAGCCAAGTCAAGATCGGCTCGGTTGACCCATTTCACCTATTTTCAGTCCTCACACAAAATCAGTGTGCGCGACTTTTTGTTCGTTTTGTGATGCACGGTCACATACATTCTTTACATTTATGACGTTTATTCATATTTGAGTTGCACAAACAAAATTCAAACTTCAAGTTCAAAATTTCATGTATCTTTTATTATTGTAAAGTAAATAAAAGGATTACGATTTTTTTCACAACTTGTACGTAACTCAATTTCAGTTTTCCCCAGTGTACAATGTAAGACAGTCCAAAATGTGATAACCTTGCTGTCATAATAATGACCTAGCAGGGATCGTAAGAGAAAACCAAATTGTCCATAGTTATTCATAGCAATCTGTAACTATCCGTAACTATCCGAAAAATGCGCAACTCTCCGCAAGTGTTCAGAACACTATTATGTGCCAATTCGTAAGAATATCCGCAAGTGGACGCAAGTATTCGCATCTGGTCGTATCTGTCCGTATCGCCCGCATTTTTTGCCCGCACGTTTTGTACAAATTTCTGGTGACGGCAAAGGATCCGCGAGGGTCCGTGGAAAAAATTACTTTTTTGGACGTAACGCAGGACGCAGAGCATTATGTGACTGGGGCTTTACCAACAATTGCGGGCGCTGTCATAATCGGACGTGGGTCGTATATCCACTGGACCACAGAAATTCTGTGTGACATCCAGACTAGTGCTGGTTTTCATCCCTATAGCTTTCCGTGCATCTTGGTTCAAATTAATGATTTCTTGCGTCAAGTGATTGTTGTTGTTTGTGTGTTTGTTTTTTTTTATTGACAAATTGCCCACCATCTACGTAATTAAACACAACTGTTTCCCATTTTAGGAGTAGAATTGCTTTAAAGAAAATGAATCATGGGCATACATACTGGGGCTAGATTCCAAACAAGCAACTGCACCATAGAAGTTCGCTTCTTTTAGCAACCCCCCCCCCCCGCAAAGAAAAAAAAAAAGAAAAGAAAATCAAAAGAAAGAGAAAAATATTCCCGAAGGAAATGATCCATAAAATGACAAAACTCGGATAAGAAATAAGGATGATTATGGCATCTTGAAATTTCACATTTTTCGGAAAACTTGACTCTTGACTATATTCCTGAGGAATATTCAGACGAGCGCATGATGTCATACCCTCACAATATTCATGTAGTTTCAAACTCTTCTTGACGCAGGTACGTCATGCAATCTGAACACTGAGCTAACTTGTGACGACGGGTCGTGCAAATCGATCTTCTACGCCCGGTGTAACGGACGGCGGGACTGCCCCGGGATGGCCGACGAGATGAACTGCTCGACTTACCACGGCACGGCTACAGGTGAGTCTCTTAAACGGCAATATATATATATATATATATATATATATATATATATATATATATATTGTTTGAGAAATCCTGTGAATTATCATTTAACTCTTAATAAAACAAAAGTTGGTTTATATTCTGTTTTGTAAAGAGGACCCTTAATTTGGAATAACTTGCCACAGCCAATTAAAATGAGTCCATCTTTAAATGTTTTTAAACGAAGATTTAAATTATTTTTATTGGAAAAAGAAAAGTAATCTACACATTCGGGTATTACTCTGTGTTTGTTTGTTGTTTGTTTTTGTCTCTATGTGTCTATTGCAGAATATGTATTTTCAATCTCTTTGGTTTTAATGTCTATGCACATTTATTTGTACGATTTAATATGACTTTTATTATAAATGCTTTTGTTATGGTGGCAGCTGCTTATAAAACTTTGTTTTTCTTGCTGTCTCCACATTCTGTTACATTTTTATTGTCAATTTGAATTTATTTATATACCTTGTCTGAATTTTTTTTATCTGTTTGAATGAAATAAACACGAATTGAATTGAATCGAATTGAATATATATATATATATATATATATATATAATACTTATCGTATAATCCTTTCAAAACGTAAAGTTGAAACTGACTTGAACACAAGATTGTATACTACCAATAATAATTGGTGTTCTACTCCTATACTTGAGTGATGCTTCTACGGTAATTGAAATAATACAGAAATGTCATTCGCAGGAAAATAACTGCAGTTTATAGGTCTGTTTAAGTGAATTATTAGAGGGATGATATACTATTGGTTCTGATGAAGCTTCAGGTTTCCATCCTTTTTGTGAGTTAATGATAAAGCTTTTAATAAATATCAAAGAGCATACAAGGCTAAGGAATTAAAAGTTTATTCACGAAAATAGGTTTTGAAATGGCTGACATTAAAAAACGAAGAGGTCCTGAAAAGAGGTGGAACCCATCATTTATCAGCACCACTTTGTTTTGCTTTGGTTTTGGATATGTCAGTCGTTTTAAAACCGATTTGTTTCAAATAAACAGAATTATATGATCTTTGATTTTAATATTTTATAAATGTTTTCTACTTTGATCTTGCAAAAAAAAAGTTAAAATCTAAATCCCCACCTCAAACAAAACTATATCATTCCTTTAAATGATAATTTAACCCAAACATACATTATGTGGAATAATTGAATGCTGAAAAAAAAAATAGAAAAATGAATTTTCAGATCTTCCCAAGACTTCACCGATGCAGATGTATTCTTACTAATGATATATATATATATTTTGGTCTCTTTTTGCTTTCACAGAATCCAAATATGATTTGCTGTCAAGTAATTTCGAAGTCAAACTTTCTTATGTGAAGATAAAAAGGAAATAGCAAACTCCCCACCATACATACAGTCAAAGTTTTGGCGCACCCACTGAAACGATTCTCTTCGTGTTCATACTGCAGAATTAAAGGGCATATGGAATGCAAATATTATGTTTGACTAACTTTTATGTTAATTTATGATACCCTGATTGTCATTCATGAATATCTGAATCCGTGCGATATATTTTCGTTGCATAAACTTTAGATTACGTAGATACACCCGTATAAAAAAAAAAAAACTTTCAAAGCAAGATTTTCCGTATATGAATTCATCTGTCAATTACTGCTAAAGTATTACATGAATTATGATTAACAAGGGACATTGTATTTAACACATAAGCTATGTTTTTCATTGTACTTAATGGACAAGTCCACCTTCGTATACATGTGGATTGAATGAGGCAACAATATTAGTGGAAGACATGAGTGAAAGTTTGGGGAAAATCAAACAATCCATTCAAAAGTTATGAATGTTTTAAAGGGACTGTACAGTACTGGTTGAGGTGGGGATTCATGTTTTGAACATTCCTAAGTGAGATAATGAAAAGCCTCTTATGAAATATGAAAGATCATGTAATGTTAAGAAGGATTCAACGTTTATTTGATGAAAATTGGTTTTCAAATGGCTGAGATATCCCAAAAAGTGTTAATAATAAAAGGCGACATGCCACAACTTTATTAGGATCTCTTTGTTTCACCTTGTTTTTGGATATCTCAGCCATTTCAAAACCGATTTTCATCGAATAAACTTTTGATACCCCTTAGAACTGCATGCTCTTTGACATCTCATAGAGTGGTTTCTGAATATCTCGCAAAATGTTAAAAGCTAAATCCTCACCTCGACCAGAACTGTACACACCCTTTAAATATCTGCGCAGTCACTGCTGGATGATAAGACTTCTACAGTGTATGATGTCACATGCGTGCAACAATATAAGGAAAATGAAAAGAGAATTTCACAAAACTTTACTTTTTGAATAAAGTGCACATTTCTTCGACTTGTTACTGACATATGTTAAGGATAATATTACTCCCCCTGCCTTCTGAAAGAGAGAAGTCGAGTGTTCTTTTGTTTTGCGAGAAAAGTGAAAATATGTTTAATTTTCTTTATTCTTTCTTTATATCGTTGCACACATGTGACATCACAAACTATAGTAGTCTTCTCATCCAGCCGTGACTTAGCAGAAACTTCAAAAATTCATAACATTTGAATGGATTGTCCGATTTTCCTCAAACTCTCACTGATGTGTTCTACTAATATTGCTGCATTCACTAAGCCCACATGTCTATGAAGGTGAACGTGTCCTTTAACTGTGATTGACATCATATTCTTGGAAGGGTTTTTTAGGGAGCATATCCACGTAATCTGAAAAAAGAGGAAAAGTTATTACAAAATAATTATATGGCACGTATTTTGACACTCACATAAAGCGATGATGATGGTATTATTACGTATCAGTAAAACAAATGAACATTTATTTACATTTCATGAGCGCTTTAGAGCTTTACTACTGACTAGTGAAAGTTTCTCACATAATCTGTGTTTGCATGCTTACTTCGCTCACTTCATCATGAGTGCAAAACGGGGGAGAAAGAAAGAAAGAAAAAAAAACTTTAGACCAAGAAAATGGTATAGCAAAAATTAATATGTATATAAACTGGTAGCACGTCCTTTCTTGCTTTCTTTCTTCGGTATGGAGAAAAAAAAATGGGAAGTCCTGTCAGATAACACCGGAGCAGGATATCTGCCGAATTGGCTTCGTATATTTTGTCAGGCTGTATGAACATTCATCTACTGATTGTCACCTGTTTTTCTTGCTTTGTGAGTGGAGAAGTGCGGGATCGCATATATCAGAGGTACTAGAACGCAGTAAAGATGTTGATTAAAGATACAGGTAATTCTGTACAATACAATAAAGATCTCTTGAAAGATGATGACAGCTGCAGCACGTAAGGCTTTTTTCAATTTAAACACTGCTACTTAAAGGGATTGTATAGTATTAGTGGAGGATGAGAATAGGGCTTTTAACTTTTTGTGAGATACCAAGAAACCACTTATGAAATAATACAGAACATACCATTCTAAGAAGAATTCAAAGTTTATTAAATGAAAATCAGTTTTGAAATGGCTGAGACAAAAAAAAAGAAAGTAAAACAAAGCGATATTGATAAAAGGTGGGTCCGACCTTTCATTAGGATTGCTCTGTTTTAGATATCTCAGCGGTTTCAACACCATTTTTTTAATCAAATAAACGTTAAATCCCTCTTGGAATTATATTCTCTTTCATATTTCATAAGAAGTTTCTCACTGTGTCAACCAAAAATGTAACAAACCAGAAATTATGTCTCAACCAAAACTATAAAAAAATTATGATCCCTTTAAAGACGGCTTCCAAGGCACTGACGAGTAACAGATAGATCTCCTAAATGCAAACCAGTTCAAAATCTGAAAGACCAAGAGAATGATATAGGAGAGGAAAATAGAACTGAAATAGAATTAATGAAACTTAACAAAGAATGAGAACAGAAGGTTTAAGTAAAATGATGCTACTGACCTTCAATGATGACATTTTTTCTGCTTCTCTGTCTCTTGTTACCTTGGTGAACCCTTTTCACAGAGTTTATTGAACTCGGACTTTACCAGTACGTTAACATCACTTCACCTGATTGGCCGAAACCGTACGCTGCTAAAAGCTGGATGGCGTGGAAATTCCAGGGGCCACCTGAAAGTACGTTTCGCCTGGACTTTCTCCACTTCGATATGTCCAGGTTTGCGTCAGTCATTCTCCACTACAACGGCAACCTCTCAGACTTCAGGAACAACGAGTTGCTTACGAGATTACCGCCTGGCGAGATTGTGCTCCGTAGTCATGGGAACGAGTTGGCAGTGCAATTCGTCGGTGGGAGATAATATTATGGGGGCTCTTCTGGTTTCTTCCTCGCAGTAACTGCCCTTCCCTTTGGGGGTAAGTCTCTTTGCGTACAGCTCATTGTCTTGTGTTTTGTATGATGTGTCATTTGTGGGGGGGGGGGGGGTATCAAGACAAGTTCCCTTCCGTTCATTCGGTTCAATTTATTTTCATAATACTTTTTCAAAGAAATCACAAGAACATTGACAGTAACACAACAAGCAAGAATACAAAATGAATACAACCATGTCTTATGATTGAAGAGAATAAAAAAGAGAATATACTGAACACAAGTTATTGGTCATATCATGATACAAAGGTGTCATAAGGCATTGGCAGAATGGGGCCTACATATATAAAAAGCTATAACGCTTGTAAAACTGTGTGTCCCGAATTAATAGGAGAACTGATATAATTACCTTGATTAACTAAAATTATTCCAGTACACAAATCAATATAGAGAATGAACTAATAGACTACATATGAAAAATTGCTTCGACCAGACTGTTTATATAGTACAAGTAACAAAGTATCCATTGGGCTTTGACCCCGAACCTGCCAAAGTAATTGCAGCGCTCTTCATCTTTGAACAAACTTGTTTAAATACATTGTGAATATTTTCTATGCTTGTGGATGTAAAATAGCATAGAAAAGATGTGAATAGACTGAATCCTGACATGCAACATTGAAACAAAATCACGACTGAGGCACAGAAATTAACCCACTTGTAGTGACGGTTTGATCAAACCCTCATCAAATGTTTTTGTTGCTTTTTTCACAAAAGCCACAAACTCAATAAGCAGTCATTTTTTTTTTTTTTTTGGTGGTGGTACCTGCATTCAACATTCCTATACAGTCAAACCTGCCTTAGCGGCCACCTCTCTATAGCGGCCACCTGTCTATAGCGGCCACTGAAAAATCCCCCCGAGAGAAAAGCAATGTTAAATACCCTGTGTATAGCGGCCACCTGTCTAACGCGGCCAGCGGCCACAAATTTTGTTTCCCGCGGTAGATTTTAACCTGGCCACCTGTCTATAACGGTCACTTTTCCCGTATCCCTTGGGTGGCCGCTATAGACAGGTTTGACTGTATTTCAGTCACTCACCGTTTGAAATACAAAAAACAAAAACAAATCAACTTATGTATATTCCAAACTACTGTTCCATCCAATACAGACAGCGAACTGCCAGCATGTCATCCGAGCTTGTACTACTGTAACGGTACATATACGGCGGGGAACCCCGCCGTTTGTCTTAGCCAATGGCAGGTTTGCGACGGATATGAAAGAGTGCCCTCTGGGGGATGACGAGAGAAATTGTACAAACGGCAAGTATTGTTTAAAGGAAGCCTGTCTTTTTCAACAATTTTGCTGTTTCTTACGGGTGGTGTTGTAATCATTTCTTATAATGATTGTTATTAGAAGGACATTGTCATTTCTATTTTCAAGAAGTAATTGGGCTGATATTCACTAAAGCAAATCCCACATTATACTCCGCAATACCCGATTATAGTAAATAGTGCTATAAATAGCAAGATTTGTGATTGGCCAGATTGATACCACGTGACGCGCATTAATTTTGTTATAGTGCATGACAAATATAACTATATTACACTCATGAGCAATTTATTTCATTTTACTTCATTATTATTCATTTTCAATAACGTGTACAACAAATGATCAGTTTATGTTGTCTGCGTAGTGTCATTGATTTTTTTTTCCAGATTTTATTGCTCAAAATAACATAGTCATTCTCATTTTCACAATTGTACATACATTACAACATCAATAATTTCTGACATCAGTAAAATAAAGACGTTTCATGCAGTTTTTATATAAAGAAAAAGTATTACTCAGTTGAGCATAATAAGTGCAATTTGAAATCATTATACAAAAGGATCAAAAGGCCTAGAGAAAGAACATAAATGATAGAAGTAAAATATATACAGCAATTTTCAACTCAAATAAACAACCGAAAACACTCCCACTAAATGAGCAAAAATTGATGTATAAATGATGTATTCGCTATGAGCATCCATTTGAATCTGTATTAATCAGCCCTGGACTGAAGGGTCCGAATTCAAGAAGGTGGTAGGGTCCTATAATCTTGTCCATGGTTTAAACCATGGACAAAGATCATCGAGCGCCAATATGGCTAAAAAGTGTCGCATGGAACATTTCGTTACGAAATCAGTCATTTCGTCGATGAAATTATTATTTTATAACGAAATGACAACATTTCGTCGAGGAATATTTTTCTTAACAAAACGTCTGATTTCATAGTAAATTATTCCGTGCGACACTTGGAGCCCCATGGTCTTTGTCCATGGTTTAACCATGGACAATACTGTACCCCATTCGTGAATGAATAATAATGATAATTGTTTTGGATATAAACTCCAAATTGTATTGTCCAAGAATGGAAATTCTTTTTGCCCAATTGATCGTGGGCCCGGCAGCCACTGAGCAGCGCCAGATCGACGTTGCTCTAACCTTTCCAACTGTTGAACGGCAAACAAGGTAGCAGCAACTCCCATCTTTTAACGTCTTTTGGTATGACGCGGCCGGGGTTTGAACCCACGACCTCCCGAATGTGAGGGCAGCCGCTCTACTCACTGAGCCAACACATCGGTAAGCCAACACATGCGGGCCAAGGTGTTCGATCTCCCAGTCTCTGTCACTCCGAGGGGGATGCACTTAGTCTAGCCCCTGCGAGTCTGTGGTATGATGTGCAATGTACTGTGGACTTTAGATGTCGATTCGCACTAAAAATAGTGTTGTAGCTACATACTGCCCAAAGGCCGATGGCATATAGGGTTAACTGTTTATGTGAATTAACCACTGTCATCATTCATCGTTTCCCGTATGGCTTCCACAAACGCTGTGTTTTAGGGAAAACTGGGCATGGTAAATCCCGTCGATAGCAAATACTAATTTACTCTTGTTCTTTAGCCTCTAACGATCAATAGCAATGTTTTGATTGCTTCCTTCTTTTGAGCAAAAGTGGATACCGAAGTATCTTGGTGGATTGCGCATCTAACATTTTCCAACAGGAAAATAATGTTAGTCATTGTCTTTAGTATAATTCATGGGGCTAAATAAAAAAAGAAAATATAGGCAATCTCTTTCCTTTTATTCTATTGTTAATCAGATGCGTGGAGCGAAGACACTTCCTACCAATGCAGCGTTTCTAGTTATAGTTACAATGATGAACGCATATGTAACAAATATCCAGACTGCCCGCTTCTAGATGACGAAACAAACTGTAAGTATATCGCAATAATCTGTACCCGCATGTGATCGACAATCTAATTGATTTGGAAAGTTTGAAATCAAAGAGGTTCATTTTTTACTAGGAAACTGGAACGATTTCCTTTCGGTCTTTTTCTTGAATTATAATTATGTCTATTTTGATTTTCAGTTGCAATGATCTAGACTTGCTTGTGTTCATTCCACACTTCACCGTGCATGATTCGGTCCAATGTTATATATATATATATATATATATATAATATATATATATATATATATATATATATATATAATATATATATATATATATATATATATATATTGTTACGACCAAAATCACTCTGAGAATGATCGCACAAAAGAAACCATCAACTAATGTTCAGGCGGTTTATTAACAGTGATATTGTGGGTACAGACTCGTAATCGGTTTTCACATCAGTACAATAATGATCAATACCTCAATTATAAGTCGGTAATGGAATCACTTACATGCATTACAGCCAATTCAATCACATAGTCCTTGAAGTGACCAGATACGATATTCGATGCACAGATGAATGATCCTTGATGCACCGACGACTGATTCCTCCGACGTTAATCCAAAGGCACAGGTTACGATAGTCCACGGTATAATGTTCACAGCGAAACGTGTAGAATCCAGACGTTATGACGACCACGTCCAGTTGATGCGTTGAATGATGATTCACTTTATAATGTCCAGCGAGGAATCCAGCCCGTCACAGCTTTGCCGTAATAATGTCCGTTGACACTAAAATATGGAGTCTATCTCCAATGTAGGCAAATTAATTCTCTGCAGGCAAAATGTCTCCTAGGCCTTATCTCCACAAACACAGTTTGTATAGCAGGTCAGCAGGTAACACAGGACTGACTATAACAAGTCGCTTCAGAGCCAGAAGTGACGTAACTCTCAGAGCAGAGGTGTTGGGTACTCTGCCTACTGCAGAATTTCTCCGGCTTATATATTCATTCACCCCTTTCTTGAACATTCTGTAATTTTCTCCAACCTGGGGCCACACACCTGAACATACTAGCAAGTCCAAATTCCAGGAATCCTGGATGACTCACTGCCTAACTATGATGTGCATAACATCATTGCCAAAATTAACTACCAATCACATTGGGTTACAGGGACAGTGCCTCACTCAGCCAGCACTTCCTAGAATTTTCTGGAATGGGTTAAATCATTCTAGATTGAGTGAGCTATAATGTATTTCCTGTCACATGCATACATGTACTGTAGCTACATTGTATACCATGTAGAAAATTCTCCACTGATCTGGTCAGCCTGTATGTACTATATCTGTATCATATATAGAATGTTCTCCATTAATCTGGTCACCCCGTGTACATACACATTAAAACAACCATGCATACAGCCTTGATACATGTACATAACTACTAGTGTGTACATTTGTGACAATATTTTTTTTTTTAAAACCAGACTGATAAACCACCGTGTTTTGTTTCGAAATTCCATCTGAATATGTGTTAGTTTTGTAGATATTTTCTTCAACACTGTGAATTTTTCAAATCTAGATGCTGTTAATACATATTGTAGTGTCGTTTCTCGGTTTCAGAGAAACATTCAAATGAAGCTGATAATGAAACGGTTGAAATCTTTTTCACTTCATTACATAGGCACGTGTGCCAACACCGATTTTCAGTGCGATTCTGGTATATGTTTGCCTGCCTTGGCTGTCTGTAATTTCTTCTACGAGTGTCTTGGCGGGAAAGAGGACGAGATTGGGTGTGGTGATGACACAAATACCTGTAAGCTTCGATCTCTCTTAATTTGGTCTTCCATTATTGGGTTATATGGGGATGGGAGGTTATGGCTATACTTCTTAAGAAATAACATTTCATTAATACACATTCTCTCTGTATATCAGTACAAGCGCGTGGGTGGGGGGGGTTGATTTCACTTTGATAAGTATATTTTTAGGGGAAATGAATTAACACAACTATGCAAATCTGTAGTATTTGTCAATGCTACACCGTATTTTCTTACAAATGTATAATTCATTTGTATTTATTCAAGAACAATGTTGATCTGCCATCATTTTTTATTTTTTATTTTTTGTTTAAAAGATGTGAATTGCTCGATGGTTAGGGAGAGCACACAATCGTACAGATGAATACTATTGCATGTATGGGTTGGATATGAATGATTGTTTTTGTTTTTATGAAAAACAGTCATTTAATGCCTCAGATGGCGTGTAAGCATTAATGTTGTAATTTGAAAAGTCTTGATAACATGCAATATAAGAACTTTTAACTGATGGTTATAGATTTCAGTGCGATAATTAAGTCATCAAAAATTGTCTGCCCCGAGCTATTAACTCGAATCTACCAACAGTGTAATGTGTTCATCTTCTCTATCCACAGTAGATTCTTCACTATAGTGTAGTTCTTCTTCCATGCTACTAATATTACCAGGACCTTTATACAAGAGGTGATGTTCGTTATTCCGAAGGTTTGTTACTCCGAAAATGAAATGAGGTTCGTTATTCCAAAAATTTGTTTTGCGAAACACAATTACAAGAAATAAGTTTGGTTATTCCAAAGGATCGTTAATCCGAAAATTAATGTAAAGACGATGGGTACTGACGAACTTTCGGAATTACGAACCCTATTTCCTTTTGGGATTAATATAACAAACATTCGGAATAACGAACGTTTTAAATAATGAACCTGATTTCATTTAAGGTTTAAGGTTCATTAAGGTTTAACTTACCTTCGGAATAAGAGACTGAAACCCTTGCAACGTATCTACTTACACTCCTGGGTAAGGAGAGGTAATGTGGAGAAAAAAAAAATTGTCAACGGATGTACTCGCTGATCGGGATTCGAATCCATGCAGTCTCTCACGTAAGACTACAGACAGGTTACCGAACACTTTACTTTTGCCAAGATACTTGTTCCACACGTGTGATTACAGTTTCTTTCGAGATCGACCCTCAAAACCCGGTCAATATCACCTCGCCGTGGGCTACCCCGCAGAAAGTCTACAGCGGGATTGAATACGCCGAGTACCACATCGCTGCAGGGTCTGGACAGGTCATCGTGGCTTTCGTAGACGATTTCGACATCGGCAGTAATGCTGAGGACCGCCAGAGAATTCTAGCTCTTTTCTACTTTAACGATCATCCACAGAAGATCTACTCGAAGACTAATGAGGTGACTCTTACCACTATCACGAAGGAGCTTCCAGCCGCCACAGAGGGTTCAGAATTGAGCTGCTTGCTATTGAACAGTGATTGGTGTTCGCCTTTCTATATTCAGTTCTTATCTGGTTATCTTGTTTTCGAAATTTAGAACATTTGCCTCAAGAAACTTGAGTACAGCTGAGCAGAATAAAACACTTTAAAGCTCTGATTTTTCAATAACATCTGTTTGAGATTTGCCAAAGAGATGTGAATTTGTATTATATCAAAATGCAAATATGCATTCGAATCCGTCTTAATATGACATAAAGACGTTCGGTCAAGAATCAGCAATAGTTTACGATGATCATAATGAACAACATCGGAATCAATGTTTGTCATCAGTAACTACATTGAATATATGCAATTTAGTAAGGAATATTTAAAATCATAGGATTGACAAAGCGACAACTCTTAGCAGACTACTACAAAAATTTCGGTATTAAAACCATGGTTAGTTAACATTCTAGTTGTAATTTGTTTGAAATTTGATCTTCCGCTTGAAGGAGAATGAAGCCCAAATATACATGTGGATTGAGGGAATTCAGTAATAAACTGTATAAGTAGAAAAAGTAAATGAGCGGTGGATTAGAATACTACGTTTTCTGACGTCACACGTGGACAACGATAATTATAAAGAAAATAATGAAGAAAATTCAGTATGCATTTGCGCTCTTCTACCATTTATGACAGAGCACTTGGCTCACCTTCTTTCAGGAAAGCACTGGAATATTATCGATGTGCTGTACATATATTATTGCTGCATTCACTCAACCCACGAATGTACAGTTGGGTTTCATTTTCCTTTAAATCGGCACATGTCACCACAATGCAAAAATGTACCGAATTCACGGAAGAAGGTGGTGCAGTTGATCGAGACATTAGAAAGCAGTCGATAATGTCAGCGTGTGTTGTGTAGGAGAGTCACAGCGATTTTTGGTGAAACGCCAACAATTATATCTGGCATGGATTGAAGCAGATGACAGAACTACCCAACTGGAGAAAGTTGTGTGTGAAGTGTTAAGCAAAGTTCGAGCAAAAGAAAATGCTTATAGTAAGAATATAAACACAAGAATCGTTTACCAGAATATTGAATCTACGCATGCAAATTCAGCGCATTATAATATTGTACTGATTGAAGTCCAAACGTTCAAAGAATGTTCATAGAATATTTCATGGTCATGATTGCGCTCCTTATGTCGACCTATATGCATCTTTTTCTTCATATCAAAGTTCGATTACATACATCTTTTTCTGGTAATGTCATTTTGTGAGATTGCACGGTTAATGGTTTCGTGTGACACCGAGAATCCACCATAGTGGGAGATTTGAAAGACAATAGAATTAAACAGATTTTTTTTTTTTTTTGATGAAACAAAGAAAGGGAAAATTGACCAGAAAGAAATGATAAAAATAGTGAAAACTTTGATCAAAGGAAATGAGTTTTCATTTGGATACGAACCCGAGAGTCAGGATTGCTAGACCGATGCTCTACCGACAGAGCTACAGAAAACCCTAGTACGGTGTTTGTCCCATAACCTTTGATTCTTCTTCTCGTGTGGTCAAAAGCTATAGTGTGTGTATATGTGCCACAAACACATACACACACACACACACACACACACACACACACACACATGCACACATGCACATAACCCAAATGTGTCGTACAGATAAGTAATTGCTAAATATTGACCGGAACTGTTGTTTTCATCAACTTTTACGCAGACCGGTGAGACTAACTTTCCTATGAAGTCTCGAGGGACATTTTTCTATGAAAATGACTGAAAAGAATTCATGTTTTCATTTGCTTTCCTAGTGGTGGTAGCAGAGAGAAGAACGGAAAAAACAAACCGCGTTGTTCAAAGAAAAATTACAATTACCCCCCCCCCCCACACACACACACACACAAAAAAAAAATGTAATCACTCAGTAAGATAAAATGAATGATTATACCCTCGCCACACATTAAGAGTGTGAAGGGGGTATACAGGAATCACCGTGATGTTGGTCGGGCGGTCGGGCGGTCGGTCGGTCGGGCGGTCGGTCGGGCGGTCGGTCGAGCGGTCGGTCAGTCAGTCGGTCGGTCGGTCTGTTGCAAAATCTTGCGTCGCGAACTCCTACAGTTTTGAAGCAATTTAAGTGAAACTTAGGGTAAATGATGATATTGAGGTATAGATGTGCAAGACATGTTTTGTTTTTGTTTTTTGTCGGACAATACGTTGCCATGGTAACCATAATTTTACCAAAACCTTGTGGATTGAATAGTATTTGAGCAATCAATTTCAAAACTGGTATTTTTGATGATCTATAGGTGTAGTTATGCAAGACACTCTTTGTGTTTGTACTTGACAAAGCGTTGCCATGGTAACCGCATGTTTTCTTCGAAATCTTGTGAAGTGAACAACTTCCACAGTTTTGAAGCAATCGAAATTAAATTTGGTAGGCATTATGGCCTTGAGGCATAGATGTGGAACGCATAATTTTTCTGTTTGTCAGACAAAGCGTTTCCATGGTAACCATAATTTTACCAAAACCTTGTAGATTGAATAACTTCCAACTCATTCAAGCAATTATTAAAGGTCAAATTTAGTATGTATGATGATCGGGAGGTGTAGTTATGCAAGACACCACTGTGTTATTAGAAAAATGTGTTGCTATGGTAACCACTCATTTTTGTATCATATTGAATCGTTTAATCTATGAAGGTGACATTTGGTGTGTATGATGCTCTTTAAGTGTAGTTTTGCAAAATGTCCACAAGTATTGTATTTGTATCCGGCAATGTGTTGCCATGGTAACCGCATTTTTTTTTTTAATCCTGTGCAGTGAACTTCTTCCACAGTTTTCAAGCAATTGAAACCAAATTTGGTAGGCATTATGGTCCTGAGGTATAGATGTGGAACACATCATTTTTGTGTTTGTCATTCAAACCGTTGCCATGGTAACCACAATTTTACCAAAACCTTGCAGATCGAATAACTTTTCCATCATTCAAGCAATTAAAGTCAAATTTAGCATGTATCATGATCTAGAAGTGTAGTTTTGCAAGACACCAATGTGTTAGTTTAAGGAAAATGTGTTGCCATGGTAACCACTCATTTTTGTATCAAAATAAACCATTCAAGCTATGAAGGTCAAATTTGGTGTGTATGGTGGTCTTTAAGTGTAGTGATGCTGGGGGAAAGCATGTTTCCATTTGCTGTAAGTTTTATACTCGGTGTCAACTCTGTAATTGTACAGTAAACTAAAAGTATTCTGTTTCCAATTCGACAAGTGCACAAACTTGGCATTAACATCATTGCCCTCATGACATCACATACTATAAAGCAACACTAGGGGCGGGGTATTTATCACCTTCAGTGATAATTCTAGTTTTTATTTCCACCACTTTAGATCAAAAATTAGGATTGATCGAGTTGGAGTTTGATAGAAGGAATAAAGGTTAGTTAACTAGGCCCAATGTGTAATGCTCATAGGAAAAATATCTACAAAATTTCATTATTTGATATTGTATACAGTATACCATTATACAGCGTATGTATATTGGTGTGTGTGATTGTGAGTGTGATAATTTTACAATAACGTTTCTTTGGCTCTTATTTTGCATTCGTCCTATTTATGTTTATGAAATGTTAGAGAATATTACTCTTCTTTTCTTCATTTTCATTTTGTTCCATCTTTCTCCATTCCGTTCATAAATCCTTGTCCATGAATGCGATTTCATTAAAGATAATAATTTATTGTGTTTTGAAAAGGTACCCCTTTTATTCATAATTCTGTGCGAACGCCTATAAGAAGCCATGATTCCGGCACTTCACAAGGCGTCCGGCCTGGTTTCCAATTAGCATGATTAGTATCTACCATGTCTATTTTTTGTTTTTAATCTTCGCCTTTATATACATTGTATTAATGCTTTCTTAATGGAGAAATATCCCGCATGAAACCAATCAGGCGTCCTATAAGGCCTCAAGGTTTAATTTATTTTGACCAAAGGGGCTACGTTTTAGCTGCTATTTTTTTTTTCCTTTGGAATGGCCTAAAAGTACTCATAATGGTGGTTATGAAGCACCAAATGTATAAACTAATGAGCTGTAAAGGGACAGTTGTTTTTAATTTCAGAAGTAGAAGTCTTTCGTATCAAATTAATCAGGCTTTGCAAAGCAATACAGCAATTAGTGATGATCTCATGCCGGGGAGTGACCGTGTATAACCTGTCATTTTCGCGTAGGCCAAGAGATCTTTTTCGCAGCTGAAGAGTTCACCACTTTCGCGAGAAGTTGTTTGGCAATATGATAGAGGCTACGGTGTTTATCATTTTAGTTAAAGTGACATTTGTGTATATGCGTGTGTGTGTGTGTGTGTGTGTGTGTGTGTGTGTGGTGTAAAATTTGCAGTTCATGATTAGTAAATTTTGAAAAAATTACATTTCTTGGGAAGATAACAGCTTATACAATATTAGCTGCCGTATTGTTAAAGAGATGTATTTGGTTTTATAAATTTCTTGACTTCGTCTTGCTTGCACGTGTTAGTCATAGCCATTGTTTGAAGAAACATGACTATTATGATCCCTTGTCTGTTTTTTTTTTTTTAAGAGACGTTGATAATCTGTCCTTTCAACATTCAGTTTTCTTTGTCTATGAAATAAAACTGAGCAATGTTGCAGGCGCGTTGTCTCAGATATAGCCTTTTATCTGTTACTGTTTCTTTTTCTTTTTTGTGTGTGTGTCAATAACTAATGGTTTTTACTTTAGATTATTTTGTGATCGGTAATATCATGACTATGCTTGTAAATTATATTTTAGATTGGTAAATGAATTTAAATTCATTTCATTTCATTATTTGACTTACAATACTCGTGGGTGTACTAACCTGTCTGAATTTCAAAGAACACAATATTATCGTCCAATCGAAGGCCACATCCGCATTCATTTCCAGCAGAGGGAAACTGAAGATATTGCTGACTCAATGCAAAAGATGTTTTACGATCCTGTTTGTGTCGTATTACATCTACGCGAGTTTTAACACATACACAAACATAGCAGGCAGCACGATGATTCAACACGCTTTTCTTCTTAATATATTTGTCTTCATCATCATTGTTATTATAATAAAAAAGAGCTATTTTAATTTATTCATGCATTTATTTATTCATTTGTTCGTTGGACCGTGCATAAAAAATTTTTAATAACATTGACGTACACAGACAGTGATCATTCATCATATTAAGATGTACAGGAGTGACACATGGACCAGGAGGGCTCACAAAAGCAAAATTCTTTACTGTTTCCAGGGAGTCTCACCTCCCTGCTGTTACGTCCAGGCACTTGAGCCCTCATGTGTCACTCCCTCGTGCATTATTAAGATTTTCGTACCAACAAAACACAATGAAATGATTCACAAGATATTAGGGCTCACATTTGTTCCCTTATCAGTGCCAAGTATTTTACCCCCCCCCCCCCCCTAGCACCCCGTATTGCAAAACTACTAGACGTCCCCACCCCACCCCCGGCTGCGAGGCGTCAATATGATGTGCATAGAAAATTCGCTATCACACCTATTTGTTGGTAGATTTTGCAGCCAAAAGCGTAAAGCCCATTTTATTTATGTTTTGGCAGAATTTTTTCCCACAGAATTGCCATTGGGCCACCCCAATGATTAATAATAACGTCTTATTTACCCAGGGTAGTCTCTTCGGTGTTGTCACTGCTCTACCAGAGGGCCCTGCTATTATTATTACCGTAGCATTGCCAGGTACCCAGTTATACACCTGGGTCGAGAGGGACATGTGGGTAAAAGCATCTTGTCCAAGGATGTAAGCACTGGACGGGATTTGAACTCGGGTCCTCGGATCAGGAGTCGGGATTCTTATCCACTATGCCACAGCGCCCCCAAAATTTAACAGCAAAAAGCTTGATCGGCCCTTGCAAAAAATGTTTATAACTATAGTCAATCTTCTTCACCTCCATGTCAGGATCCTAAGTTAGAATTTGGACTCTACATAATTAGGCCTTTTACTCCTAGATGCATGATGCTTGCACTTATTCCAATTTCGATTTTCCTTGAGACGCATCATTGCAATAATATTTACTTCCTTCAGCGTGAGAGCTGTGTTTCTAATCAAATCTTAATATATTGCTTTCGTCGGCCACTGAGTAGACTTGAAACGGTACTTGAAATTGTAGTAACCAGTTTCAAACAAACCAAAAGAAACGAGTTTTAATACACTTCGAAGATTGACAAAAACCGCCCTCAACTCAAGAATTCTATACCAATCGACATGATTTCTTTCATAAAGACGTCGTGATTACGTCGGAGTAGACCGACGCCCGTATCACAAAAGAACTGATTACTCCTTTGAAACCAAAGGCGAAAAGTCTACGTATAAAGGAAAATACACAGCTCATTATCTGACCCAGTGTGAAAATAATTATCCGCAGGGTGAGCAGGAATTGTGCAAGTATGGACAAACCAGGTCATTTTCCCCTCCACGATGGAGACACGCAAAGAGTATAGTACTGGTAAACGGACGTGCCAGAACCTCATATCATCTCCTAGAATTTCTTGCTTCTTGATGCTTTGGCCATAGGGATGACTTTCTTCTGATGGTATGTGGAAAATCGTTGGTTGCCTAATTTTGTTATCAAAGCGGAAGGCATCAACATTACTGAACATGCTTCTCGTTTTAGCCATTCTCGGGAGCCTCGCCAAGGCAAGCTCGGTTGAGGCATCTCCCTGCAACATTTTCCCGCTGTCGGCCGACTGCAAATCTCGGTCTCTGCGGACCGTGCCCGAGAATATTCCTTGCGACATTGTCCGAATCGCTCTGCAGATGAATCGCCTCCCAGCCGTTCACGCAGACGACTTCGCGTGCTTCTCCTCGCTGCGACAGCTCGACCTTTCGACTAATGAAATTCGCGTAATCCATCATGCAGCATTCGCACACTTAAATTTACTCGCAGTTCTAAAACTATTTGATAACTTTCTCACCACCGTCCCCTCTGTGGAAAATATGGATAAGCTTTTGGCTCTCAACATCGGTAAGAACCTGATCAACGAGTGGAAAATGGAGATTTCTCCCGCTGTGTCAAGGATGATAACAATGAACGTAAAAAGAAACAATATCAGGGAGGTGCCAAAATTTCCTGTCTTAATAGAGAACATTTGGCTGTCTCGCAACTTGATCACAACTTTTGTTCCATCTCAGATCTCTAACATACAAGGAGTAGTTCAATTGGACCTTAGTGTCAATAGCCTTGCTGTCATCTCCGATTTCGGACCTATGACTGCTCTAAAGATCTTGCAACTGCAAAACAATCGAATCGAGCGGATTCATGAGAATGCCTTTGCCGGGCTGTTGAGTCTAGAGTGGCTAGATCTGAGTTATAATAGACTCACGAGTGTTAACAGCTTGTGTGTCCTGGCAACGGTCCAAGACTTGAACCTACGTTCCAACAAAATCCAATTCGTGCCTCAGGAGTGTTTTACAAAGTTTAATAACCTCAAGTCTTTGATCTTGAACGACAATCATCTTGTTTATTTTGATTGTCCTTCCGGGGTATCGTTTATTCAAAGTCTTATTCTCAACCAAAATATGATAAGTAGACTGGTCATATGCGAAAATGTGACATTCAATACATCGATCCTGAACGTTTCACAAAACCCCGTTCGAACGATTGAAATCAGAGGGCAAACAAAGATCGAAGCCGTCTACATCACTGCTGGTATTCTTGAAGAGATCATCTTTGACTCGAACAGCAAAGAAACTGTGCTCCATTTGGTACTGACACAAAATCGACTGAATAACCTTTATTTTCTGAATAACTTTGTGAGGCTCTTGTCGCTTGACCTCAGATACAACCGCATCCACGTTTGGAATAGTACGCATTTTGAAAATTGCACTGGTGTTTCCACAATTCGCATGAGCCACAACGGACTGCAAGAAATATTCGAGTTTGCGCTTTTCCCGCAAATAGAGATGCTTGATTTGTCCAATAATTTGATCCGATACATACATCCAGGTGCATTCAAAAATATGCCAAAACTCAATTCTCTAGACTTGTCGGGAAACAGACTTCAGATCATGCCAAACCTCGGTTGTAGAGAGCTTCGATGGATGAATTTGAATCGCAACGATTTCCGATACCTGCCATCATCAGCCCCACTGGAGGGATTACCGGAATTAAGAACACTGTCTCTGCAACACTGTCATTTAGTGAGGCTTCCTTCTTGTAACCTGCCGAAACTGAAATACCTTTACTTGAAGCACAACAATATTTCTCATGTAGATTGGGAAATGTTTTCCGTTCATTTCAGCGACGTCATATACTTAAGACTGTCAGATAATACCATCACAAAACTCTCAGCTCAACTGCCGCCTTTTCTTACTCATCTTCACGTAGACGGAAACCGCCTCACTTCAGTGGGATATGGTTTGGACGCAGCGCTGACAACGATGAATTTTTCTAGCAACGCAATCACAACGACGGAGAACATGACCGTGGCAACAACCTTAAGAGTTCTCTGGTTAGGGAATAATCTGCTGAGCTTTATCACGCCAGCGATGTTTTTACGTGCTCATTCTTTGATCCAACTCGACCTTTCTGTTAATGTAATATCTAGCCTTTCCAGCAATAGCTTTGAAGGCTTATCAAACCTTCTTTTTCTTTCTTTAAGGAAAAATAGGTTAACCTATTTACCACCCGGTCTCTTCTCTGCATGTTCCAAACTAGCGCACCTGGATGTATCTGCTAATCCTTTGATGAATATATCAAACCAATTATTCCACGGCCTTACTAATCCTACTTGGCTTGATCTGTCTAGCACGGATCTATCCCTCCGTCAGATACAGGCACTCGACGGAAATCCAGCCCCTGGTTACGTTCTTCTCAACAATTGCCTTGGACTTCATGAGCTGTCTGAAGAAATCCAGCTACACCTTTCCAACCCTACGTATCTTCAAAAATTTGAACTAAGAAATAATAGATTATCGAGTCATTTTCCGTTGATACCTTCTTCCAACCTTAGGATCTTGGAATTGTCCCATAATGAATTTGTGCGCTTACCAATTCAATTACTAACCGAGCGCGTTTATTCCTGGTTGGAGTTGTTAGACCTGTCAAACAACAGAATCAAATGGCTTCCAGGAGATATGTTCTCACGTCTACCCAATTTGATATTTCTTTATCTCAGTGACAACGAGCTGCAAGTTCTCTCTTCGATGTCCTTGCCATCTTATAGTCGCATCAAAACACTCGATGTTCGTCGCAACAATCTCACGGGCGTTGACGAAAAGATGCCGAGTTATGCCTCACGTGACATGATTTTCTTCGGAGGGGAAAACCCTTGGATTTGCGACTGTCGTCTTCGGCTCTTACAAATGTGGTTGTCCCATCTTTCTAAATCCTTGATTTGTTCGTCTCCAAAGCCCCTTCAACATCAGAGCCTATTCCTGACACGACCGGAAAGCCTCAGGTGCCGGCCGGAAATCTGCGCTGACCAAAATGTAACATTGATAGCCTGCGCTAGCACTTCGCTATTTCTGTCATGTCCAATGAATTTCGTCAGTCCCACCGATATCACTTGGTCAATTCCGGGTGGAATAAGCTTAAATATCACCCATAACACCTCCCTATCATCAAGCAACGTACGCATGGGGTCGTTTGGAAGCTTGTTGTTCGATGGCATTGTACTTAGCAATGAGGGGAAGTACGCTTGCCGCGTTCTTGACGAGGGACAACTCTACGAATACCGCTTCCAGCTGACCGTCATGACCGTCCGGCCGACGAGTCCGGCAGAAGAAATGCGTGCCTACCTCGATAGCAACTCCACCAATCAGTTTGTCCTGGCATCTCTGTGGCAGAAAAACCTGCAGTGTGGGACGGAGACTGAAGGTGAGAATCTCGAAACACCAAAGTCCAGTTCTAGGCCCATTGACCTAACCAGCAAGAGTTGTATTTTTTGCTCATCTCGTGGCGAAGTGATGGTTACCTTCTTCATCTCGTTCCTTGTTCTCCGCTTTCCATAAGAAAACGTATCATTTATTATTACCAAATACGATGAGAAGAGATAGTAGAGAATATTCTGGCCTACTCCAAACTTAAACGGATGGTATCTTGGAACTGCAAAATCAACTTCCACAATTGTTCCACACATCAAAAGTCCGTGATTGTTGGAAATTTCAAATCACAAAACAATATTCAATCCGCGTCTTTAATAACAACTCCTCCCGAGGCTATTTCATAATATTCTAGATAAAAGTTCCTTTTATAGTGCATATCACATTACTTGTAATTACATTATTTGTAAGAATGACCTCAATGGCAAATGCATTCGAATATCTATATAAACATGTTTAGTGAGTGACACAAATTACAGAACTTTCAACAAAGGTGGTCCTTATGCAAGTAACCGATCTTTTGTACTAACACAAATAGAGCTGCAGAATGATTATGTTTTAGAAAAATTCTTATAACTAAAAATGTCCCATAATGATTATCTTTCTGCAATACGTGACAATGTATTTTATTTTACAGTCGCTGTATATGATTAAATTCATGCTTTATTTCGTTTGGAATTATAACGTTGTAAATATTATTGCTAATTACATTTTGCTTTAGTTGTTTACTGTGAGTAATGAAGTTATTAGTTGTTTTCTAGTTCTTTTTTGTTTGTTTTATGGGAGCACGAACTTGGTGAAAAACAGCCTTTGGATAAATCTTGTTGCCAAGCTCTAATGAAAGAACGACACTAAAATCGACGTTTACTCAATCTCATTTGCTCAATCCACAAGTATATAGTTGGGTTTCATTTTCCTTTAAGTCGGCACATGCCACAACAATACAAATTGTACTACATTCACAGAAAAAGATATAAGAAGACATAAGAAAGCAGTAACATCTGCGTGCATTGTGTTGGATAGTCACAGCGAATTTGGCGTGGATTGAGCCAAATGACAAAACTAGAGAACTGGAGAATTTTCTGTGAAGTGTTGAGCAAAGTTCGGACAAAAGAAAATACAAAGTAGCAAGAAAATTATCACAAGAGAAGTTTACCAGAATATTCGAACCACATCGGCAAACTCAGTGCATTAATGTACAATGTGATGTTCCAACGTTTTGAGAATGTTTCTAGCATATTTCATGATTATGATGATATTGCTTTTGCCGACCTATATACATCTGTTTTATCCATATTAAAGTTTGAATAAAGAAATCATTTTCTGATGATGTCATTTTGTAAGACTGCGAGGTGATGGTACCGTGTGAGAGAGAGAGTCCAGCATAGTGGGAGATTCGAAAAGACCATAGAATAAAAAAAAAGGACAAATATACATATCATATTATGTATATACAGGGCTCGACACTAAAATTGTACTCTGGCAATATGTCTGGTGGCGTTCGGGCTACTGAAGTCTTTTAATTTAAAATTTTGGCGGCCCAAAATACAATGTAATAAAAAACCTAGAAATAAAGTTTTAGTTTTAGCTGCCCGATCGTTCACCAAACTTAAAAATGCGCAGCTTGACCTCCGAAGTTCATTGACCCTACCTGCCAAAATATCGAAAATCCTTCATAACATCCGTAAAAATCCCCGGATCGATACCAAAATTTATTGTAAACTTTTTTTGTAAGTTTCATCAAAATTCATTCACGACTTTTTGAGTTATTTTTCACACGGAGAAATTAACAAACCAACATTCGCCGAAGAAAACATAACGTTCTCCCTTGGCGGAGGTAGATATGAAAACTGTGAAATAAGAACTTTCACGTAACCCTTTAACCCTATGGCCAAAGTCATATATATATATATAATATATAATCATACACTGTATATGTTGAATTTCATGGTAAAGTACTATGAAAAAAAAACCGCACGTTCAGACTCTCACAGACGTACAAAGGAAACATACATGTGAATATGCACATATGTTTAAACCGCACTTGTTTATTTTTTTGCATTTCCCCTATCTAACGAGTGTCTAATGTCACTTGCGGCATAACTAAAATGCAAGTCATGAGATGATATATAATATGCCAACTGACAAAGGAAGATATGCGTGGAACTACCTTTAATCCTATGTGTGCTGTGAGTGCCGATTGGCACTCAACCTTATAGTGTTGTGCATGACGTCCTGTGTGTATGGTACTAAAAGGGTGAAGAGAATGACTATCTTAGGCACAAAACACAGCCTATAAACAAAATTAAGCAAGCCATCAAGAAATGTAACATGCGAGCTTACACTTCTATGATTCATTTACTCATGTGCCGTAAAGAATGCACAGAGCTTTTCTTAATCTACCAAGATAAAATGGAAATATATTTACATGTTCTTACGCGGTAAACTTACATTAGGCAAACACAAGAGATGACTGACTCAACTTTATAACAATGAAATTGTGTATTTTGAAGAAGGAGGCGAAAAAAGACTCTCTTTCCATCTCCCTGTTCGTAGTTATTATTTGTCGGCATTCACCATGGAAGATGGAACTACTCATCTTCACGATTTACCTTATTTTAGGGTTGTCTGCAATAATGAAGCGTAAAATCTTTAATGTATCCAAATCTGGAATTTCCAGATCTAGTGCTGTGCACTCATCTTTACTGAGATCACTCTCAAATATGATTGTATCACTAGCCGTAATCCTCTTATCAAACTAAACCTTAAGTCGTGGATATGACTGATACAGTGTAAGTAGTAAAGTTTTAGAGATTGTATGCGGAACCACGATTCCATAAGACCAAATTAATTCATTTGAAGACTGTTAGTGCATTTGTGCATACACAGAAGGAATAGATCAAATTGTGCATGAAAAGTAGATCTAGAAAAACCTAGATCAAAATGCTTGGGAAACAATAATAGCTTTGGTGACACATTACCGTCGTAGAAGTTTCTGAAAGTGATAAAGATTTAAACCATTGGACCACACACACACACACACACACAATATGTCTTTGTAAATAACTTGTAGTGATTACCAGCTGTGCTAATGATAAAGGGATTACACAACATTACATCGAAACGTACGATAGATGAGCATAAATGCATTCAATCTGCCATCTACACGTATGGACATTTGTATAGTCTAGTGATATATCACTGGCTCTCCTCTTATGGTGACAAATAAACAGTCATATTCACGTCCCAGTGAAATTCCTATAATTATACATATATATATATATATATTCCAGCCCTTCCTTGAAGGAACTCATATAAAGTTATGACTTTAAACAGCTATAAAAACACAAAGCTGCCCTTGATCAGATAACCAATAGAACTCAACTGAAATTCCATCCTACATCCTACAGATTAATACCAATGATATTATCAGCTGCGGAAATATTTTCTAAAAAAATTACCTTGTTGGATTTTCATTACCACCATAAAAGACGCACACAATCTACTCTAAAAGCAGTCGTTCCACTCTCGAGTGTCGGAGTGTATCCATCCTACTCTCAAACGTACTCTTTACTCTTGACATCAACAGATTGTGTAGCCTAAGTTAACAATGTACTGTTATCTAGAGTACTATCTCCATGTCACTACATCAAATACGTCAATAAATTAAATGCATCATTTCTTCACCTTATATCATTATCATAACGAAAAGGGTGTTTTTCCTTTCGTAATTCCAAATTGTTCTATTCTTGGACATGAAGGGATGTTGGAGTGTTTCTTTGGACCCTGTCCTACTCTCAAAATGTGTTCTACTTTTGATGTCAAGTCTACACAGAGCTTTTGAGTGTCAACGCATTGTATAAATCACATCAGTAATGTGTGTTTTTGGTGTGGGTTTTTTGTTTTTTTTTTTTTTTTTTTTTGTTAACAGATGAAAGATCGACATCACACATACAGGTATGCTGCCCGTCTCACATTTTCAAAGGTCCATTTCTTGAGGGAAAAAAAAGAAAGAAAGCGTTTCTTCTTTTTGTTTTCTCTCGAAAATTAATTTCTACTTTTGAAATGAGGTCTACGCAATTCTCACATCTCTGTCTCACTATGCATCAAAAGGTGTAAAATGTATCCATTGCACCTTTATACGCAGTATCATTTACATAAACAATATGTAGGCCTACGTTGCTCATTTCACATCTCCTAATTGCTCCATTCTCTAATATGACATAAATGTTAAAGAAAAAAAAGAAAAAAAATCAATGCTACGAATTTCCAAGTATCATATCTGTCATTCTCTCAAACAGGAAATGTATCATTGTTCGATTACATAATATCACCATTTATATACACGTATACACAAACAAGTGATATGCTACTCAAAATAGATACAATATCATAAAGGAGTATGAGTAAGTGAACGTTTCTTACTCTGATTTCTACGAGATGAAGCCAACATTAATCTGTCCTAACTCGCATATTTTTGCTATTTCAATCATCTCTTTCCTGTCGCTCATTCTATCTTACACACTTCAAACTGACTATTGAAATCAACTTCATGTCGTGAAATGTTCATAATTATGAGAATGCCCGAATGACTGGACACTTAACACACTAGACACATAGATCTTTATGTGGTCAAATATTACACAAAGGTACGTCTTCATTTCATACAACATTAGAGTTACAATAATTGTTACTTAAGAGCTGCCTTGTGTATGGATGACTATGGCTATAGTGAACATTACTAACTCCGATTTCCACCAGATAAAGCCAATATTTTTCTCTCTTAATAACTCACATACCTTTCCTATTTGAATTAAACTTTTCCTTGTCACTCCTTCCACTCAAAAGAATTCAGCTGACTACCGAAATTAACTTCATATCACAAAATGATCACAATGTCAGAATGTTTGCATTACCGAACACTAGACACCGGACACTGAGCCTCTCTCCCATGGGAGATGGGCACAACGAAATGTGTGCGCGATCGCATCCGCATCGTTCTGATCAGGGAGCCCCTCACCTCCTATCCCTGCACTGACACATTTTAAGAAGCCTAGGCATCGAGTTACACTCTAATACACTTTAAGACCGTAACACGCATATCCTTATCTGGCCAAATATCAAGACAAAGACACGTCTTCATCCCATGCAACATTAGGTCTACATCAGTGAATACCACTTTAGAGTTGCCTTGTATTTATTATTGTCATTATGCTCTATATTTCATTTTCATAGATTATTAATTGATACCAAACTTCCCTCTCGTTCTCGAAGAGAGATAAAGTAATACAATGTGAAAAAAAAATCACATTCATGAAAGCAGCACTTAGCAATAATAATAACATTATGTGTGTGTGTGCGTCTGCGTCTGTGTGTGTGTGTAATTTGAAACATAACCAAGTGTACAAGATTCATGTACCACATAATAATGACACATAAACGGGAATTAGAACTTGTGCAAAGAGCATGTTTCGAGTTAATTTTTGACTAACACATAGCAGTTGCAGTTTGATATGGGTTATTGCTATTGACTGTTTTCCATTCATACATGATACATTACATCAACATCATGTAAACGAAAAAAAAAAAAGCTTTTCAATTAAGGCCTACCCTAGGCACATCTGATAATGTTTTATGAAGCAGAATAATGTGTGCAGGAATGGGCCACTAAAGACTTTCACCAAAATCTCTAGCTCGCTTTTCACAATTTTCACACACGAAATTCAATTAAAATTATATTAGATGCACTATTTGATGATTGTGGAAACGCTACTTAACAAATCAGGATATAATGAACGTATAGTGTATTCAACATCACGAGAACCTGGTTAATAACTGCAGTCTTACTTGCACTATTACAACAAAAATGCAAGAGACAGCACACCCTGCTTGAAAGAATACAGTGTCTCACAGTGTCGTCACAAAGTCGACTATGTGAAAACGCTCGAATCTGACAGTGTGAAGATTATTTCACACCGTGGTGTGGTTTTCACAGAGTGTTCACATAGCAATGCTTTGTATCACACTGTAAATTGATGATTCACATTGTGTTCACACAATTAAAGCGCTCGAATTTAACAGTGTGAAGAGATATCACACTGTGTTCACGATGTTATCATACTGTGCCCACACTGTGTTTCTCACACTGTGCCCACACTGTGTTTCTCACACTGTGCCCACACTGTGTTTCTCACACTGTGCCCACACTGTGTGTTCTCACACTGTGCCCACACTGTGTTTCTCACATTGTGCCCACACTGTGTTTCTCACACTGTGCCCACACTGTGTTTCTCACACTGTGCCCACACTGTGTTTCTCACACTGTGTTTCTCACACTGTGCCCACACTGTGTTTCTCACACTGTGCCCACACTGTGTTTCTCACACTGTGGACACTGTGTTCTTTCCAGCAGGTCAGATACTACGCTAAACACTTGAGTTGTTCCTTCACATAATCACATGAGACTATTACTCATCCAAAGTAAGTACGGAATGAAAGGATCTCCCATTTCAGTATACTGTAGTATACACCCTGTACTTGTGAAACCGCAGGAAGGGATTATAATTATCATCTTTATATACATAAGCCGTGAAAAAAAAAAGTACCACCAGCGAACGCATGCAATCATGCAATCATCATCTGCATCCATCTCGGAGAATACAAAAAAAAAAATGTAATCTCAACAGCGCTGGTCACAGGTCAACTAATGTTTCTGTCCAAAGCAGGCACAAAGTGGCGAAGGGACCATTCATTCCAGCATCATCGCAGAAAAGCTGGGAAAACAGTCTTTATTCCTCATGGTTTAAATAAGTAAACATCAAAACGTCACATGCAACGTATAAGATGTTTTGAGTACATGTTTTTGCTGACAGAATACATATTCTTTAATAACAAATTTAACGCATGAAGTGTAAAAGTGCAAAATTACAAGTTTTAACAATAAAACTGTTGAGGTAATGAAAATCTCCATGACACAACTGATTGGGCATAGCGATAATACAAAGATTATGTGGAATATGCTTTGATGTGAAGGAATAATTAAAACATTTGATAGCTGGTATGCCTGGCATAATCATGTTGGGTCAATGGCATGTTTCTGATGTTTGGGTAAACACTGTACCAACATTGGTCTGTTTGTTTGTTTTATTTGTTTGTTTGTTTTATTTGTTCATTTCCATCTGAGAAGATGGCTGGATATCCCATATTCAGCTATGCTAAGCTGGTCTTCCATGGGGTCCAGTTGGATGTGAAGCTTGACCACTCCAGTTGGATGTGAAGCTTGACCACTCCAGTTGGATGTGAAGCTTGACCACTTCAACTATGATTGAATTGAATTGGTCTGTTTGTTTGTTTGTTTGTTTGTTTGTTTGTTTGTTTGTTTGTTTTATTTGTTTGTTTGTTTTATTTGTTCATTTCCATCTGAGAAGATGGCTGGATATCCCATATTCAGCTACGCTAAGCTGGTCTTCCATGGGGTCCAGTTGGATGTGAAGCTTGACCACTTCACCGGGTTAAACACCCTGCTCTTTGCGATGAATGAATGAAACGGGATCTTTTACGTGCATGAGTTGTGACTCTCTCACACACGGGACCTATATTTTATGGCCTATCTTGTATATAGAGGGGACGGTATGATCACACACAACATTGCTCAGTCCAGACTCGGGTTCGAACCCGGGTCCTTATAGGATCGTGAGGCAGACGCGCTACCGACTGAGCCAACTCGCCGCCCTGACTACAAGCTTTCACTGTTGTGGCAAGGTTATGTTTTTGGTGTTGGGCCAAAGTATACGCATGACAGTGGACCAGCGTTAGGGCCAACAGATCATTCATGTTTGAAAAAAAAAAATAGTTTATATATCATTGGTCTGACGTTGATGTGGTATGAAGTAGACCAATAAGAACGATATATATCACGCGTTGTACTATAATCTACTCCTAGAATACAGTGAAGAAATTCGGCCATTAATACAGCATATATCATAAAATTTATTCTCAATAATTTACAGGGACAACAATATTTTCCGAACGGGTGTAATGTGCTTATCTTTCAGCGTGAAATTTTATTCCCTGTACGAAACACCGACTGTTCATTAAATAGAGACGACACATCTGATATAGACTGATACAGAAAAAGATATACTGAAACATTAAATAGACCGAAAGTCATAGAGCTCCAGTGTGCAAGACGGAATCACACCAGAAAATGCTAGAAATGATGAAAAAACACTGACCTAATGAACACTAAAATGTTTGTTTTTTTTAATTATTGCTTTTCATTTTGAAGTTTTTTTTTAACCAAATGATGTGAAAAAGGGGGAAAATAGAGAGCACATAGGTACATGTACATAATATATTAACAAGAACACAAGTTGATTTGTCAATGAACCATGGAAATCTACAGAACGAGGGGAAAATCAACAAATTACGTCTATATTATTTTGTTGTTTTGGCGTGGTACCTGGTCTAAAACTCCAGGCATGACAAAAGAACATTTACATTTTTAGAGCATGGGCCGAACCATGTAATAAGTGACAAACATCATCATTCCCATTGACTTACACGCGTTGCGCCTACGCGCCGAGATTCGACGAAGTATTTGTCACTTCGTCGTACTCGCCCTTATACACGGGGTCTATGGAGATCGCAAAAAGGGGGAATTCGACGAACTGACGTTCTGTGTTTCCACATTATTCTCATTAACATTAGCCTTTGTTTCTCTGTGAAAACAACATTTTCTGAAAGCATAACTCTTACTCTCACCACTTTCCAAACATCTCATCAGGTTTATGGGGAGAAGGTATGAAATTAGTGCATTTACGCTACCCATTTTTTTCAAATGCGATTTTCTCGGAATTGTGTTTTTGCGCTGCGCGGCGGTTTTTGTCGGTTCGCCGTATCACCGACGAAATGATCAGTTTATGTTGTCTGCGTAGTGTCATTGATTTTTTTTTTTTTGTATTTCCAGATATTATATATATATATATATATATATATATATATATATGTATGTATATATATATATATATATATATATATATATATATATTACTCAGTTGAGCAAAATAAGTGCAATTCGAAATCATTATACAAAAGGATCAAAAGGCCTAGAGAAAGAACATAAATGATAGAAATAAAATATATACAGCAATATTCAACTCAAATGAACAACCGAAAACACTCACACTGAATGAGCAAAAATTGATGTATAAATGATGTATTCGCTATGAGCATCCATTTGAATCTGTATTAATCAGCCCTGGACTGAAGGGTCCGAATTCAAGAAGGTGGTAGGGTCCTATAATCTTGTCCATGGTTAAAACCATGGACAAAGACCATCGAGCGCCAACATGGCTATAAAGTGTCGCATGGAACATTTCGTTACGAAATCAGTCATTTCGTCGATGAAATGATTATTTTATAACGAAATGACAACATTTCGTCGAGGAATAATTTTCTTAACAAAAAGTCTGATTTCATAGTAAATTATTCCGTGCGACACTTGGAGCCCAATGGTCTTTGTCCATGGTTTAACCATGGACAATACTGTACCCCATTCGTGAATGAATAATAATAATGATTGTTTTGGATATAAACTCCAAATTTTATTGTCCAAGAATGGAAATTCTTTTTGCCCAATTGATCGTGGGCCCGGCAGCCACTGAGCAGCGCCAGATCGACGTTGCTCTAACCTTTTCAACTGTTGAACGGCAAACAAGGTAGCAGCAACTCCCATCTTTTAACGTCTTTTGGTATGACGCGGCCGGGGTTTGAACCCACGACCTCCCGATTGTGAGGGCAGCCGCTCTACTCACTGAGCCAACACATCGGTAAGCCAACACATGCGGGCCAAGGTGTTCGATCTCCCAGTCTCTGTCACTCCGAGGGGGATGCACTTAGTCTAGCCCCTGCGAGTCTGTGGTATGATGTGCAATGTGCTGTGGACTCTAGATGTCGATTCGCACTAAAAATAGTGTTGTAGCTACATACTGCCCAAAGGCCGATGGCATATAGGGTTAACTGTTTATGTGAATTAACCACTGTCATCATTCATCGTTTCCCGTATGGCTTCCACAAACGCTGTGTTTTAGGGAAAACTGGGCATGGTAAATCCCGTCGATAGCAAATACTAATTTACTCTTGTTCTTTAGCCTCTAACGATCAATAGCAATGTTTTGATTGTTTCCTTCTTTTGAGCAAAAGTGGATACCGAAGTATCTTGGTGGATTGCGCATCTAACATTTTCCAACAGGAAAATAATGTTAGTCATTGTCTTTAGTATAATTCATGGGGCTAAATAAAAAAAGAAAATATAGGCAATCTCTTTCCTTTTATTCTATTGTTAATCAGATGCGTGGAGCAAAGACACTTCCTACTAATGCAGCGTTTCTAGTTATAGTTACAATGATGAACGCATATGTAACAAATATCCAGACTGCCCGCTTCTAGATGACGAAACAAACTGTAAGTATATCGCAATAATCTGTACCCGCATGTGATCGACAATCTAATTGATTTGGAAAGTTTGAAATCAAAGAGGTTCATTTTTCACTAGGAAACTGGAAAGATTTCCTTTCGGTCTTTTTCTTGAATTATAATTATGTCTATTTTGATTTTCAGTTGCAATGATCTAGACTTGCTTGTGTTCATTCCACACTTCACCGTGCATGATTCGGTCCAATGTTATATGTATATATATTTAACCAGACTGATAAACCACCGTGTTTTGTTTCGAAATTCCATCTGAATATGTGTTAGTTTTGTAGATATTTTCTTCAACACTATGAATTTTTCAAATCTAGATGCTGTTAATACATATTGTAGTGTCGTTTCTCGGTTTCAGAGAAACATTCAAATGAAGCTGATAATGAAACGGTTGAAATCTTTTTCACTTCATTACATAGGCACGTGTGCCAACACCGATTTTCAGTGCGATTCTGGTATGTGTTTGCCTGCCTTGGCTGTCTGTAATTTCTTCTATGAGTGTCTTGGCGGGAAAGAGGACGAGATTGGGTGTGGTGATGACACAAATACCTGTAAGCTTTGATCTCTCTTAATTTGATCTTATATTACTTCTTGAGAAATATCATATCATTAATACACATTCTCTCTGTATATCAGTACAAGCGCGCGGGTGGGGGGGGGTTGATTTCACTTTGATAAGTATATTTTTAGGGGAAATGAATTAACAGAACTATGCAAATCTGTAGTATTTGTCAATGCTACACCGTATTTTCTTACAAATGTATAATTCATTTGTATTTATTCAAGAACAATGTTGATCTGCCATCATTTTTTATTTTTTATTTTTTGTTTAAAAGATGTGAATTGCTCGATGGTTAGGGAGAGCACACAATCGTACAGATGAATACTATTGCACGTATGGGTTGGATATGAATGATTGTTTTTGTTTTTATGAAAAACAGTCATTTAATGCCTCAGATGGCGTGTAAGCATTAATGTTGTAATTTGAAAAGTCTTGATATCATGCAATATAAGAACTTTTAACTGATGGTTAAAGATTTCAGTGCGATAATTAAGTCATCAAAAATTGTCTGCCCCGAGCTATTAACTCGAATCTACCAACAGTGTAATGTGTTCATCTTCTCTATCCACAGTAGATTCTTTCACTAGTGTAGTTCTTCTTCCATGCTACTAATATTACCAGGACCTTTATACAAGAGGTGATGTTCGTTATTCTGAAGGTTTGTTACTCCGAAAATGAAATGAGGTTCGTTATTCCAAAAATTTGTTTTGCGAAACACAATTACAAGAAATAAGTTTGGTTATTCCAAAGGATCGTTAATCCGAAAATTAATGTAAAGACGATGGGTACTGACGAACTTTCGGAATTACGAACCCTATTTCCTTTTGGGATTAATATAACAAACATTCGGAATAACGAACGTTTTAAATAATGAACATGATTTCATTTAAGGTTTAAGGTTCATTAAGGTTTAACTTACCTTCGGAATAAGAGACTGAAACCCTTGCAACGTATCTACTTACACTCCTGGGTAAGGAGAGGTAATGTGGAGAAAAAAAAATTGTCAGCGGATGTACTCGCTGATCGGGATTCGAATCCATGCAGTCTCTCACGTAAGACTACAGACAGGTTACAGAACACTTTACTTTTGCCAAGATACTTGTTCCACACGTGTGATTACAGTTTCTTTCGAGATCGACCCTCAAAACCCGGTCAATATCACCTCGCCGTGGCCTACCCCGCAGAAAGTCTACAGCGGGATTGAATACGCCGAGTACCACATCGCTGCAGGGTCTGGACAGGTCATCGTGGCTTTCGTAGACGATTTCGACATCGGCAGTAATGCTGAGGACCGCCAGAGAATTCTAGCTCTTTTCTACTTTAACGATCATCCACAGAAGATCTACTCGAAGACTAATGAGGTGACTCTTACCACTATCACGAAGGAGCTTCCAGCCGCCACAGAGGGTTCAGAATTGAGCTGCATGCTATTGAACAGTGATTGGTGTTCGCCTTTCTATATTCAGTTCTTATCTGGTTATCTTGTTTTCGAAATTTAGAACATTTGCCTCAAGAAACTTGAGTACAGCTGAGCAGAATAAAATACTTTAAAGCTCTGATTTTTCAATAACATCTGTTTTAGATTTGCCAAAGAGATGTGAATTTGTATTATATCAAAATGCAAATATGCATTCGAATCCGTCTTAATATGACATAAAGACGTTCGGTCAAGAATCAGCAATAGTTTACGATGATCATAATGAACAACATCGGAATCAATGTTTGTCATCAGTAACTACATTGAATATATGCAATTTAGTAAGGAATATTTAAAATCGTAGGATTGACAAAGCGACAACTCTTAGCAGACTACTACAAAAATTTCGGTATTAAAACCATGGTTAGTTATCATTCTAGTTGTAATTTGTTTGAAATTTGATCTTCTGCTTGAAGGAGAATGAAGCCCAAATATACATGTGGATTGAGGGAATTCAGTAATAAACTGTATAAGTAGAAAAAGTAAATGAGCGGTGGATTAGAATACTGCGTTTTCTGACGTCACACGTGGACAACGATAATTATAAAGAAAATAATGAAGAAAATTCAGTATGCATTTGCGCTCTTCTACCATTTATGACAGAGCACTTGGCTCACCTTCTTTCAGGAAAGCACTGGAATATTATCGATGTGCTGTACATATATTATTGCTGCATTCACTCAACCCACGAATGTACAGTTGGGTTTCATTTTCCTTTAAATCGGCACATGTCACCACAATGCAAAAATGTACCGAATTCACGGAAGAAAGTGGTGCAGTTGATCGAGACATTAGAAAGCAGTCGATAATGTCAGCGTGTGTTGTGTAGGAGAGTCACAGCGATTTTTGGTGAAACGCCAACAATTATATCTGGCATGGATTGAAGCAGATGACAGAACTACCCAACTGGAGAAATTTGTGTGTGAAGTGTTAAGCAAAGTTCGAGCAAAAGAAAATGCTTATAGTAAGAATATAAACACAAGAATCGTTTACCAGA
The DNA here is from genome assembly GCA_033980235.1 of Diadema setosum. NCBI lineage: Eukaryota > Metazoa > Echinodermata > Echinoidea > Diadematoida > Diadematidae > Diadema > Diadema setosum. The sequence goes on along the minus strand of CM067079.1, from coordinate 22,007,687 downwards.
ATATTGAATCTACGCATGCAAATTCAGCGCATTATAATATTGTACTGATTGAAGTCCAAACATTCAAAGAATGTTCATAGAATATTTCATGGTCATGATTGCGCTCCTTATGTCGACCTATATGCATCTTTTTCTTCATATCAAAGTTCGATTACATACATCTTTTTCTGGTAATGTCATTTTGTGAGATTGCACGGTTAATGGTTTCGTGTGACACCGAGAATCCACCATAGTGGGAGATTTGAAAGACAATAGAATTAAACAGAATTTTTTTTTTTTTTGATGAAACAAAGAAAGGGAAAATTGGCCAGAAAGAAATGATAAAAATAGTGAAAACTTTGATCAAAGGAAATGAGTTTTCATCTGGATACGAACCCGAGAGTCAGGATTGCTAGACCGATGCTCTACCGACAGAGCTACAGAAAACCCTAGTACGGTGTTTGTCCCATAACCTTTGATTCTTCTTCTCGTGTGGTCAAAAGCTATAGTGTGTGTATATGTGCCACAAACACATACACACACACACACACACACACACACACACACACACACACACACACACACACACATGCACACATGCACATAACCCAAATGTGTCGTACAGATAAGTAATTGCTAAATATTGACCGGAACTGTTGTTTTCATCAACTTTTACGCAGACCGGTGAGACTAACTTTCCTATGAAGTCTCGAGGGACATTTTTCTATGAAAATGACTGAACAGAATTCATGTTTTCATTTGCTTTCCTAGTGGTGGTAGCAGAGAGAAGAATGGAAAAAACAAACCGCGTTGTTCAAAGAAAAATTACAATTACCCCCCCCCCCCCACACACACACACAAAAAAAAAAATGTAATCACTCAGTAAGATAAAATGAATGATTATACCCTCGCCACACATTAAGAGTGTGAAGGGGGTATACAGGAATCACCGTGATGTTGGTCGGGCGGTCGGGCGGTCGGTCGGTCGGGCGGTCGGTCGGGCGGTCGGTCGAGCGGTCAGTCAGTCGGTCGGTCGGTCGGTCTGTTGCAAAATCTTGCGTCGCGAACTCCTACAGTTTTGAAGCAATTTAAGTGAAACTTAGGGTAAATGATGATATTGAGGTATAGATGTGCAAGACATGTTTTGTTTTTGTTTTTTGTCGGACAATACGTTGCCATGGTAACCATAATTTTACCAAAACCTTGTGGATTGAATAGTATTTGAGCAATCAATTTCAAAACTGGTATTTTTGATGATCTATAGGTGTAGTTATGCAAGACACTCTTTGTGTTTGTACTTGACAAAGCGTTGCCATGGTAACCGCATGTTTTCTTCGAAATCTTGTGAAGTGAACAACTTCCACAGTTTTGAAGCAATTGAAATTAAATTTGGTAGGCATTATGGCCTTGAGGCATAGATGTGGAACGCATAATTTTTCTGTTTGTCAGACAAAGCGTTTCCATGGTAACCATAATTTTACCAAAACCTTGTAGATTGAATAACTTCCAACTCATTCAAGCAATTATTAAAGGTCAAATTTAGTATGTATGATGATCGGGAGGTGTAGTTATGCAAGACACCACTGTGTTATTAGAAAAATGTGTTGCTATGGTAACCACTCATTTTTGTATCATATTGAATCGTTTAATCTATGAAGGTGACATTTGGTGTGTATGATGCTCTTTAAGTGTAGTTTTGCAAAATGTCCACAAGTATTGTATTTGTATCCGGCAATGTGTTGCCATGGTAACCGCATTTTTTTTTTTTGTTTAATCCTGTGCAGTGAACTTCTTCCACAGTTTTCAAGCAATTGAAACCAAATTTGGTAGGCATTATGGCCCTGAGGTATAGATGTGGAACACATCATTTTTGTGTTTGTCATTCAAACCGTTGCCATGGTAACCACAATTTTACCAAAACCTTGCAGATCGAATAACTTTTCCATCATTCAAGCAATTAAAGTCAAATTTAGCATGTATCATGATCTAGAAGTGTAGTTTTGCAAGACACCAATGTGTTAGTTTAAGGAAAATGTGTTGCCATGGTAACCACTCATTTTTGTATCAAAATAAACCATTCAAGCTATGAAGGTCAAATTTGGTGTGTATGGTGGTCTTTAAGTGTAGTGATGCTGGGGGAAAGCATGTTTCCATTTGCTGTAAGTTTTATACTCGGTGTCAACTCTGTAATTGTACAGTAAACTAAAAGTATTCTGTTTCCAATTCGACAAGTGCACAAACTTGGCATTAACATCATTGCCCTCATGACATCACATACTATAAAGCAACACTAGGGGCGGGGTATTTATCACCTTCAGTGATAATTCTAGTTTTTATTTCCACCACTTTAGATCAAAAATTAGGATTGATCGAGTTGGAGTTTGATAGAAGGAATAAAGGTTAGTTAACTAGGCCCAATGTGTAATGCTCATAGGAAAAATATCTACAAAATTTCATTATTTGATATTGTATACAGTATACCATTATACTGCGTATGTATATTGGTGTGTGTGATTGTGAGTGTGATAATTTTACAATAACGTTTCTTTGGCTCTTATTTTGCATTCGTCCTATTTATGTTTATGAAATGTTAGAGAATATTACACTTCTTTTCTTCATTTTCATTTTGTTCCATCTTTCTCCATTCCGTTCATAAATCCTTGTCCATGAATGCGATTTCATTAAAGATAATAATTTATTGTGTTTTATTCATAATTCTGTGCGAACGCCTATAAGAAGCCATGATTCCGGCACTTCACAAGGCGTCCGGCCTGGTTTCCAATTAGCATGATTAGTATCTACCATGTCTAATTTTTGTTTTTAATCTTCGCCTTTATATACATTGTATTAATGCTTTCTTAATGGAGAAATATCCCGCATGAAACCAATCAGGCGTCCTATAAGGCCTAAAGGTTTAATTTATTTTGACCAAAGGGGCTACGTTTTAGCTGCTATTTTTTTTTTCCTTTGGAATGGCCTAAAAGTACTCATAATGGTGGTTATGAAGCACCAAATGTATAAACTAATGAGCTGTAAAGGGACAGTTGTTTTTAATTTCAGAAGTAGAAGTCTTTCGTATCAAATTAATCAGGCTTTGCAAAGCAATACAGCAATTAGTGATGATCTCATGCCGGGGAGTGACCATGTATAACCTGTCATTTTCGCGTAGGCCAAGAGATCTTTTTCGCAGCTGAAGAGTTCACCACTTTCGCGAGAAGTTGTTTGGCAATATGATAGAGGCTACGGTGTTTATCATTTTAGTTAAAGTGACATTTGTGTATATGCGTGTGTGTGTGTGTGTGTGGTGTAAAATTTGCAGTTCATGATTAGTAAATTTTGAAAAAATTACATTTCTTGGGAAGATAACAGCTTATACAATATTAGCTGCCGTATTGTTAAAGAGATGTATTTGGTTTTATAAATTTCTTGACTTCGTCTTGCTTGCACGTGTTAGTCATAGCCATTGTTTGAAGAAACATGACTATTATGATCCCTTGTCTGTTTTTTTTTTAAGAGACGTTGATAATCTGTCCTTTCAACATTCAGCTTTTCTTTGTCTATGAAATGAAACTGAGCAATGTTGCAGGCGCGTTGTCTCAGATATAGCCTTTTATCTGTTACTGTTTCTTTTTCTTTTTTGTGTGTGTGTCAATAACTAATGGTTTTTACTTTAGATTATTTTGTGATCGGTAATATCATGACTATGCTTGTAAATGATATTTTAGATTGGTAAATGAATTTAAATTCATTTCATTTCATTATTTGACTTACAATACTCGTGGGTGTACTAACCTGTCTGAATTTCAAAGAACACAATATTATCGTCCAATCGAAGGCCACATCTGCATTCATTTCCAGCAGAGGGAACTGAAGATATTGCTGACTCAATGCAAAAGATGTTTTACGATCCTGTTTGTGTCGTATTACATCTACGCGAGTTTTAACACATACACAAACATAGCAGGCAGCACGATGATTCAACACGCTTTTCTTCTTTCTATATTTGTCTTCATCATCATTGTTATTATAATAAAAAAGAGCTATTTTAATTTATTCATGCATTTATTTATTCATTTGTTCGTTCGACCGTGCATAAAAAATTGTTAATAATATTGACGTACACAGACAGTGATCATTCATCATATTAAGATGTACAGGAGTGACACATGGACCAGGAGGGCTCACAAAAGCAAAATTCTTTACTGTTACGTCGAGACACTTGAGCCCTCATGTGTCACTCCCTCGTGCATTATTAAGATTTTCGTACCAACAAAACACAATGAAATGATTCACAAGATATTAGGGCTCACATTTGTTCCCTTATCAGTGCCAAGTATTTTACCCCCCCCCCCCCCCCAACACCCCGTATTGCAAAACTACTAGACGTCCCCACCCTACCCCCGGCTGCGAGGCGTCATTATGATGTGCATAGAAAATTCGCTATCACACCTATTTGTTGGTAGATTTTGCAGCCAAAAGCGTAAAGCCCATTTTATCTATGTTTTGGCAAAATTTTCTCCCACAGAATTGCCATTGAGCCACCCCAATGATTAATAATAAGGTCTTATTTACCCAGGGTAGTCTCTTCGGTGTTGTCACTGCTCTACCAGAGGGCCCTGCTATTATTTTACCGTAGCATTGCCAGGTACCCAGTTGTACACCTGGGTCGAGAGGGACATGTGGGTAAAAGCATCTTCTCCAAGGATGTAAGCACTGGACGGGATTTGAACTCGGGTCCTCGGATCAGGAGTCGGGATTCTTATCCACTATGCCACAGCGCCCCCAAAATTTAACAGCAAAAAGCTTGATCGGCCCTTGCACAAAATGTTTATAACTATAGTCAATCTTCTTCACCTCCATGTCAGGATCCTAAGTTAGAATTTGGACTCTACATAATTAGGCCTTTTACTCCTAGATGCATGATGCTTGCACTTATTCCAATTTCGATTTTCCTTGAGACGCATCATTGCAATAATATTTACTTCCTTCAGCGTGAGAGCTGTGTTTCTAATCAAATCTTAACATATTGCTTTCGTCGGCCACTGAGTAGACTTGAAACGGTACTTGAAATTGTAGTAACCAGTTTCAAACAAACCAAAAGAAACGAGTTTTAATACACTTCGAAGATTGACAAAAACCGCCCTCAACTCAAGAATTCTATACCAATCGACATGATTTCTTTCATAAAGACGTCGTGATTACGTCGGAGTAGACCGACGCCCGTATCACAAAAGAACTGATTACTCCTTTGAAACCAAAGGCGAAAAGTCTACGTATAAAGGCAAATACACAGCTCATTATCAGACCCAGTGTGAAAATAATTATCCGCAGGGTGAGCAGGAATTGTGCAAGTATGGACAAACCAGGTCATTTTCCCCTCCACGATGGAGACACGCAAAGAGTATAGTACTGGTAAACGGACGTGCCAGAACCTCATATCATCTCCTAGAATTTCTTGCTTCTTGATGCTTTGGCCACAGGGATGACTTTCTTCTGATGGTATGTGGAAAATCGTTGGTTGCCTAATTGTGTTATCAAAGCGGCAGGCATCAACATTACTGAACATGCTTCTCGTTTTAGCCATTCTCGTGAGCCTCGCCAAGGCAAGCTCGGTTGAGGCATCTCCCTGCAACATTTTCCTGCTGTCGGCCGACTGCAAATCTCGGTCTCTGCGGACCGTGCCCGAGAATATTCCTTGCGACATTGTCCGAATCGCTCTGCAGATGAATCGCCTCCCAGCCGTTCACGCAGACGACTTCGCGTGCTTCTCCTCGCTGCGACAGCTCGACCTTTCGACTAATGAAATTCGCGTAATCCATCATGCAGCATTCGCACACTTAAATTTACTCGCAGTTCTAAAACTATATGATAATTTTCTCACCACCGTCCCCTCTGTGGAAAATATGGATAAGCTTTTGGCTCTTAACATCGGTAAGAACCTGATCAACGAGTGGAAAATGGAGATTTCTCCCGCTGTGTCAAGGATAATAACACTGAACGTAAAAAGAAACAATATCAGGGAGGTGCCAAAATTTCCTGTCTTAATAGAGAACATTTGGCTGTCTCGCAACTTGATCACAACTTTTGTTCCATCTCAGATCTCTAACATACAAGGAGTAGTTCACTTGGACCTTAGTGTCAATAGCCTCGCTGTCATCTCCGATTTCGGACCTATGACTGCTCTAAAGATCTTGAAACTGCAAAACAATCGAATCGAGCGGATTCATGAGAATGCCTTTGCCGGGCTGTTGAGTCTAGAGTGGCTAGATCTGAGTTATAATAGACTCACGAGTCTCAACAGCTTGTGTGTCCTGGCAACGGTCCAAGACTTGAACCTACGTTCCAACAAAATCCAATTCGTGCCTCAGGAGTGTTTTACAAAGTTTAATAACCTCAAGTCTTTGATCTTGAAGGACAATCATCTTGTTTATTTTGATTGTCCTTCCGGGGTATCGTTTATTCAAAGTCTTATTCTCAACCAAAATATGATAAGTAGACTGGTCATATGCGAAAATGTGACATTCAATACATCGATCCTAAACGTTTCACAAAACCCCGTTCGATCGATTGAAATCAGAGGGCAAACAAAGATCGAAGCCGTCTACATCACGGCTGGTATTCTTGAAGAGATCGTCTTTGACTCGAACAGCAAAGAAACTGTGCTCCATTTGGTACTGACACAAAATCGACTGAATAACCTTTATTTTCTGAATAACTTTGTGAGGCTCTTGTCGCTTGACCTCAGATACAACCGCATCCACGTTTGGAATAGTACGCATTTTGAAAATTGCACTGGTGTTTCCACAATTCGCATGAGCCACAACGGACTGCAAGAAATATTCGAGTTTGCGCTTTTCCCGCAAATAGAGATGCTTGATTTGTCCAATAATTTGATCCGATATATACATCCAGGTGCATTCAAAAATATGCCAAAACTCAATTCTCTAGACTTGTCGGGAAACAGACTTCAGATCATGCCAAACCTCGGTTGTAGAGAGCTTCGATGGATGAATTTGAATCGCAATGATTTCCGATACCTGCCATCATCAGCCCCACTGGAGGGATTACCGGAATTAAGAAGACTGTCTCTGCAACACTGTCATTTAGTGAGGCTTCCTTCTTGTAACCTGCCGAAACTGACATACCTTAACTTGCAGCACAACAATATTTCTCAGGTAGATTGGGAAATGTTTTCCGTTCATTTCAGCGACGTCACATACTTAATACTGTCAGATAATACCATCACAAAACTCTCCGCTCAATTGCCGCCTTTTCTTACTCATCTTCACGTAGACGGAAACCGCCTCACTTCAGTGGGATATGGTTTGGACGCAGCGCTGACAGAGATGAATTTTTCTAGCAACGCAATCACAACGACGGAGAACATGACCGTGGCAACAACCTTAAGACTTCTCTGGTTAGGGAATAATCTGCTGAGCTTTATCACGCCAGCGATATTTTTACGTGCTCATTCTTTGATCCTTCTCGACCTTTCTGTTAATGTAATATCTAGCCTTTCCAGCAATAGCTTTGAAGGCTTATCAAACCTTCTTCTTCTTTCTTTAAGGAAAAATAGGTTAACCTATTTGCCACCCGGTCTCTTCTCTGCATGTTCCAAACTAGCGCACCTGGATGTATCTGCTAATCCTTTGATGAATATATCAAACCAATTATTCCACGGCCTTACTAATCCTACTTGGCTTGATCTGTCTAGCACGGATCTATCCCTCCGTCAGATACAGGCACTCGACGGAAATCCAGCCCCTGGTTACGTTCTTCTCAACAATTGCCTTGGACTTCATGAGCTGTCTGAAGAAATCCAGCTACACCTTTCCAACCCTACGTATCTTCAAAAATTTGAACTAAGAAATAATAGATTATCGAGTCATTTTCCGTTGATACCTTCTTCCAACCTTAGGATCTTGGAATTGTCCCATAATGAATTTGTGCGCTTACCAATTCAATTACTAACAGAGCGCGTTTATTCCTGGTTGGAGTTGTTAGACCTGTCAAACAACAGAATCAAATGGCTTCCAGGAGATATGTTCTCACGTCTACCCAATTTGATATCTCTTTATCTCAGTGACAACGAGCTGCAAGTTCTCTCTTCGATGTCCTTGCCATCTTATAGTCGCATCAAAACACTCGATGTTCGTCGCAACAATCTCACGGGCGTTGACGAAAAGATGCTGAGTTATGCCTCACGTGACATGATTTTCTTCGGAGGGGAAAACCCTTGGATTTGCGACTGTCGTCTTCGGCTCTTACAAATGTGGTTGTCCCATCTTTCTAAACCCTTGATTTGTTCGTCTCCAAAGCCCCTTCAACATCAGAGCCTATTCCTGACACGACCGGAAAGCCTCAGGTGCCGGCCGGAAATCTGCGCTGACCAAAATGTAACATTGATAGCCTGCGCTAGCACTTCGCTATTTCTGTCATGTCCAATGAATTTCGTCAGTCCCACCGATATCACTTGGTCAATTCCGGGTGGAATAAGCTTAAATATCACCCATAACACCTCCCTATCATCAAGCAACGTACGCATGGGGTCGTTTGGAAGCTTGTTGTTCGATGGCATTGTACTTAGCAATGAAGGGAAGTACGCTTGCCGCGTTCTTGACGAGGGACAACTTTACGAATACCGCTTCCAGCTGACCGTCATGACCGTCCGGCCGACGAGTCCGGCAGAAGAAATGCGTGCCTACCTCGACAGCAACTCCACCAATCAGTTTGTCCTGGCATCTCTGTGGCAGAAAAACCTGCAGTGTGGGACGGAGACTGAAGGTGAGAATCTCGAAACACCAAAGTCCAGTTCTAGGCCCATTGACCTAACCAGCAAGAGTTGTATTTTTTGCTCATCTCGTGGCGAAGTGATGGTTACCTTCTTCATCTCGTTCCTTGTTCTCCGCTTTCCATAAGAAAACGTATCATGTATCATTACCAAATACGATGAGAAGAGATAGTAGAGAATATTCTGGCCTACTCCAAACTTAAACGGATGGTATCTTGGAACTGCAAAATCAACTTCCACAATTGTTCCACACATCAAAAGTCCGTGATTGTTGGAAATTTCAAATCACAAAACAATATTCAATCCGCGTCTTTAATAACAACTCCTCCCGAGGCTATTTCATAATATTCTAGATAAAAGTTCCTTTTATAGTGCATATCACATTACTTGTAATAACATTATTTGTAAGAATGACCTTAATGGCAAATGCATTCGAATGTCTATATAAACATGTTTAGTGAGTGACACAAATTACAAAACTTTCAACAAAGGTGGTCCTTATGCAAGTAACCGATCTTTTGTACTAACACAAATAGAGCTGCAGAATGATTATGTTTTAGAAAAATTCTTATAACTAAAAATGTCCCATAATGATTATCTTTCTGCAATACGTGACAATGTTTTTTTTTTTCAGTCGCTGTATATGATTTAATTCATGCTTTATTTCGTTTGGAATTATGACATTGTAAATATTATTGCTAATTACATTTTGCTTTAGTTGTTTACTGTGAGTAATGAAGTTATTAGTTGTTTTCTAGATCTTTTTTGTTTGTTTTATGGGAGCACGAACTTGGTGAAAAACAGCCTTTGGATAAATCTTGTTGCCAAGCTCTAATGAAACAACGACACTAAAATCGACGTTTACTCAATCTCATTTGCTCAATCCACAAGTATATAGTTGGGTTTCATTTTCCTTTAAGTCGGCACATGCCACAACAATACAAATTGTACTACATTCACAGAAAAAGATATAAGAAGACATAAGAAAGCAGTAACATCTGCGTGCATTGTGTTGGATAGTCACAGCGAATTTGGCGTGGATTGAGCCAAATGACAAAACTAGAGAACTGGAGAATTTTCTGTGAAGTGTTGAGCAAAGTTCGGACAAAAGAAAATACAAAGTAGCAAGAAAATTATCACAAGAGAAGTTTACCAGAATATTCGAACCACATCGGCAAACTCAGTGCATTAATGTACAATGTGATGTTCCAACGTTTTGAGAATGTTTCTAGCATATTTCATGATTATGATGATATTCCTTTTGCCGACCTATATACATCTGTTTTATCCATATTAAAGTTTGAATAAAGAAATCATTTTCTGATGATGTCATTATGTAAGACTGCGAGGTGATGGTACCGTGTGAGAGAGAGATTCCAGCATAGTGGGAGATTCGAAAAGACCATAGAATTAAAAAAAAGGACAAATATACATATCATATTATGTATATACAGGGCACGACACTAAAATTGTACTCTGGTGGCGTTCGGGCTACTGAAGTCTTTTAATTTAAAATTTTGGCGGCCCGAAATAATAGAAAACCTAGAAATAAAGTTTCAGTTTTAGCTGCCCGATCGTTCACCAAACTTAAAAATGCGCAGCTTGAACTCCGAAGTTCATTGACCCTACCTGCCAAAATATCGAAAATCCTTCATAACATCCGTAAAAATCCCCGGATCAATACCAAAATTTATTGTAAACTTTTTTTGTAAGTTTCACCAAAATTCATTCACGACTTTTTGAGTTATTTTTCACACGGAGAAATTAACAAACCAACATTCGCCGAAGAAAACATAACGTTCTCCCTTGGCGGAGGTAGATATGAAAACTGTGAAATAAGAACTTTCACGTAACCCTTTAATCCTATGGTCAAAGTCATATATACATATATATATATATATATATATATATATATATATATATATATATATAATCATACACTGTATATGTTGAATTTCATGGTAAAGTACTATGAAAAAAACACGTTCAGACTCTCACAGACGTACAAAGGAAACATACATGTGAATATGCACATATGTTTAAACCGCACTTGTTTATTTTTTTGCATTTCCCCTATCTACCAAGTGTCTAATGTCACTTGCGGCATAACTAAAATGCAAGTCATGAGATGATATATAATATGCCAACTGACAAAGGAAGATATGCGTGGAACTACCTTTAATCCTATGTGTGCTGTGAGTGCCGATTGGCACTCAACCTTATAGTGTTGTGCATGACGTCCTGTGTGTATGGTACTAAAAGGGTGAAGAGAATGACTATCTTAGGCACAAAACACAGCCTATATACAAAATTAAGCAAGCCATCAAGAAATGTAACATGCGAGCTTACACTTCTATGATTCATTTACTCATGTGCCGTAAAGAATGCACAGAGCTTTTCTTAATCTACCAAGATAAAATGGAAATATATTTACATGTTCTTACGCGGTAAACTTACATTGATGAGGCAAACACAAGAGATGACTGACTCAACTTTATAACAATGAAATTGTGTATTTTGAAGAAGGAGGCGAAAAAAGACTCTCTTTCCATCTCCCTGTTCGTAGTTATTATTTGTCGGCATTCACCATGGAAGATGGAACTACTCATCTTCACGATTTACCTTATTATAGGGTTGTCTGCAATAATGAAGCGTAAAATCTTTAATGTATCCAAATCTGGAATTTCCAGATCTAGTGCTGTGCACTCATCTTTACTGAGATCACTCTCAAATATGATTGTATTACTAGCCGTAATCCTCTTATCAAACTAAACCTTAAGTCGTGGATATGACTGATACAGTGTAAGTAGTAAAGTTTTAGAGATTGTATGCGGAACCACGATTCCATAAGACCAAATTAATTCAATTGAAGACTGTTAGTGCATTTGTGCATACACAGAAGGAATAGATCAAATTGTGCATGAAAAGTAGATCTAGAAAAACCTAGATCAAAATGCTTGGGAAACAATAATAGCTTTGGTGACACATTACCGTCGTAGAAGTTTCTGAAAGTGATAAAGATTTAAACCATTGGACCACACACACACACACACACACAATATGTCTTTGTAAATAACTTGTAGTGATTACCAGCTGTGCTAATGATAAAGGGATTACACAACATTACATCGAAACGTACGATAGATGAGCATAAATGCATTCAATCTGCCATCTACACGTATGGACATTTGTATAGTCTAGTGATATATCACTGGCTCTCCTCTTATGGTGACAAATAAACAGTCATATTCACGTCCCAGTGAAATTCCTATAATTATACATATATATATATATATATATATATATATATATATATATATTCCAGCCCTTCCTTGAAGGAACTCATATAAAGTTATGACTTTAAACAGCTATAAAAACACAAAGCTGCCCTTGATCAGATAACCAATAGAACTCAACTGAAATTCCATCCTACATCCTACAGATTAATACCAATGATATTATCAGCTGCGGAAATATTTTCTAAAAAAATTACCTTGTTGGATTTTCATTACCACCATAAAAGACGCACACAATCTACTCTAAAAGCAGTCGTTCCACTCTCGAGTGTCGGAGTGTATCCATCCTACTCTCAAACGTACTCTTTACTCTTGACATCAACAGATTGTGTAGCCTAAGTTAACAATGTACTGTTATCTAGAGTACTATCTCCATGTCACTACATCAAATACGTCAATAAATTAAATGCATCATTTCTTCACCTTATATCATTATCATAACGAAAAGGGTGTTTTTCCTTTCGTAATTCCGAATTGTTCTATTCTTGGACATGAAGGGATGTTGGAGTGTTTCTTTGGACCCTGTCCTACTCTCAAAATGTGTTCTACTTTTGATGTCAAGTCTACACAGAGCTTTTGAGTGTCAACGCATTGTATAAATCACATCAGTAATGTGTGTTTTTGGTGTGGGTTTTTTGTTTTTTGTTGTTGTTTTTTTGTTAACAGATGAAAGATCGACATCACACATACAGGTATGCTGCCCGTCTCACATTTTCAAAGGTCCATTTCTTGAGGGAAAAAAAAAGAAAGATAGCGTTTCTTCTTTTTGTTTTCTCTCGAAAATTAATTTCTACTTTTGAAATGAGGTCTACGCAATTCTCACATCTCTGTCTCACTATGCATCAAAAGGTGTAAAATGTATCCATTGCACCTTTATACGCAGTATCATTTACATAAACAATATGTAGGCCTACGTTGCTCATTTCACATCTCCTAATTGCTCCATTCTCTAATATGACATAAATGTTAAAGAAAAAAAAGAAAAAAAAAATCAATGCTACGAATTTCCAAGTATCATATCTGTCATTCTCTCAAACAGGAAATGTATCATTGTTCGATTACATAATATCAACTTTTATATACACGTATACACAAACAAGTGCTACTCAAAATAGATACAATATCATGAAGGAGTATGAGTAATTGAACGTTTCTTACTCTGATTTCCACGAGATGAAGCCAACATTAATCTGTCCTAACTCGCACATTTTAGCTATTTGAATCATCTCTTTCCTGTCGCTCATTCTATCTTACACACTTCAACTGACTATTGAAATCAACTTCATGTCGTGAAATGTTCATAATTATGAGAATGCCCGAATGACTGGACACTTAACACACTAGACACATAGATCTTTATGTGGTCAAATATTACACAAAGGTACGTCTTCATTTCATACAACATTAGAGTTACAATAATTGTTACTTAAGAGCTGCCTTGTGTATGGATGACTATGGCTATAGTGAACATTACTAACTCCATTTCCACCAGATAAAGCCAGCATTTATCTCTCTTAACTCACATACCTTTCCTATTTGAATTAAACTTTTTCTTGTCACTCCTTCCACTCAAAAGAATTCAGCTGACTACCGAAATTAACTTCATATCACAAAATGATCACAATGTCAGAATGCTTGCATTACCGAACACTAGACGCCGGACACTGAGCCTCTCTCCCATGGGAGATGGGCACAACGAAATGTGTGCGCGATCGCATCCGCATCGTTCTGATCAGGGAGCCCCTCACCTCCCTGCACTGACACATTTTAAGAAGCCTAGGCATCGAGTTACACTCTAATACACTTGAAGACCGTAACACACATATCCTTATCTGGCCAAATATCAAGACAAAGACACGTCTTCATCCTATGCAACATTATGTCTACATCAATGAATACCACTTTAGAGTTGCCTTGTATTTATTATTGTCATTATGCTCTATATTTCATTTTCATAGATTATTAATTGATACTAAACTTCCCTCTCGTTCTGGAAGAGAGATAAAGTAATACAATGTGAAAAAAAATCACATTCATGCAAGCAGCACTTAGCAATAATAATAATATTATGTGTGTGTGTGCGTCTGCGTCTGTGTGTGTCTGTGATTTGAAACATAACCAAGTGTACAAGATTCATGTATCACATAATAATGACACATAAACGGGAATTAGAACTCGTGCAAAGAGCATGTTTCGAGTTCATTTTTGACTAACACATAGCAGTTGCAGTTTGATATGGGTTATTGCTATTGACTGTTTTCCATTCATACATGATACATTACATGAGCATCATGTAAACGAAAAAAAAAAAGAAAAAAAAGCTTTTCAATTAAGGCCTACGCTAGGCACATCTGATAATGTTTTATAAAGCAGAATAATGTGTGCAGGAATGGGCCACTAAAGACTTTCACCAAAATCTCTAGCTCGCTTTTCACAATCTTAACACACGAAATTCAATTGAAATTATATTAGATGCACTATTTGATGATTGTGGAAAACGATATAATGAACGTATAGTGTATTCAACATCACGAGAACCTGGTTTATAACTGCAGTCTTACTTGCACTACTACAACAAAAATGTAAGTGACAGCACACCCTACTGGAAAGAATACAGTGTCTCACAGTGTGTTCACAGTGTCGTCACAAAGTCGACTATGTGAAAACGCTCGAATCTGACAGTGTGAAGATTATTTCACACTGTGGTGTGGTTTTCACAGAGTGTTCACATAGCAATGTTTTGTATCACACTGTAAATTGGTGACTCACATTGTGTTCACACAATTAAAGCGCTCGAATTTAACAGTGTGAAGAGATATCACACTGTGTTCACGATGTTATCATACTGTGCCCACACTGTGTTTCTCACACTGTGCCCACACTGTGTTTCTCACACTGTGGACACTGTGTTCACGATGTTATCATACTGTGCCCACACTGTGTTTCTCACACTGTGCCCACACTGTGTTTCTCACACTGTGCCCACACTGTGTTTCTCACACTGTGGACACTGTGTTCTTTCCAGCAGGTCAGATACTACGCTAAACACTTGAGTTGTTCCTTCACATAATCACATGAGACTATTACTCATCCAAAGTAAGTATACGGAATGAGAGGATCTCCCATTTCAGTATACTGTAGTATACACCCTGTACTTGTGAAACCGCAGGAAGGGATTATAATTATCATCTTTACATAAGCAGTGAAAAAAAGTACCACCAGCGAACGCATGCAATCATGCAATCATCATCTGCATCCATCTCGGAGAATACAAAAAAAAAAAAAAGAAATGTAATCTCAACAGCGCTGGTCACAGGTCAACTAAATGTTTCTGTCCAAAGCAGGGACAAAGGTGGGGAAGGGACCATTCATTCCAGCATCATCGCAGAAAAGCTGGGAAAACTGTCTTTATTCCTCATGGTTTAAATAAGTAAACATCAAAACGTCATATGCAACGTATAAGATGTTTTGAGTACATGTTTTTGCTGACATGATACATATTCTTTAATAACAAATTTAACGCATGAATTGTAAAAGTGCAAAATTACAAGTTTTAACAATAAAACTGTTGAGGTAATGAAAATCTCCATGACACAACTGATTGGGCATAGTGATAATACACAGATTATGTGGAATATGCTTTGATGTGAAGGAATAATTAAAACATTTGATAGCTATTATATGAGAAAATGGCCGGCATCCGATCCAGGATTGTTACAGCTGGCATACAAACAATGTTTACATTGAACGTCTTCCCAGACCTGCGCAGTACCATTGGTGTCACGATTCTGTTCGGTGGTCTCTGTTGTTGAATTTTCAGCGACGTTACTCTGTGATGGAATGTCAACGTACGACATTAATCGGTGTGCTACCTCCGATGATAGCACACACATCTACAACACGGTAAATATCTTCAGATGCCCTACGACTTGTGTCAGTAGAGCTGTCTTGCATCAGTAATTCTCACTGTACATTATATCTGAGACTATACAAGAGAGCACAATTATAATGTAATTTCACCCTCAATCTCCATCTTATCTAGCCTTGTTAGACATGTTAGAGGAGTTTGCATAGGGGTAATATTAGAGATTGTAAACCAAAACATTTGAATATTACGTTCTGTCTCGGTAGGAACCAAAAGACTTTTGGGAACATTATTACCTACTGAGGGAGGGTACTAAGGGATCTTTTATAAATAATGATATCAAGTGGCTGCTCCATACACCATGCCCAAAACTTCTGTAGAGCTCTGCATGAATGCAAGCGAGTTTTAAAGAAAAAATAAATAAATATTCCACGGTAACTCTGACATTCGTATAGAATACGGCAGGAAAAAGCAAGCACATGAATACCAAACATTTCGGATTTGATATCACATAATGTGCAAGTGTTCTTTTTGATGCATTACCGAATACCGATATACACAATGGTGAAAACAAATCTCGGATATCAATATTGCACTACCAGCATCTCTGTAAAACACGAGTCCCCAATAAAGTCTGACTTCTTTCATCAATATCTTTGCCTAAAATTGAGAATATTTACTTACCAGTTTTATATACAGTACATTAACCACGTAGGCCTATATGAAAAGTATTAAGAAGTCTTATATGTAGGCCTATGCAACTCTGCATTAAATTATTTGACTACATACATAGAATAATCCACAAAAAAGGTCAATGTTTTGTCTGACACTTGTCGTTACGAGAACATTCTGTGTTTGTTTGTTTTTTTTGGGGGGGTGGGTTTTTTGGGGGGGTCTTTTTTTGGGGGGGAGGGATATTTTTTTCCTATTTTTTTTTTTTATAAATTATGATGCAATGCAAACTCACACACACAAATACACATAACTGCATACAAAGTCACATGTACAGGGAAATGGATTTGGGAAATTCGAAATCAATTTGCCTGAAGAACGCGGATATGATAATGTGGAAAATATTTTCAATGCAATGGCAGATACAGATAATTATTACACAGAATCGAATTAGACATAACATTCTACATGTCCGTCATTAGGATGCATACCTTCCATAAGTTCCCCGTGCTCAACACAGATATGTAGTTTCCCTTCTGCATTGACTTGTTCAATGAATTGGTCAAGGTCCTCTGAGGTATCACATCTGAAGAATGAAGAATGTTTTTCCAAGTCAAATCCTGCTTAATGCTTAATCCTGAAGAATGTTTTTCCAAGTCAAATCCGGCTATTTATTCTACATTGATTGCTCCGTACCTTAATTATGGTATTCTTGTTTGGGGGAATGCACCTAGAAATCTTCTCGACATACTGTTCCGTGTTCAAAAACGCGCCATCAGAAATATCAACCATGTTGGATATTTGTCCAACACAAATGATTTATTTTTCAAAAATAAGATACTGAAAACATCAGATTTATTTAGTTACAACGTCGGCATATTTATGTATAAATTTTCTGCCAAGGAGTTACCGGATGTTTTCCTCGCATGTTCAGGAAAAACTATTTGATTCATAATTATCCTACCCGCCAAAGTGACGCATTTCACCTTCCACGTACTCGAACAATTTTCGCTAAAAAAAAACGATAATGTATACGGGCCCTAGATATTGGAATGACCTCTCCCCCGAAATAACAAGCTGCTTGTCTTTATATTCCTTTACACGCAAATTAAAAGAGTCTTTATTGAGTGCATATCTTGCAGAAACGGAATAATTGTAATGTCTTATGTAATATTGTGGTATGTTATTGTCCGATCAAACATTTTTGTCAACACGCTGCAGATTCCATTTTAAGGTCTTGCTGTCAGGCTCTCCGAATTCATCATTATCAATTCCACATTCTACTTCGCCTCCCTCTCCTCCTCTTTCCCTCTTTCTCTCTCTAGCTTTCTATACAGAGCTTGACGGCGGACACCAAATGGCTTGATAGCTGTACATGTTACTTCTTGTGTCTTACTGATAATATCCTGGCGATAGCATTAATGCAACAACAGTTTATAGTGTACATTATGTATATACCTAAGTGGGCTTTATGATTATGCAAATCATGTTGTCCTCCTGAAACCAATGATATCTCGGTTACAGTAATAGTTCAAATTTTAGTTTTGTTTTTGTTTTTTTCTTATTTGGCACTCTTACATCATCTGGTCTTATCTACTATCCGTTCTCCGTTTCTTTTTCACTAACACTGATTACTCGGGGCTTACAGCCAAACAAGCTTGCTTTCATGTAGGTCCCGCCATACTTTTCTTTGATCAACCCCATCTCGATTTCGAATTTGACCAGTTATTACATATAATTACTGTGTTATCACTATGTATATTGTTGTGTTTTGCACATTGTTTACAAGGTGAAAGAACTTGTTTGATTTCTGATATAATGTCCACAAATGAGAAATATGGAAAATTAAAAAAAAAATGAATTGATCGGCCTCGATGAAACAAAAAGAACAATGTGTTCATGAACCTGGGTAATGCTGTGAATCTAAGGAGTGCTGTTCGTTATTTCGAAGGTTCGGTAATCCGAAACACACAAAATCCCTATACCTAGAGGTTCGTTAATCCGAAAATGGAAAGGGGTTCGTTAATCCGAACATTTGTGGCGTTATTCCGAAGGTTCGTTATTCTGAACGTTCGTTAATCCGAAAATGAAATAGGGTTCGTTATTCCGAAGGTTCGTTGATCCGAAAATGAAATAGGGTCCGTAACGAACCTTCGGAATAACGAGCTTTGTTTCATTTTCGGCTTAATGAACCTTCGGAATAACAAACCTTATCATATTTTCGGATTAACGAACCTTCGAAATAACGAACCTTCGGACTAAAGAACCTTCGGAATACCGAAGTGTAACCGTCTAGCCAGCCACTTACTTTTGATACTCTCATGTCAATTGCTTTGTTAACCTATTCATCTCAAACACTTATCAATATTTAATCCTTAAACTGTTATCAATCCATGCTCCTGTTAACATATTTCTAAGCCAAAAAATCAGTGTCTTTTTGAACAAACAAAACTTCACGCCCTTTTTTTATACAGCAATACAGTTATTGTCAAAAGGAGCACCATTACTACCTGAAACAGTTTGAATATCTCTGTAATTTCTTTACTACATGAAAAGAGATATTAGAATGTAATATGCATGATAACTTTTTATATTGTATCTCTTTGATCGTTCCTCAAAAAAATGGCATACTTGATGCAAAATTAAGTATCCACAAATATTATATAAAGCACAATACACTGTATATGAAGTTTGTCTGTCATTTTACCGATCAGATATCAAAGGTGGTATTGAGCTTTATCATAGACAGCTGATATATCCATCAGAGTAAGTAAGTGCAAATTAAAATGGTTTGATGAGTATGACTTTTACACATCTTATATGCATATATACTTATATATATGTGTGTGTGTGCGTGTTTAACTGACGAAACAGTATCCTTTGTGCAATGTATGCGTGTAATTTATTTCATCCTTTTCTTGGATGGGACATTACCTATAATTGCATCAAATTGAGTTAAAAGAAGCATGAAGGCTTGAAATGCTATAGGTTCAACTTCAAGGGTTCATGTGAACTCACGATACATTCTTGAGATGAGGGTAAGATCTCAGAGATCTGATCAACTTCTTGGCTTCTTCATTGCCCACCTTCTCATCCATCACAGACAATCTGGTTATTGTAGGCTTTGCAAGTAAGGACTGGAGTAAAATTAATAGACGTCACTTACAAAGCGTAATATGTCACCTTCCAGGTTGAGCTCCAAGTTTTGGGAATAGAGTAGCCATGTCTTGTCTATGATGAAGGAATACATTCCAAAATCTACCGGTATGTAAACTGAGATCTTCTCCACATTGGGGCACAGGGATGTCACATTCAGCTGCTTGAGAAGTGAGAAGGATTCGGCGTCTACACCAAGATGGACGATGGGACTCCTCACAAAACCACTCTGAAGAAAAGTCAAGAAAAAGATGAGAAGAAGAGTATGTTTACACTCACCGCAGTACCAGTCATAGCTCGTGTAATGAGATAACAGTTGATACATTACTATCTATTTTTACATATCAATTTGTAGTCACAAATGATGTCACTTCTTTGGAAACTGTGGACCAATAAACAAGACAACAGATTTTTTTTTTCATAGCCCATTCATTTGTTTATATCCTAAATTATATCAATTCATTGGCACACCCACACACACACACACACAAAATGAATGTTCCCGTATAATTTATGTCACAACTAACTTTGTCAACGTGTACTAGTTCTGTTTGCATCTACATCTCAAACTAAAATAACAATAAATGATGGCCTTTGTCGAGAATGCTTCAATAATAGTCATGAGGACACAAAACATGATCTCGATGCACATGTATATTATGCAAAAAGTTAGTCACAGTGAGGGTGACCTACTGGCACCATCAATCAGTCTTTTCTGACTCTCTATCAACCCTTCTATTCCATTTGCTCTCTCGTCTACGAAGTAAACAAGATTTGATGTCAAAAAACAAAATCTTAAAAACCGGCACATGGTAACACAGACAAATTATTATTAAAGAAGATCCGCATCGGGTGTGGGTCATTTTCAATTCAAAGAGCGAACTTCTAGTCTGGGTGCCAAAGCCACTTTTTGGGCCTAACCTTGTTTTACCGTCCACCCAATGTTTTTTGATGGATCTACCCTATTTCGGGGGTGCTGAATCCGAATCTGGATGATGCAACTCTTGCATCCTTGAGGGTTTTGAGATATTCAAGATGGCCGCCAAAATGGCCGCCCAAACCCGAAATTCCCATGTATTTCCTTCTAGATGGTGAGAAATTGAAAACAATTGATGGTTCTACCCTATTTCGAGGGTGCCGAATCCGAATCTGGATGATGCAACTATTGCATCCTTGAAGATTTTGAGATATTCAAGATGGCCGCCAAAATGGCTGCCGAAACCGGAAATTCCTATATATTTCCTTCTAAATGGTGAGAAATTGAAAACAATTAATGGTTTTACCCTAGCTCGGTGGTGCTGAATCCGAATCAGGATGATGTAACTCCTGCATCCTTGAGGATTGTGAGATATTCAAGATTGCCGCCAAAATGGCCGCCAAAACCGGAAATTCCCATGTATTTCCTTCTAAATGATGAGAGATTGGTTCTACTCTATTTCAAGGGTGCTGAATCTGAATTTGGATGCTGCAACCCTTGCATCCTTGAGAGCATTGAGATATTCAAGATGGCCGCCAAAATGGCAGCCAAAATGGCCGCCAATTAAAACTGGAAATTCCTATGAATTAGCTTTTAAATGATGAGAAATAGAAGACAGTTGATATGTTTTACCCTATTTCGAGGATGCTGAATCCGAATCTGGATGATTCACCTTGAGATATTCAAGATGGCTGCCAAAATGGCCGCCAAAACGGAAATTCTTATGTAATTCCTTCTTATAAATGGTGAGAAATTGATAACAATTGATGGTTTTACCCTATCTTAGTTTTGACTGAAAGATTTCAGGTTTTCGTCAATGGAACAGTTTGAAATTGCTGTATAATACAGTGAAACCAGATCTACCGGATATCTTTGAGTTGGTACGATACAAGTGTGCAAGCGGTTCATCTAAATCATATTGTGATAGTGATGTAGAGAAGTTTACTGAAATTACCCAACATTACCTGTCTTAATCCATGAGCAATTCAAATCTCTTCATCCATGAACACTCAAATTGGTTAACTGGTTTATATTGGTGGTCTTGATGACATTATTGGAGACACGAGTTGGACATTTTTATAGTTATGCTTCATTATTTTTTTGATGTAACATTATATATATATATATATATATATATATATATATGTTACAAACACACAAGAGGGGATGGACAAATCACAGCTAACGCGTTGTTTAAAAAAAAACTGAATAAAAAACCAAACAACAACATGTAAGGTAATAGTTGATAATCCAGGTTATACTTACGAATATCATAATCGCGCAGAGTGCTTTTGAAATTACCCTTGTTGATATCTACTATAGTGGTCATGGATGCAACCATTGCCAATGACGTAATCAAAATATGAGACAAGTTTCATAAAAATACGAGGCGAGACTCGTCAGAATACAAAACAAGTTTCAACACCAAATACGAGCATACTATGATTCAATTTTACTCTATTGATAGCCGAAAAGGATTAACTTCACATCTGTTAAGCCATATTGGCGACCACAAGCATTATTTTATAACAATTATGCATAAGGAATTTTCAGTCGTATCTTTGTCTTTGTACGTTTCAGTATGATGTCAATATCACGTTTTTTCCCAGTACGTGTTAAAGTTCCGTTTCAGACATATCGGAATATCTCAGTATATCACAATATCATTGTGACAGTCATTTTGGATGCCAAAAACTTTTCGCTGATTTGACAAATCCGCTCAACTGAGTTGAATGTAAGAATACGAATTATTGCTTTTCACCCTGGGTTTAATCCCCCCCCCCCTTCGATTTGAGCACAAGACTTCAACATTTAAGTATAAGAAAATGTTAAGGAGTTTCCGCTTATACAGGATATTTATAGATGTCTCAAAACCTTCAAAGACCTTCAGCACCCTCGAAATAGGGTAAAACCATCAATTTATTTTAAAATTTTCAACATTAAGAAAAAATACATTAACATTGGAATTTCTGCCACTTATTTTGGCTGTCATCCTGGGCGTCTAAAAAACCGTAAAGAATGGACAAATTTAAACAACCAAGTTTCGAGGGTCACGGTGCTGAATAGGGTCTAAAATTTTCCAATTTTTGACAGTTATTTTGGTGGTCATCTTGGACATCTCAAAACCCTAAGAAAGAACACGAAAGTTGCATCAACCAGGTTCGGATTCAGCACCCTCAAAATAGAGTAAAACCGCCAATTGTTTTCAATTTTACACCATTTAGAAGGTAATATAGGGCTTACATGGAAAATTTCATTTTGACGGTCATTTGGGGGCCATTCTGGCGGCCACCTTTATTATCTCGAAACCCTCAAGGAAGCAAGAGCTGTATCCTGGAGCGTCAAATTCAGCAAACTTTTATATTTTACACCATTTATAAGGACATAGGGGGTCTACCTATGAATTTCTGTTTTTGGCCGTCATTTTTGGCGACCATCTTTACCATTTCTAAACTGTTAAGGATGCAAAAGTTGTATCCTGCAGCTTTGGATTCAGCACACTCAAAATAAGATACAAAACCACCAATTGCTTTCAAATTGTCACCATTTAGAAGGAAATACATGGGAACTTCCGTTTTGGGCGACCATTTTAACGGCCATCTTGAATATCTCAAAATCTTCAACAATGCAGGAGTTGCATCATCCAGATTCGGATTCAGCACCCTCGAATTAGGGTTGAGCCATCAATTTATTGTTTTCAATTTCTCACCATTTAGAAGGAAATACATGGGAATTTCCGGTTTTAATTGGCGGAAATTTTGGCGGCCATCTTGAATATCTCAAAAACTTTACGGATGCAAGAGTTGCATCATCCAGATTCGGATTCAGCCCCCTCGAACTTGTAGGGTAGAACTATAAATTGTTTCCTATTTCTCACCATTTCGAAGGAAATACATGGGAATTTCCGGTTTTAATTGGCGGCCATTTTGGCGGCCATCTTGAATATCTCAAAACCCTCAAGGATGCAAGAGTTGCACCATCTAGATTCGGATTCAGTACCCTCGTATTAGGGTTGAACCATCAATTGTTTTCAATTTCTCACCATTTAGAAGGAAATACATGGGAATTTCTGGTTTTAATTGGCGGCCATTTTGGCGGCCATCTTGAATATCTCAAGAACTTCATGGATGCAAGAGTCGCATCATCCATATTCGGATTCAGCACCCTCGAAATAGGGTAGAATCATCATACATTTTCAATTTCACACCATCTAGAAGGAAATACGTGGGAATTTTCGGTTTTGGCGGCCATTTTGGGGGCCATCTTGAATATCTCAAAATCCTCGAGGATGCAAGAGTTGCATCACCCAGATTCGGATTCAGCACCCTTGAAATGAGGTAAAACCATCAATTGTTTTCAATTTCTCACCATTTAGAAGGAAATACATGGAAATTTCCGGTTTGGGCGGCCATATTGGCGGCCATCTTCAATATCTCAAAACCCTCAAGGATGCAAAAGTTGCATCATCCAGATTCGGATTCAGCACCCCCAAAATAGGTTAAAACCATCAAAAAACATTGGGTGGACGGAAAAACAAGGTTCAGCCTCTGGCACCCAGACTATTCATTTGGCTAGCTTAATTCCCCTCCATATATTAATTTTACTATAGACACTGAAAAAAAAAAAAAAAGATAGCTGGGGTATTTCTAGGATGCACGTGTAAATTAGTTTGGTTTTTTTTTTTTGGGGGGGGGGTGAGATTATCGTAGCTAGCCCTTCCTATGTTCAAATGCCTACTCGTCACGTTTCACCTACAATGATCAATGGGAAGAGTGTGTAAGTTCCATCATGGCATGAAACAGCAACTTTTTGTTTCTGGTAACAGTTCAGTCTGTACTACGTATTGCATGGAGCAGAGGCACGGACACTATGTGTAGCCTGACAGGAGAAAGGAATGTAGGCCTACACACGCATGATCAGGATAGCTCGTAATGCGTTTGTTGCGGCACAAATTGTCGCCCTTTGAAACGGACGACAAATTCTGCAGGGAGCTGACGGCACAAAATTCACCTGGCGATAATTTGTGCAGAGGTCTGACCTTGTCGCCTGCTCTCAAAGCTCACTATAGAGGTGTTGCGGCACAACTTGTTGCTACTGCACATGGGTGCATGGGGTGCTCGTGAGGAGGAGATGAGGGGATTGATGGCGTGTGGGTTTGAGGGACAGGTGTGAATGTGTGTGTGTCTGTGTGTGTGTGTGTGTGTGTGTGTGTGTGTGTGGAAAAATTAACAAAATTCAGTAAAAGTGTGAATCAGATCTTTCCACATTAATTTGAAAAATGCCCAAACACCCTCGTTTCCCTTTCCGCAATTACGAATTATACACTTACTTTAAAAAGAAAAACCGAATGAAATGATGTGGACATTCACATTCAACAAAATAGAAAAATACCCAGCTGTGAAATGAATTTTACAAGAAAATATTTTATTCACTAAATGGCCAGTGTTGCAGTGCACACGTGCTTTACATGATCTGGATGGGGCGTAGTCATCTGAGGTGTTGATATAGTATAAATTCACAGAACATGACGTAATCGTCTATTAAAGGGTCGTCTATTAAAAGTTCTGGTCGAGGTGAAGATTTAGCTTTTAACGTTTTGTGAGATATTCAGAAACCACTCTATGAGATGTCAAAGAGCATGCAGTTCTAAGGGGTATCAAAAGTTTATTCGATGAAAATCGGTTTTGAAATGGCTGAGATATCCAAAAACAAGGTGAAACAAAGATATACTAATAAAGTTGGGGCATGTCGCCTTTTATTATTGGCACTTTTTTGGATATCTCAGCCATTTGAAAAACCAATTTTCATCAAATAAACGTTGAATCCTTCTTAAAATTACATGCTCTTTCATATTTCATAAGAGGCTTTTCATTTTCTCACTTAGGAATGTTCAAAACATGAATCCCTACCTCAACCAGTACTGTACAATCCCTTTAAGGTAGCGTTAAGTATTCGGAAAATGAAGATGCATTCATGATGAAAACAGCTATTCTTTTTTTTAATGAAAATATACCGTCTTGAAGGGAATAATTTTACTAACACCAGCCACAAACAGAGTTGAGTCGCTGCGATATAAAGCGTTTTCATCCATTGAATGACATTGTAAACATTTAAGTATGGACATACTTCTAATTGACATAAATGGCGCTGTTCATCGTGTCGGTCTCGTGAGCCTTCTTTGCCTAGCGTCGGTCTCGTGGGCGGATCATGCAAGTGTTATGATCTTCTATGCATTTTTTTTTTTTTGGGGGGGGGGGGTATATTGTTGACAAGGTAAAAGAACTTGTGCTGTTATTTTGATGTAATATTGATATGATACCATGACGTTGGCGCAACTATTAACATAGCGTGACTTTTGACCAACGATGTCCCCACGGATCATGCAAGTGTTATGATCTTGTATGCATTTTTTTGTATACTGTTGACAAAGGTAAAAGAACTTGTGCTATCATTTTGATGTAATATTGATATGTTGATAATTAGATAAATTTGTAAAGCGCAGATACTACATAAATATCTGAGTAGTATGAAATGATTTAATATTTGTTATACTGATATATGAGAAGTATGAAATAAAGTGAAATTGAATTGAAATGAATTGAAAGGAAGTGGGGAAAATGGTTGATATGGTCTGAGATTATACCAGCGTCAGGTTTCTCTGTGGGCCAATGTTGGTCTGCTGGCATAATCATGTTGGGTCAATGGTATGTTTCTGATGTTTGTTTGTTTGTTTGTTTGTTTGTTCGTTTGTTTGTTTTATTTGTTTGTTTGTTTTATTTGTTCATTTCCATCTGAGAAGATGTCTGGATATCCCATATTCAGCTACGCTAAGCTGGTCTTCCACGGGGTCCAGTTGGATGTGAAGCTTGACCACTTCACTGGGTTAAACACCCTGCTCTTTGCGATGAATGAATGAAACGGGATCTTTTACGTGCATGAGTTGTGACTCTCTCACACACGGGACCTATATTTTATGGCCTATCTTGTATATAGAGGGGACGGTATGATCACACACAACATTGCTCAGTCCAGACTCGGGTTCGAACCCGGGTCCTTAGGATCGTGAGGCAGACGCGCTACCGACTGAGCCAACTCGCCGCCCTGACTACAAGCTTGCACTGTTGTGGCAAGGTTATGTCACGATTTGGTGTTGGGCCAAAGTACACGCATGACAGTGGACCAGCGTTAGGGCCAACAGATCATTCATGTTTGAAGAAAAAAGAATAGTTTATAACATTGGTCTGACGTTGATGTGGTATGAAGTAGACCAATAAGAACGATATATATCACGCATTGTACTATAATCTACTCCTAGAATACAGTGAAGAAATTCGGCCATTAGTACAGTATATATCATAAAATTTATTCTCAATAATTTACAGGGACAACAATATTTTCCGAACGGGTGTAATGTGTTTATCTTTCAGCGTGAAATTTTATTCCTTGTACGAAACACCGACTGTTCATTAATTTGTACATTGGCAGTATGTTTACCAATATCAGTGAATATAAAAAACATAAATCAAGTTTGTTTCGGGGTTTTTTTTCACATCAACCCTTGAAAATACATACAAAGAATATGCATTGCATTGTGTAATTCATTGTTTGTTTGTTTTTTTCATACAGAATTTTCCATAGCATATAGAAATTTGTATATGACTTTGACGTCATTATGCGTTTTGGCTTATATTCACTGAATTCCACATCTCCCGTTACTCCAAAATGCCTAGTGATGCTAAACAGAAATCACTGAATATAATGTTGGTGCCTTTCAGCTCATTCTGGCCCACTGTGTGTCGGTCTAACGTCAAATTCTCACTGCATAGCCAATGTGGGTCCGACTACCAAAATGACGTTGGGTTAGGAAGTCGTGCCAACGTAAGCCTACCGACTGCGACTGTGCCGACTATCGCCAACGTTGACAAGACAAGACAAGACGGTAAAATACAAGCGCACGCAGTGCGCAATACATGCGCTTCTAAGCACACACTATGGAAAAGTGTGTATTGAGAAAAGATGCTCTGAAGTATAGGGTCTGTTCAAGCACTTCATCTTACCAATCCGTGCCTATGCAATGAATGGGGTAAAAGGATGTAAAACTCCTTAGCAACATCAGTAAAGGGATTATCATATTAGGCTGAAATTGATCAGCTCTATCAATGCATTTCATTCGGTTTCATGACATTTGCTCCTGCGACAATAGCTCCCAAGAAAAATTGTTCTATTAAACTGCTTTAACACTCTAAATCCTATTCCTTTTATTATGCCCAAAATTATAACGATGAAGAAAAATTGTTTTTTTTTTTAAAATGAAAAACTCAAAAGTAACAAAAATGACCCGTTTCACCTACTCTACGTCCTTAAAATCAGGGCGTGCGACTTTTTCTTGCTTTTGAGATTTACGGTCACGTGACTTCAAACGTGCTCGTCAAATTTGAAATTTCGTGCATGCGTCAATGGCAATTCTTAGTGAAAATATGTGAAAGAGTAGATATCTTAAATCCATCACACCTCATAAGGATGGACGATGACCTCCATATTTGTTGCATATTTTGAAAGATGGCAAAATCATCTAAAGTAATCAAATTTCTGCATGAAATGAAAAATATAAAA
The DNA here is from genome assembly GCA_033980235.1 of Diadema setosum. Lineage (NCBI taxonomy): Eukaryota > Metazoa > Echinodermata > Echinoidea > Diadematoida > Diadematidae > Diadema > Diadema setosum. The sequence continues at coordinate 21,979,338 of CM067079.1, read as the reverse complement.
TGTCATAAGGACGTCATCGTCAGATTTGAAATCTTTTTGGGTATTTCCCACTTATTGTTGACAACTTTCGTTCCGAAATTTTAGTATCTTGTAGCTAGATTTTAGTATGTTGTAGCTTATTATTATTGTCTATCAATTTATGGTTACAGTTTTTCAATTCGATGACGTTATCACTTCAAAATATCGATTGAGGTTACCCTTGCAAAATTTAATTATTTTACGTGTTATCTCTATGGCTATCAATTTTTTCGAGAACCGCCAATTGACGTCATTGTGCTCATTGTGCTCATTGTGCTCATTTATCCTTCTGTATATTACTCCCAGATTGAATTATGTTGTCGCTGATAGGTTGGATTGTTGAACCATGTCTCCATTTTTTTTTTGACATGATGTCGATTCATGTTTGAAAATTCACTTCATCAGATGTCAAATGTATTCAAGTGTAACTCTCTTGTCCTGTAAGATTCAGGATTCAAGATTCAAATTCATTTTCATCTTCATAAAATAAACAGAGAAAGTAGATAAAATCTATATAAAGCAGAATATATTTGTAATAATTCCAAAAAACGTAAATTGACAAAGTACATGTGAAAGTGAGAAACAATGAAGAAAACACAATTGTTTTTATAAGTATATACATAAGCTTCATCTTGTACATATATAAATTATATGTATATATATATATGTTATATATAAATATATGATATATATACATACATATACGTATACATACTTATACATACATCTTCACTAATTTGTACTAAAATTTCAATGTGTTGTAGGATGTTTTAGCTTATGCGTCATGATCTCAACATGTTTTTTTTTTTCAATTTCTCTGGCTCGATCGTAACGTCAGTATGATGTGATTTATTAAAATCACATTATTGCCTCTAGCTCCGTTTCTAAATGTTTTTTGCTTTTCTTTTCTTTTCTTTTTTTTTTGGGGGGGGGGGTCATCGAAAATTGGGAGATGCCCATTTCATGTAGGCCTACAATATCTGGCATGGGTTGAGGCAATGGACAAAAATAAATAACTTAAAAAATTCTGTATACGGAGCAAAAGAAAATACTAACAGTAAGAACAACTGAAGAAAGTGAAAAAAAGAGTCGTCTGCTAACATTTTCAATCTATTATGTGCATATTAAGTGCATCATATTGTACTGCAAGAGTTTCAAACGTTAAAAGATGTTTCTAGAACATTTCATGATAATGATTATATTCATCAGGTCCATCTATGAATTTTGTTGCCACATTAAACTTCGATTAAAGAAATTCTGTTCTGATGATGTTTGGCATTTATGAGATTGCGCGTGAATGGCACCGTGTGTGGGAGAGAGTCCAGCGTATTGACAGATGCAAAAAGACAATGTAATTTACACACATACACACACACAAACATACACACAAACACGCATATATATATATATATATATATATATATGGCTCGACATTCACTTTTTCCTCTGGTGGTCCAGAATCTGAAAGTTTGGTGACCCGAAGGGAAAGTGTAACTGCCCGAAATTACAGGAAATTAAGAATTGATTTTGAATTTTCGCTGCCTGATCGGGCCACCCTAATTATAGCCTTTTCTAGAATTTAAATTTGGTGGCCTGACATTAATCTTTAGTAGCCCCCTGGCCACCGGGCCGCGGCTAATGTCGGGCAGTGATATTTTATATATATATATATATATATATATATATATATATATATATATATATATATATATGAGAGAGGGGGTTCATATGTATACTCCACATTACGCGCGAATGAAAACATACCAACAAGAAATTAAAAACAAGATTGCTTGAGGAATTGCAAACCGAATTTCGCAATATGTATGCAGCACTGAATGGAAGGAAGCATGCTTTGACAAAGTACGTATAAGGGGATAAAGAGGATAATGAATCACAGTGAACAAGGCAAATAAAACATTAAACGTCATTTACTATCAGTATTTTATCCATCTTTGTCAATTTCACAAGTCATAGATAAAAATGTACAGTGTATATCAAATTTCAATTCAATTCAAAATGATTTTATTTCCATATAAATTGATACAAAGTAATATACAAAACGCTTACATGATAACATTATTTTCAATGAACTTTGAATCACGTAAGTTTCAACAAAACGTGAATATAGTATTATAATGATATCAAATTTGGTTTGGATGAATAAACAAGTAAGCAATACAATCTTAATTTTTAAGTCTACATGGAAAAGAGGAATTCATGAGAAAAGCACAGCTTGTAAAAATTTTTGAATTACTCTAGATATACCATATCGGTATATGGTTCTGGATGAATTTTATTTTTAAGAGTGTTTCTTAAAAATGTCATGTCATATCTTAACCATATTTTTTATCAGCTTATAGAACTATTTTCTTTTAAAAATTTGAAATGACGTGTAAATGCGCGGTAGTTATAACGTGTGAGAGCAAATCGTCAATAACGAGATATTTAAAAACCTAGCTCTTGGATATTTAAAAAAAAAATACATACTTATAACCGTTCATCTCCATGGTTAAAGGGATCGTATACTTTTGGTTAAGACCTAATTTCAGGATTCTAACATTTTTTGGTGAGATAATGAGAAACCTCTTATGAAATATGAAAGCGTATGTAATTCTATGAGGAATTCAATGTTTATTTGATGACAATTGGTTTTGAAATGGCTGAGATATCCAAAAAAGAGCGATACTAATAAAGTGTGGGACCCACACTTTATTCCGATCGCTTTGTTTTACTTTGTTTTTGGATGTTTCAGTCATTCCAAACCCGATTTTCATCAAAGAAACTTTGGATTCCTCTTAAAATGGCATGCTCTGTACTATATCATACGTGTCTTCTTGGTATATCACAAAAAGTTAAAAGCCCAATTCTCAACTTCACCATTACTGTACCATCCCTTTAACCCTATAAAGCCCAAGGGGGGGCACATTGTGCCCCCCCCTACCATATTTTTGTTTGCCACTCCTATACCCTTTACTCGATTTCTACCAAATTTGGTGACTTTTCCTAAAATCTTATTGCGAACATTTTGACATATAATTTAGCTATGTCCGATATTGCTGGTTGCCATGGCAACCGTAAACTGACAACCATGTCAGTCAGATTTCGAATGATTTTCTGTTCCAATTTCACTTAACAATATAATAATGGATGAAATGGGGGTTTTCTTGGCTGTAATTTGCTGAAGGACCAAAATATGAAGTAATTATGGTTGTGAATTACCCTGAAATGGTCTTCTTATTATTTCCTTTATTTTTTATATGACATAGGCATCAAACAATAGATATAATAGAAATAATCGAAAATACAGCATTTTCCAAAGACTACCCTTTTATTTTGTGTTATCTTCACACAAGCTTTGCCTGTAATATCATTTCTTATCATATTATCAATCTGCAAACTCAAAATTTCAAATTTTTGGAAATATGAAATGTGATACCAATATATGTACCCATTCCAAGCAATACATCATAGGTTTCATATATTTCTTTATATTGTAACGAGTAGCGCCCCCACGTGTTGACCTTGAGAAATTTCAACCATAACAAATAGTGAAGGTTGACTTGCTTTTCCTCTTTGGTAAATATGAAAATGATTGTTATGAAATAAAAACATATATACTGGGGATAAAGAAATAAAAAGAAAAAAGGTGATTTTAGCGTATTTCCTATGTATTTCTGTATATTTTGGTGAATAGCGCCCTCAGTGGATGACCTTGAGAAATTTCAAATGTTGGGTCATGTAGAGTATGAGTTGCTCTACCCATGTGCCAAATATGACGGTCATACATCATATAATAAAGAAGTTATATAGGGGGGGCACAATGTGCCTCCCCTTGGGCCTGGAAGGGGTCAAAATAGCTTGGGCGTTATAGGGTTAAGCGGTGATTGCAAAACATATTTTACTAAATGAATCCCATCTTCGTCCTTGTTTAAAACGGTCAATGTTAGCTTTATTATATTACTCTTTGAAGAGATTTAGTGCTAGCCATAAAAGAGTGGCATTCAGAGAAGAGGCTGTCCAAATTCTCTTCCCAGAACACGGTAACACGGCAGATGGTATGGTGAAATTTGCAGATCTCCAAAAAACTTTCGACCTTGTTCCTCATGACACGATTGTAAACCAATTTAGTGGTGATACTGAGAAAATCTACATTAGATTACACTGTTTTTACTTTAAGAAAATTATTTACAGAAGTGCCTAAGTTCTCTTCACCTAATACGTAACACGGCACGGTACGGTGAATGTGCAGATCTCCGTAAGACCTTCTGTCTTGGTCTTGTTCCTCATTACACACCGATTGCAAACCAATTAAATGATGATACTGAGAAATGCGATAACTGATTGGAATTTTCTTAATGAGAAGTTTTGTCAGGTTTTGTCTGTGTCTCCTGTGCACCGTTTCTAGCCAACATTTTTTTTTGGGGGGGGGGGGGGTGGGGAGGAGTGGGCTGGATTCCCCGTCAGGAGGCTGTAGAAGAGAAAGTCACTGACCGTCTAGCATATTGAGGCATTGATAAACAGATAAAACGAAAGAATTGTTAAGAGATGGTCATAGTATGTTTTTAATGTGTCAATGGCTTGTTGTGCGTCAAGAATTCAGAAGCCAGAGCCCAATCTCCTGTAGCCGTTGCTTCTTGGCGTCGTGGCGGCCGGCATGGTTGCAGTGAGCTACGTATATGCTCTGCCAGTGTTCTTCCAGCCACTCGGGGTTGAACAGGTGCTTGCCCGTAGGAAACTGGTCGAAGTCAAGGCGCTTGAATGGGATGTCTTCAAAGCGGGGTAGGATGTGCGCAAGCGCGACCTGGTCGGACTCCATCCGCCGCCCTCGGTGGTTCTCCAGACGCCACACCCATTCCTTCACCATGGCGACCACGCGGGGGGTGGAGCGCATGTACATGAAGCAGGGGCAAGGGATGTGGTTCTCGAAGCCCTGCGCGAACCAGAGGTCGTAGATGCCGTACTCGCTCATGATGAACGCCACGGGGTCCTTCACCCAAATGGTGTCGGCGTCCACCAGGAGCACGTCCTGACCTTGCTCCAGTAGCGTCCTGATGTACACCGTACGACGTCGTATGAGCTCCTGGTACATCATGACCGGGCCGAAGCGGCGCGTGAAGTTGAAGGCGTACTGCTTCTGGTAGAGAACCCGGAACTCCTTGTTCGCCCTGATCGAGAAATATTTGTATGTGTCGGAATCTTCCGCGACCAGGGTGATGTTATAGCGAAGTCCGAGTCGTCGCAGACTCTCCAGCCAATTCTCAGCTATGTCCACGAATTCGGCGTTGACTGACGTCAAAATAACAAAATTTTTACTCCTCGGACCCCGGAGTGCGGAGTCTGTGTTTGAATCCCTGAATTGCATCTGATTGCCAAGATTTTCCTGGACCGTCTTTTCAAACACTTTGATCTTCTCATCCTGCTCCTCGGAAAGGCGGAGTTCTGTACTATTATCCGCTGCACCCGTTTCTTTGTCTGTCTTTGATGTCGCGACGCCACTTAACTCCCTAGATCCTAGCTCATCGAATGCTGACCTCACGTGATTCATCTGCCCTGTTGAATAAAAAAAAAAATGAAGCAGAGTCAGGTAAGATTCACTTGTTACACATTGCTCTGGCGCATATGCCAGATGGTCGTATCTGACTTCATTCACAATTCTATCAATTTTTGTCAGTGGTTAGTCTGCTCGAAAAGCGTGAACATTATAGACATATAATTATGTAACAAATCTTTTGCAGCAGCATGTTATTGATGCTGAAATGAATGACAAGTAATCCAATACGTCAACGAGCAAATGAATTAAAGAAATGGCAAGCACAAAATCGCAAATTTAGACTACTATGCATATTTGACTTCTATTGCAAGAAATGCCTTAGCATTGACGCCTATCTGGGAAAAAAAATGAATCATCAGCAATTACGCTGAAAAAAAAACCCGTGAAATATGTGTCATTTGAATGCATACACAACAATACATAAATACATTCTTGTATATTACCAGTTTCAAATAAACATAGACAGTACATAGTCTTCAACGATACGCCTGTACTCACTACACATACTGTTTCCAAAATATAACGTAGGGTGTGAAAGAGATAAATCAAATCACGAATTGTCTTTTCACTGAATTGTCAGTGACTAACAGCTTGAAGAATCAGCCAAGGGGGGGGGGGAGGGGTTCTAACACTAAAACAATAGAATCCCCGATGTTCGTAAAAATGTATCGCATGGAGGCACTGTTTGGAGAGTTTTATATTCATTATCCATGCAAGTTTATCTTGAGTCTTTTTCTACTTTACTTGTGTTATAAAAAAAAAAAAACAAGGAGTCTAACATTCAGATTGTTTTTGTTTGTATTGTTTTTTCTCGTGTTTGTTCAAATCTGAATTCACCCATGGCATTTGTATTTCAATTAAAAAAAATAATGTACACGTTACATTATGATTACACAAAATAATATTCCAGGTTTGCAGGTTTTAATGTCACACATATTGTCACAAAAGTTGGAAACTTTGATAAAAATCCTAATGCTTTCAATTCATGGGCGTAAATCCCGGGGGGGATGGGGGGGGGATATATCCCCCCCCCCCCCCCTGAAATGGAGGAGGGGGGGATGGCCTGTACAATCATCCCCCCTGAATTTTGAGGGGAAAAAATGGAGGAAGCAGAAATGTGATTGTATTAATTTTGGCATATTGCATGACGTTTGTACGCCGGCCTTCAGACAGGTAACAGAGCTGAACAGTATTCTATCTTGTAGGAAAATGTATAATTTTCTCAAGCGCTCGCTCGCTTCGCTCGCTCGCGAAGAAAGTAACAACGACATACACTGTAAGGTATGGCTCAGGCGTTGACAACGTCAAATAGTATAGGTCTACATATAAACATGCTATGACGCGAGTAACTGGGGACCATCTGCAAAATATGTACGAAAACATACAAACAAACAATAACAACAACTTTATCGCCATAATTGAACCCCCTCCATTTCCTGAATCATTCCTGAGAAACGACAGTGACTGATGACTCAGTCAGGACACATCTATGGGCATACCAAGGGAAGATCAGGGACGTCGAATCTATGGGGGGCAAAGGGGCATTTGCCCCGCCCCAAAGGAAGTGTTTAGACAGACAAATCATTTATCCCCCAAGCAATTCCCGAGATGAGGACAAATCTCGAACTTTCTTAATGGAAAATTGTCCAAATATCGCCAGAACTATGCACCAGATCGTTGTATTGCAATCATGAACATGCAAAAGGTCCGCTATACAGGATAAGGGATAAACTTTGTACATGCACTTTTGACATAGACGTATATTCATTAATTTATCAAAGAGTGTGCAGCAGATCTTTCATTTAAAGGGATTGTACAGTTTTTGTTGAGACCTAATTTCAGGTTTCTAACATTTCTTGGTGAGATAATGAGAAACCTCTTATGAAATATGAAAGAGCATGTAATTCTATGAGGAATTCAACGTTTATATGATGAAAATTGGTTTTGAAAGGGCTGAGATATCCAGAAAAGGGCGATTCTAGTAAAGTGTGGGACCCACACTTTATTACGATCGCTTTGTTTTACTTTGTTTTTGGATGTTTCAGCCATTCCAAACCCGATTTTCATCAAATAAACTTTCAATTCCTCTTAAAATGGTATGCTCTGTACTATATCATAAGTATGTTCTTGGTATCTTGAAAGTTAAAAGCCAAATTCTCATCTCCACCAATACTGTACCATCCCTTTAACAAAAGCTACCTAATATGTATAGAGGCGTCGATGGGGGGGGGGGGATGGTTCTCAAATAAAAGTGGGACAAACAAAAGCGAAAAATATAGCTACAAACGGCAGTTTTTGGAGTGTAAAATTTTAAAATTTTAAAGCTCGCTCGCTCCGCTCGCTTGCATTTAACCGCTATGCCATTCTCCTGATGTTGCTGCCAGTGATTGACAGCAGGTGCACCCGGTGCGCCCCCTTAAATTTCCAAAGCGAAAATATAGCTACAAACGACAGTTTTTAGGACTGGAAATGTCAAAATTTTCAAGCTCACTCGCTTCGCTCGCTAGCATTTAATCAGTATGCCATTCTCCTGATGTTGCTGCCAGTAATTGCCGGCAGTTGCACTCGGTGTGCCCCCTAAATTTCCAAAGCGAAAAAGTATAGCTACAAACGGCAGTTTTTAGACTGTAAAATGTCAAAATTTTCAAGCTCGCTCGCTCCGCTCGCTCGCATTTAATCGCTATGCCATTCTCCTGATGTTGCTGCCAGTGATTGTGAGCAGGTGCGCCCCCCTTAATTTCCAAAGCGAAAAATATAGCGACAAACGGCAGTTTGGGGACTGTAAAATGTCAAATTTTTGAAGCTCGCTCGCTTCGCTCGCTCGCATTTAATCATTATTCCATTCTCCTGATGTTGCTGCCAGTAATTGCCAGCAGTTTTCGCCCGGTGCGCCCCCTTAATTTAAAAAGCGAAAAATATAGCGACAAACGGCAGTTTTTGGACTGTCAAATGTCAAAATTTTGAAGCTCGCTCGCTTCGCTCGCTCGCATTTAATCATTATGCCATTCTCCTGATGTTGCTGCCAGTAATTGCCAACAGTTTTTGCCCGGTGCGCCCCCTTAATTTCCAAAGCGAAAAAATACAGCCACAAACGGCAGTTTTTAGGACTGGAAAATGTCAAAATTTTCAAGCTCATTCTCTTTGCTCGCTCGCTCCCGGCATTTAATCATTATGCCATTCTCGTGATGTTGCTGCCAGTAATTGCCAGCAGTTTTCGCCCGGTGCGCCCCCCCCCCCCCCCCCCCCTTAATTTCCAAATCGAAAAATTACTAGTACAGCCACAAAGGACATGTGGGACTGTAAAATATCAAAATTTTCAAGCTCACTCGCTTCGCTCGCTCGCATTTAAACGTTATGCCATTCTGATGTTGCTGCCCGATTGCCGGCAGTTGCGCCCGGTGTGCCCCCATAATTTCCAAAAGCGAAAAAATACAGCACAAACGGCAGTCTTTGGACTGTAAAATGTCAAAATTTTCAAGCTCGCTCGCCCCGCTCGCTCGCATTTAACTGCTATGCCATTCTCCTGATGTTGCTTCCAGTAATTGCCAGCAGTTTTCGCCCGGTGCGCCCCCCCCCCCCCCCTTAATTTCCAAAGCGAAAAATTACTAGTACAGCCACAAAGGACATGTGGGACTGTAAAATATCAAAATTTTCAAGCTCACTCGCTTCGCTCGCTCGCATTTAATCGTTATGCCATTCTGATGTTGCTGCCCGATTGCCGGCAGTTGCGCCCGGTGTGCCCCCATAATTTCCAAAAGCGAAAAAATACAGCACAAACGGCAGTCTTTGGACTGTAAAATGTCAAAATTTTCAAGCTCGCTCGCCCCGCTCGCTCGCATTTAACTGCTATGCCATTCTCCTGATGTTGCTTCCAGTAATTGCCAGCAGTTTTCGCCCGATGCGCCCCCCCCCCCCCCCTTAATTTCTAAAGCGAAAAATTACTAGTACAGCCACAAAGGACATGTGGGACTGTAAAATATCAAAATTTTCAAGCTCACTCGCTTCGCTCGCTCGCATTTAATCGTTATGCCATTCTGATGTTGCTGCCCGATTGCCGGCAGTTGCGCCCGGTGTGCCCCCATAATTTCCAAAAGCGAAAAAATACAGCCACAAACGGCAGTCTTTGGACTGTAAAATGTCAAAATTTTCAAGCTCGCTTGCCCCGCTCGCTCGCATTTAACTGCTATGCCATTCTCCTGATGTTGCTGCCAGTAATTGCCAGCAGTTGTGCCTGATGCGGCCCCCCTTAGTTTCCAAAGCGAAAAAGTATAGCTACAAACGGCAGTTTTTAGACTGTAAAATATCAAAATTTTCAAGCTCACTCGCTTCGCTCGCTCGCATTTAATCGTTATGCCATTCTGATGTTGCTGCCCGATTGCCGGCAGTTGCGCCCGGTGTGCCCCCATAATTTCCAAAAGCGAAAAAATACAGCCACAAACGGCAGTCTTTGGACTGTAAAATGTCAAAATTTTCAAGCTCGCTTGCCCCGCTCGCTCGCATTTAACTGCTATGCCATTCTCCTGATGTTGCTGCCAGTAATTGCCAGCAGTTGTGCCTGATGCGGCCCCCCTTAGTTTCCAAAGCGAAAAAGTATAGCTACAAACGGCAGTTTTTAGACTGTAAAATGTTAAAATTTTTATGCTCGCTCGCTCTGCTCGCTCGCATTTAATCGCTATGCCATTCTCCTGATGTTGCTGCCAGTGATTGACAGCAGTTGCGCCTGGTGTGCCCCCCTTAATTTCCAAAGCGAAGAATATAGCTACAAACGGCAGTTTTTGGACGGAAAAATTTTGAACGCAAAGTGATTTCACCGTAGGAGGGGGAAACCCCCCTACCATACCCTCCCCCCTCGCTTGATTCGTTCCCTCACATAACCGCTCCTCCTAAGATCAAATCCTGCCTACGCCGATGATAGGCCCCATTATTTAGTAGGCCTTCACAGTGATGTCGCACAGCAAGAGCTGAAATACCACGATTTTGTCATTCAATAATATATTGTGAATATTTCGTTTTCTTAGTGTTTTTTTAAAGAAAAGAAAACAAAATTTTCACCACAAGTGAGCACCAGATCGCTGAATTTCAGGTCTGAAAATGCAAAATCTTCCTCGTGTAGGAGAAGGATACCCCCCCCCCCCCCCCCCCATACACACCCTTCCCCCGTTCGGTCGTTCCGCTCCCTCTCACAGATATTTCAAAAAAAAAATGTTTTCATACTTTTAAGGTCTGATTTTCCGCCGAAAGTCGTCTGACAAGCAAAAAAAAAAAAGCAACAAGAACAAAAAGTCTTTATGTTGTTGCTGCCACTTTTCTCCCACTTTATATTTCATGCAAAAGAGTGGGGCATCCGATCCCTGTAAAGTGTGTGTGTGTGTGGGGGGGGGGGGGGGGAGGGGGGCACAAAGCTTCTCCCCCCCCCCCCCCCCCAAAAAAAAAAAAAAAAAAAAAAAAGGCTGCGCCGGTCCGGTTATGGGCTTATCGTGGTGATGGTGACCATCCCCCCCCCCCACTCCTCAGTATGGATTTACGCCGTTGTTTCAATTCCACACAAAATTTAACATACGATTTACAGAAAGGAGAGAAGAGCGAAACTATTTTCAAAGAAATAGAGAATCACTGCCATTTTTGATGTGTTCAACATTGTTCAAAGTAAGGGCAAAACCACCGCAATCACGTCTTTATCCTACATGCATAATTCCTAGCTTCAATTGCCCGGATCGCCGTTAGATAATGTGTGTTTACCGAGGGTGGGAGAACCCATTGTCATCTGTTCCACCTGTTTGCACAGGAAAGCTAACTTGTAAGCATGTGTCCCCTAAACGCATTACCGTACACGAGTTTCTCGCGAACGTATAGTGAATTTAACCAAATTCACACAAAAGAGATCAAATCCATACCAAGCATGCTTATCTCAACAGTGCTGTCGTATTGATATAATATATACATTCTGCTCTTTTTACCTAACCTATATTCCAGTATATCAAGCTGCCGTTAGAGATCAGTTTCAAATTATGAAAATTGAATTGAAAAGCTAAATATTCAATCTTAGATTTTCTTATACGCACTATGGACACGTGTATGAAAAATATAGATATGCGTGTCTACATTAAATAATTATCTGCATACAATACGGGGGGCCTAGCCGGAAAAGCCGTATTTTCGTTATAATATTTACATTATGTTGGGGGGGGGGGGGTTGTGTGTGTGTGTGTATTTATGTGTTGTGTGTGACGCGGTTTCTGATTCATTAAAGTACTAATGAATAGAGAATGTTGAATTCAAACAAAAAATAAGTTTTTATCACTCACGATGACATAAAATTATGCCGTTGTCGACCATGAATTCAATCAACTTACCCATGTAGACTCCCACGCTGTTCATGTACATGATCGTTCCGATCACCGTCACCGATACGACGAGCTGGACTGCCATGAGGAGGCAGATCAGGGACGACACAGTCAATTCTATCTTCGCCATCGTGGTCGATGCTCTCCGAGATTTATCCACCACGTGAATAGCGCGCTCGAGATCGTGAGCAATAATAGTATTACGTTCCTCGTTGCCTTCTGGAATGGTACAAACATGCCGGGTCGATGCCCGCTGACTGTTCCTTGACACCTTGGGCAGACGACACGGCGTCAATCTGTATCGTTAACAGTGTCAGGTGGAGCAAGGGGTGTGGGAATTTAGCGGGTCTCGAGTTCAACGATGATCTCGAGTTCAACAAGTGGATGAAAGAAGACTTCCACTGCATGAATGGCGCGCTCCGATTTGGGAGTACCTAATTCCTTTTCGTCTTCTGGAACGGTAGGCGGGTTGTCGCCGGCTGCCTACTACTATTAACATGCTTGCTGCCTTCTGCGAACCACATGAACAGGTTGAACACCTCCTTGGGTGGAGTAATTAGGGGCGGAGGAGCTTAGCGGAGCCCCGATTCCTTCGATCTAAACAAGTGGATTTCAAGATGCTCTCAGTTGATGTTTACCCACCTCCCTGACGTGTACACAAGGGATACGGGAATCTTTATAGTCACAGTGAATGAATATTGAGCTCCCTTACATTAAAGAAGTCCTCTTATAGTCCCATTATATGCCGGAGTGCAGTAGCATAGAATTATGACCGTCGACACTGCTAAGTCGGGACAAACGGTTGTAGTTTAAGTTATGGTCTTGTGTTAGCAGTTATCAGTTTGCTTGTTTTACTCTTCTTCATCAAATAGGAGGAGAGGTAAATATGTTATCAGTTTCACTAATTGAAGTGTGAATAACCTATCTGTATATTCAAATTAATGATATTTGATTTTTTGCGTCGAGTTGTTTTATTGCAACTGATTAACACACTGCCTTACATCGACGTCATGACCACTACTAAAACACTGATTAATTCAGTGCTTATCGATGTACAGGACAATATTTTAATAAGTTGCAATACTATCTGCGTATAATGGTAACATATCTAGGAAATGCGACGTTAAACCGGCTTGTCAACCATCCTGCGGAGACTATCGCAATGTCAGACAGCAATACCATGCTTTACTTAACTCCAACACACAAAAATCAAGACATAGGTTCAAATGTATAAAAAGTCGAGAGTTCCTGTACCACCAACGTGGCAATGAATGAAGTATAGCAGTTAAATGGGGTACTGGAGGGGAAACTAGGGATACGGGAGTAACACTGTTGCACGAATAACAGGCCTGTGCTGAGTTAGCTCGTGGGCACATTGGTAAAAATTACCTTTATTTTTTTTTCCACTGTTGGTTCGGCACTTCACTCGTCTTCACAGCGGCAAAATGCATAAAAAACTAGCCCGACATGAAAATTTATGGAATTCATGTTCAAAGAATGAACTTGGGTAGACTTTGTTGACCAGAATGGTCCGTCAATCAAACCTTGGGAAAGCATCCCTTTCAATATTTTGAAATTGTCCTTTTAATATTAAATTTCCAAGTACAAGTGAGGTTTGACGGCAGGCGGCTATAGGCCTTCTAGAAAGTGACAATTTTATGGAATGTAATGTTTACGTCATAGATGCATTATCGCAGTGAATTTAAAACCCAGCATGCTCAATATAATTGTGTACACCTGGCCTTTTTCATCTTCATGTCTTTTCTCTTCATCTGTGGCTGTACCATTTCTTTTTTTTTTCTGAAAAAAAAAGTCACAGACCAACTTGTCACCGAGTGCTTCCATATATACTAATACCTAGCGATGACGCCACAATCATGGTGAGCAAGGGGTAGTTGCGCGCCTATTCAGAGACCACAATCCATATCTAAATAGCAAGCAGGGCTTTATTTCACCAAAAAAGTTGCTATGATAGCAACTCTTTTGAGATATTAATTGTCATGGTAACGACAGTGAGCAATCTACATGATTGTCTATTGCTATGGGAAGTTGTATTCAGCAAGAGTTGTTATATCATCACATCTTCTATTAAACGGGACCCCTCGGCGATCTGTATGTCTAACAACCAAAGTCAGTCGACTTATTCTCTCTTTCCTTCTTGCTCCTTATCTCCATCTCCCTTCCCCTTCTCTCGTTCTCTCTCTCTCTCTCTCTCTCTCTCTCTCTCTCTCTCCTTCCTTCTTTCATCACTCTCCGAATTCTTCTTTTTCTGAAAATGACGACTTTTTGCAGCCTTTAAATCACGCCTGGAAAGCTGCTGTTTAGAAAACCAGCAGTTTAAGGCTCAGTAAGAAATATAAACCTAAGAGAAAATATAAACCTTAAAAAAAGAATGGGACAGACAATGTAACGTGGTGGGTTGAACACACAAATTTCGCCTCATTGATTTTCCTCAACACAGATTGCATTTTCTTTCCAATCAAAAAGGCAATTATTGAATCATTCTGAGTGCTCGACTGCAAAGAGTGCACAAGGTTACGAGAAGACTTTGTAGCTACTACGTACTATACATTTAATACAAACAATATCTTTTTTCTCCAATACATTGCCCTGCAAATTCAAGTCTTGTCTCATCTGACTTCAAAAAGGAGAGGTCATACCCTTCGTAACAAATAAAGTGGACTCCCGATAAAACGAAGTCCCTGCGACCGACACTTTCCTTTCGTTATATCGAAATTTCGTTAAAACCGAACAAATAAGCAATAAAAAACATACTGTGGATAATGTTGAGGCCTGAATTTCTACTTCGTTGTTACCGGAATTTCGTCATAACCATGTTCGTTATACATGTAATGGGACTGCGCTGTATATTGTTGTTTTAGTGAATAGACAAAGAGAACTTTCTTGTGAGAGAGCTTTCTCTTTTTTGACTGTTTATCAACATCATCAACATACAGTAACAAAAAATTCCTGTACATCATTTACGAACTAAAGACCTTTGGAGACTTTTCGAACCATGACGTCGTCCCCATAATCCAATTTGTTGGAATTTACTAATACCTCTGCCTTGTGAAAATTGTGATGATTTATAATCCTCTAAATTGAGCTTTTGTTAACTAGCTCCTTCGTTCTGGTTTGAGATTTTTTTTTTTTCAATAACTGATGCTGCTTGAACACCCGGGTTCATTTCATATTAAAGAAAGAGTAACAGCTTTTAGAACAATAGAGAAAATTTGATCAAATTGGGATAAAAATTCGGAGTTTCTCTTATTTTTTGCAAAAAAAAAAATCTCGAATAGCTGATACAAATATATTATGCAAATAAGAAAGCTGATGATGTCATAATTACCCAATTTTCGGCTTTTCGTTTGCAAAAACAAACAAACAAACAAATAATCGATTTAATTTCTGCAGTGAAAGTAACAAAATGTTAATCTTGATTGAACAACTGCAAAATAATAATCAGTCAGACATAATTTGGGATTTGATGCTGAAGAGTAAAATTGTGTTTGCTCAAACACAGGAAATTTTAAGATTTTTATGCATAAACTACACATGTTGTGATTTAATGATTATCATCAACTACCCAATTTGCATACTCATTCTGGCTATTCAAGAACTGTTCTGTGAAAATCGCGAAAGTTCACAAGTTCATTTCCGTAATCGTTTTCAAATTTTGACTACCTTTTCATTGATGTGGTTATAAGATTACTTTCTTTCCTATCTAAACCTCCCTGGAAAGACACCAATATCTGGCTGAAGCCAACATAGTACATACACTGTAAAAACATCGGTGTTAGATTTAACACCACGGGTGTTAAATCTAACACCGATCAAACTTCAATAAAGGACCACACCCACAGGTGTTAAAAATGCACTGTGATGGTGTTGAAAAGTGTTCACCTGACACTTCGTGGTGTTAATTTGACACTGTACCTGGTGTTATTTTGACGCTGTACTGGTGTTAATTCAAAAATGACACCACATGGTGTTGATTTGATATTTGCTGGTGTTAATATCGATGGTTTAACACCCGTCCAGCTTCAATAAGGGACCACACCAGCTGGTGTTACTTTGGTGTAAATCTATTTTCACATTTTTTCAAAAATCTAGTATTTGAATGTAAAATTCTTGATCGTCTTGTTTAAATTAAAAATCAACAAGAAGTGCAGTTACTAAGAAACTCTTCAAAAAACAGTTTAAAATTTGAAAATGACACCCGTAGGAAATAATTTAACACCATAAATGAGCACCGAAAATTTAACACCAGCTCGGTGTTCACTATTTAACACCGGACTTTTTGCAGTGTACATTTAGCTGCTCCGGAATTTTCTTTTAACTTGAGCATGGGGTCGATCATGGAGATAATAAACAGTCATGTTAGATTAGAAGCAAACCATCATCAAAGACAATGTTGACTAATAAATATCAGCTATAGATGTTTTTTTCCCCCGCAAGAAGGGAAATGTTTGCCAAAACGATTTACAATAGGATTGCATTCGGCAGCCGTCTACGAATCATCATAGCTCTGCTAGACTTTAACCGCACTACACTTTGAGGCGAATAGGCCCAATGCAAACACCACCAGAGTAGACAATGCACTGTTCTACAAGAATGAATTTGTAAATTGCACAGTTTCTACGGGGAGGCTGTGTAACTTGCAGAATCTGTTTACCATTTTCTCTGTTGATCATAGCAAGTCTCTTCTGTTTTCTTTTGTGATGGTGGAGGGGGGAGTGATTGTGGCTTTGGGTTTTGTTTTGATTTTATTTGATTTGATTTGTTGTTGCTGTTGTTTTATTCCTCCTTCCGCCCAGTGAAAGTGAACAAGTGAGGGCGGCAGACAAGAAAGGCTTGCTTCCTTTTGTCATCTTTACAGTGGACGTGATCTAGAATGCTTCAGGCAGCCCGGCCTTCACAAGGCGGTTTCCATTTGGTTCGAAATTTCTCCTATGAGTCCAGATTCCTTCCTTGGAATTTCAAAAATAATAATAACAATAATAATTCGACTGTAAAACCGAATGGCTGAAGTGAAATGATAAATGTTTTGAGATACTTCCTTGAAAAAAAAAAAAAAAAAAAAAACAGCTCACTGAATATTATCCTCACAGTCCCAAAGAGAAAAGCTAGAAGTTTCTTTTCATCAAAAAACTAAAAAAATAATAAAAATAAAAAATCTTGGCAAATTATCAAGAAAAAAACAAAAAACGATATACTCTAGTATTGAATGTAAAACTTTGCTAAGGCAGGAAAACTAACAACAAACAAACAAATGAAAAGACTCTACGGTCTCAAAATCTGGCTCATTAAATAGTTTGCAAACTCAATTTTGACAGATATGAACGCTTCCATTGCTGCATTCATAAGTATAAGCTTTTCAAGTTGTATTCTATTAGACTACAGATTCTTGCATTTTAAGTGTTTATTATCATCATTATTACTATTATCATTATTATTATTATTATTATTATTATTATTATTATTATTATTATTATTATTATCATCATCATCTCCATCATCATCATAACTATCTTTATTTCATCATTTCAACATCAATATCTGATTCATCCCTCAATCAATCCATGGTTATTTCGTCAAGCAAGTCAAAAAGCAGATTTCTGGAGATACATACACATAAAACCCTAGAGAAAATTGATTATTCACCTGCAGAAACACAAGAGATATAGAAGTTGAGAGAGGCGTTTTTGATTTCAGTCGAAGATTTGGGCCAGACGTCTTGATCTTGAGACTACGAACATCGAATGGCCTTGGAACACTGTTAGCTGGAGAGCCGTCACGTTCAAGGAAAAATTCGTGTCAACTTTATAACCTTTCCTAGATCTGCGATGCGCACACAGACCACACACACACATACTGAATCCATTATATAAGATTATATAAAATCATTATACTCATTATGTATAAATCATATATATACATATATATATTATAGGTATATATGTGTGTGTATGCATATAGGTGTACATAGACCTATATGAAGAAGGAGAGAGAGAGAGAGAAGAATCATACAGAGGAAAAGAGAGAAGGAACTACAGCCCTCGTTCTGTTTTGGTTTTACCAGGGAGGTGGAAGAGCCACCTCCATGTTTTTACTGTGAAGATTGCATGTTCTACATAGAAGGATTTAAAAGATTCAGATGTACCAAGCAGCTGCACCATAAGTTTACATATGAATATAAACATCATGATTATATTTTATAAAATTTATATATTCAATCATATTATGTACTACATATCATACATCAATTAACATTTCATTACGTATTATGAATTATAGTAGTACATTATATACTAATGTATCCTCTTATGTTTCATAAGAGAGAGAAGAGAGGAAAGAGAAGAGAACGTGACAATGAAGGAGAGATGCGTCATGTGGTTTCTCTATTCAATATGATTGGAGAGTAAATTGGCGAGCCCTCCATTAGAAGGCGCAACCTGACGTTATCAATCACAATCACACCGAGCAGAGCTGCATAGCTCTGATTCTAGAAGGGCTATCCATCGGAGGAGGACGGGAGGAGGAGAGGTCGAGACGACATCCGTGTCATCGCTCGTCAAATCACTCTCTCTTCCCACGAGGGCCCCATGATATGTCCAGTCAATCATGCTATTTACCCCCAAGCTTGTATACACCGCAACTATATCAACTTGTTACATCATATACATTTACACGTACTTGTTTATATACTCATGTCTATGATTAGATACATACTGGGATATATATATATATATATATATATATATATATATATATATATATATATATATATATATATATATATACATGTTTGTGTAATGTGCAAATACGTATGCATATATACATAATATTTTATATATAGGGAGGCAGAGACATAGAGAGAGATTAGAGATGAGAGATGAGGAGGGGGAAGTAAAGAGGCTTCTTTTTTTTTTGGGGGGGGGAGGGACCAATAACCCGGTGTATTTATAATCTTGACTTTCCCCGGAAAAGTAGCAGCGAACCATCAAAACTTCTGAAGATGCCTCAAACATCATTGTCTTTGCACTCTCATTTTCTCTTCTATTGGTCCCGTTTCCATAGCGACGCTCCCTTGCTGCCTCCTCTAGCTCGCCTCTTTTCGCCTGGTGTCTGTTGCATCTCAACACCTCGCCAACCCTTCCTCCTCCCGACTTCTTTTGTGTCTTACACCTCATGTCTTCCTGACTCCTCTCAACGTCCAACCCCTCCCCGCCAACCCCCTCCTCCTCCTCCACCCTCTTCCCTTTCCGGACCAACCACCACTAACCATCCATCCTGTCAGTCTCTCATTACGACGGACACCAGAACCCGTCACCTACCGCCGTATCAGCCACACCGCAGGAAGAACGCATTTGCAGTGAGATTACGTGCGTGAACCTCGTCATTCCGTGCCTTGTAGCCGGTACATTACTTTTTTTGGTGCAGGTTGTATACTCATACTCATCCAGCCATGGCCAATGCGTGGAAAGAAGACTACATCGATAAAACTCTGATGAGTTCCGGCAACCTACAGCACGCCGCCATAGCCGGATTAGATGGCCAGATTTGGGCCTCATCTGACGACTTTAAGGTAAAATTTAGAACTTTTCTTTTCCACGACTTCCAGCATTTTCCCAGATTATATCTAATTATTAAACGTTCAAAAGGGCTTTGGCAGGTCCTTAAAGTTTGGGGGTATTGTGATTGGTTTTTAACGTTTAAAAAACGACTTTAAAGTTCATTTTAAACAGAAACCTTTCAGAATAATAAAAAACGCTTCGAAAACGTTTTGACAAAATATGTCAAAAAAACAAACTTGGAATGTTTCAAGAACGTTCTGAAACCGTCAACTTGTTAGCTGGTTTGGAGGGAAAGGATTTCTAACATGCTCTACCAGGGTCCAATTTCTCTGTGACCACTAAAGCAAATCAAATGGTGTTTTCTGTAAGACGTACGTTACAAGTTAAAGTTTCATACCTTGAAATTTCATTTGTATTGATTCAGCATCTTTAAATATATTACTGCAGAAAGTCCAATGTTTTTTTTTTCTGGATATAGGCCTACGTCCAGAAAACGTCCAATTGTTAGCTGGATTGGAGAGAAAAGATTCCTGACATGATCAAAGGTCCAACTTCTCTGTGACCACTGAAGCAAATCAAATTTTGGGTTTTTTTTTTCTGTAAGATGTACGTAACAAGATAAAGTTTCATACCTTGAAATTCCATCTTTATTGATTCAGCATTTGTAAATTTACTATAGCATACGGTGCAAGCCAAACGATAAATGTATTCTTGTACATAGTTTGATGCCACGTATCGACAAATAGTGTTATGAAATATATGATGATATATATATATATATATATATATATATATATGATATTAATCATGACAATGATGACGATGATGATGATAATGATAATAATAATAATAATAATAATAATAATAACAATAATAATAATAATAATAATAATAATAATAATATTGATACGTTGCATTTAAGTAAAAATAGGACAGAAAGGTGATATCAAATAAAAATATAACTCACTAAAATGCATTTGAAATAATTATACATAATATGTATTCACATCTACTTACATTCAAATACATGTATATATGACAAAAAGCTCGTTGTATAATGTAAAGTTATCGTATACTTTGACGAAGACACCCCGTCAATTACAAATGCTTTACAAACAATCATGCACAAAGCATATGAGCCAAAAAGTCGAAGAGATGTTGTGGTTATACGATTATACAAAGTGGGCATTTTTCCGAAACTATGGTTTATCCGTTCTGCCGGAGCCTTATATGGATCGAGAGACAGTTGGTGACTTTGTTCTGTTTTCTTCTGATCGTTTGTTTGTTTGTTTGTTTGTTTTTTTTTACGCAAGGAAACACAACGTTATTATCATGTATTGTACTGTTACATTGTCCCAGAATTAGTAATGTCTTGATGACGTCGTTGAGTCTTATCAGGTTATCAAAATGTTACACCTCGTTTAACTAGATGAGAACTCAAAGCGAGCCACATAGATGTACATGCAGACAATTTGAGGAGTATTAATTCACTCTATCAGAATTGTTAACAGCTTTAAGTCTTCGTCGTTCTTATTCGTCATCTTGTCCTCTATTATCATCAACAAATTCTTCCTGACTGTGTTTTTTTTTTTGCTTCAGTATTACAAGAAATCAAGTTGCTTTTAATACCATTTATTGTACAAAGATGAAGGTGATATTTTGCGACGAATGAGTACAGTTATAGTAGCTTTAGGGGTTTTCGTCATTTTAGTACTGTTGCTTCCTGTGCTCAATCTGTATCATTATTACGTTATGAACAGCAAGTGGGGAAAAAAGAAACTAACCTGGGATCCTATTCATGGAAAGTAAAATCAGGAAAAGAAAGCCTCTATAATACTAAAAGATATATATCTATGTTTCCTCGAGTTATAGCTTGACCTGTAATCCTATTTTTTCCTCTCTCTCAACCCAACAACACTTATGTACAAACAATGCATATCCAATCACGCACACGAAAATATACGTAACTCAATCCATACACACAACCTTACAGATTACACCAGCGGAAGTTGGAATGCTCATCCGTGGTTTCACGACTGGCGATTCGCTGAGGCAGAACGGTCTTTTGATCGGAGGTGTCAAGTACGTTCTGCTGCAGGCAGACGACAGTGTGGTACTGGGAAGGAAGCAGCAAACTGGCGTTTGCGCGGGAAAGAGCAGTACAGGTGAGTCCCCCCCCCCCCCCCTTCCTCCACACACAGAAACACACACATAATATAGGCCTACTCACAAATAAATGAATGGAATTTTCAAGTTACATCTGATATGAGAACGAGAAAGTTATATCAGCAAATGCTCTATACCACAACAGAGAAGCTAGTGATAATTTGAACACACTGGCAAAGAGATTTTATCATGACGTATGGTGGGATTACAACGTCGAGTGTTATTTGCACCTTAGAGGAACAGATTAAAAACTCAACATCATCTTGCTTTATTCTTGAGACGATAGACGATTTCAGAACAGAAAAAAAAATATTTTGGAAACTATTTTTTTAATATAATTATCGTGTTAGATACCAGCAGTAGAAGTGTAAGCATGATGATAACATATGGAAGAGTCAACATGTCGTTGCAGCAGAAGTTAAAACTGTGATAGAAGTCTATAGTGGATGCAGTAGAAACCGTAATAATAATAGCAGAAGTGATGATGTGAATAGCGTTGATTTTGCTGGCAACAGAAGGTGTTTGTGCAGGTTGATGGTTTTTTTTTTAAGTACTTGGTAGTATCTATGAACAGTTTTTGTGAATTGTGAAAATTGACTTTCAATTTAGGGATTCCCAGACAATATTCATGTTTTGCTCTCCCCGAATCGCAGCTGTGGTAATCGGTGTCTACGGAGCGGACCACGTGGCTGGAAATGCAAATAAAGCGGTTCAGTCCTTGGCGCAGTATCTGATTGGTCAAGGCATTTGAAGGACTCGCCCATTCATGCTCGAGGATCTGACGTGAAATAACGATGAGGGACAAAATGACTTATGTTATTTCATCATCTTTAATGCATCAATACCCGTCTCCATTAAAAATCCACGTTTGGAATAAAAGTAGGCCGGATACATACGCCAACAATCGCGTTTTTTGCCAAGAAATTTTATGACAGCAGAGTCTGCGACGCTGTATTTCATTCACCACTTTCTGCATTGCAAGAAAATTGGATTATATCGGAATTGTAGTATGAGGATATGCTGGAATCGTTCACCAATTCCAGAAGACTCGCCAAGTCCTTGCGGATGATTGACTCGTCTAAATGAAACGGCAATAATATGACTGAGCATGAGTCAGCGAATGCATATCCTAATTAGAGGAAGGAAGTTGGAAATGCATCTCGGGTTCGACACATTTTTTTAACAATTGAAATTGAAAAAAAAATGGAGGACATTTATTCAAATATCACGAAGTGTGATCGTTAGCGTAGGCAAGTTATTTAAAGTCTGAAATATGAGAGGGCGTGAACACGAACTTGTGACTGGAAGAGACCTGGGATATACCACCACAAGATAAAATCAGATAACTGTTCTCCGTGTTCCATCTTATATAATCATCCTTACGGCCGCATCATCTCAACTATCAAAAAGTATAGTTTTCAGATGAATTTGATGAACCATATCACTCACAGCTCAGAGGAATTTCAGTCCCTTTCTATGGACATGTGAAATTCATTGTGCCACCTTTTCCCAAAATTGGAAGCACTCCTGCGAAGCTTTAATATTCAACATGCTCTTGCTCAAACGTACCCATCCATCTGCAATGTCAGCAACTGATCATGGAGACAAAGTTGAACACTTGGGATGGTTTTCTGAAATCCTTCCTCGAAAGAAATTTCTTCCTAAGTCAGGATTGTTTTCCTAAGTGGTATTCTGAAAATCTTCTTTAAGTTTCTTTCTATTTAAAGTGTCTTCCTCACTTTTTTTCCTAAACTTAGGAAGAAACTTAAGAAAATATGCAAATGAGGATGAATCCTGGGAAGATAATATGCAAATTTCTGGCTTAGAAAGAAGTCGGTATTCTAGAATACACTGAGGAAAGAGTTTTAGGAAGATTATTAGGAATAAGATATAGTAAGCTGCAAAACATCGTGATTCATGGGACATGTTGCGCACACACATGTATTTAACATTACGTCATAGTCGTGATTGTCATTGGTTGGTTCCTTGTGATACGGCATTTCGTATTGGCTTAAGAAAGAACACTGGGCGGAGATAAGGATGACCTAATTGGCATTAAAGGAAGTTCCAAGGAAGACATTTCAGAATACCAATTCTGTCTTTCCCAGGCACTTCATAACTTTCTGACTAAGGAAGAAACTTAGGCTGATTTTCAGAATGCTACCCTTGAGTTTCACAAGAGGACTGGTCAGGTGAGGGAGAAAACATGTGGTATGTCTGTATGTTTTAGAAAGCATGGAGAACTTAACCTCCCCAAATAAGTACTTTCAGCAGTAAGGTTACAACGTAATGTTTTTCGAAATGAAAGAGAGGAAATGTCATTATCTGTTACATTGTATGGGCTTTGTAATCGTCAAGTACTTTGAAAGCATCCCCTCCACTTGAATGTCCCGTGGTAACCAACCATCCCCAAGCTTTCCAGTGTAATGTGCGCAGTGCGCACAAGGCTCTTCTGAATCACAGTTCCGTAATGAAACGTGCTATACTAGTTATCTTTCGCTCAGTTATTGACATAGTACAGAGAATTCAAAGCATTATTTTGTGTCAATCCCACTGAAAAAAAAGAAAGATTGACCACTGGAAAACATCCAAGATTGGTTTACCCATAGAAGTACATTGCAACATGTTCATCTAATCTCTATGGCTAACATTTGCCATCCCATTATAGTATGTGATATTGACTTTAATTTTTCCCTCATAAGACCAAGCAAATCTATCCTCGCTATAGAAACAGAGAGACATGTTTCCCCCTTTGTATACCCAAGTAAGAACTTTCTTCGAAATTTAATCAAAGATGTGAAACCCTTTTACAAGCTTTCATTTTTCTTACAAAACTTCACAAGGTGACGAAAATGATCACAATAGTGAATTCTTTTAATTAGAATATGAAAAAAAAAGAAGAATCTTTTTGGGATGTATCTGCAGATTGCGTAAACCTACCTAGCCTTTACACTGGGGACCAGTACAAATCAAACAAATTTAGACAAATGTGATTAAGACCCCGTCGAACATGCAAACGTTGTTAATACGGACAGGATTATACGTGATGGGATAGGGTATCAGGAGAATGGTGTTTAGGACTGTTCATATCACGAAGACATGTGCTTCCGGTGTTAAATTGAAGAAGGTTGTGCCATAAAGCATGTTTCCGCAAGCAAATGGCAAACTGTTGCACGATGTTTTACTTTGTCTTGTTTCTTTTTGACAGACCTTGAAGTAGGGGCAATATTTGGTCGCCTTGTTACAAACCTTCTAGGCATGACCTAATGTTTACATCTCAATATTGTCTTTTTCGTAAAGTATAGCGTTTCCTATCTTAACTTCTATGTGCATATTAGCCAATTGTAAAAGAAAATGGTAAAATATATATTATAATTGAAAACGTATCAAGGCCTGATAAGTTTCTGTACATTTATTATGATATGAGTCAAACATGTAGATATTATGGGTATATCAATCTTAAATATACAAGTTATCAATGTCAATTTATTCGTCCTTTTATTGGATCGCGATTTCTCGCAGTAGCATCTCGTATCCTACGGAGAAAACAAACTACCCTAAAGAATAAGAGTGCCATTGATTTACAGGCTCATCTGAACATGATTCTTTAGTGATAATTTGTGCACAATTGTTCTACCAGACAGATTAAGACTTCTCTATTGACTGCACAATGTAACGACGTGTGTTTCTATCACGTTCTTGTCCAAATGACGCTGGCACGAATCAATGTCAATCCTATATTCATACAAACACCCTGAATTTGTATCGGTATACCCTTCCAACACACACGCACACATACACACACAAATACACACATACAAACACCCAACCACACGCATACACACACGTACACAAAAACATCCACATACACAAACACACACACACACACACCTACACACACACACACATACACATACCAATACACATGCACGCACATGCGCACACCCAAACAAAAGCATTCTCCGTCAATTTTCATGTTGCTGTCAAAATGTGAACATTACAACATCTTGTACATCTTTGGAAGATGTGTACATAGGCAATTTTGTAGAATTGAAATCAAATTATCTTTGACTGTATCTTAAGACTTAACCAAATTATAAATCTTAGAAAGTTAGATTCTCATATCAAAACTGTTTAAGGCCTCTAGTTAACATAAAATTGTAGTCAATCATCCATGCAAAATGTGTAGAATCATTAAAAAATAAAATCTTGTTTAATAACTTCCGTTTTTGTTGTCCTCTATGATGTCCCTTTAATGTGACAAGCTACCCAGTATATTATGATGTGAATGAATTGATCTGTGCGAATCCTCGTGTATTCACACACCAATAGAAGTGTATATCATGGATAATAGTATGGGCGATGCTCCCAGTCAGCGCTTTAATTATGATCAGTGCGTCGCTATCACCGAGTATTAAAAGTACTGGCGTAACTCGTAACAGTGATTATAGTCAAGATAACATGGCATTTCGTGGGCTCCTGCCTTTTTATCTCCAAATACTCTGTAACTTACACACAAATGTTACGATTGTGTTTCGTGTTTCGCTTCCACGTAAAGCAGAGACCGATCAGACCAGCTGCAGCTGCTCTTCCAAACAGCGAGATTTCTGCTGCAATTTGACTAACCATGACTAACCTCTGATCAAACTACAAGGTATGTATGTATATGTGTGTGTGTGTGTGTGTGTGTGTGTGCGTGTGTTTGTATGTGTGTGTGTGTGTGTGTGTGTGTTAGTTATATCGACCATCTTTTCTCTCACACCAAATTGTGAGGATAGCGACGTCGACTCTATTCCCTTTTCCTGCTACTCTTTCCCCCTAAATGCATATAAATTTAGCTCAATGCACGTCCGCTGCATTTTTAAGAGGAAACTGGAATCCGGCATTGTCACTCATTTCATGTATTTATAAGTGTATTTATGTCTGAAAAAATTCCTGGAAACTGCTTTTTTCCCTAAATTTTCTAAACAAATTCCATTCATTATTTGTATCAGTCATTTATTCATTTATCTATATAGGAACTTTGTATCAATCTATTAATATACAGTCAATATTGCTGAAGTCGAACCCTATAGGAACGAGAGAAAAAGCTTCGACTCAAGTGAAATTTCAAGTTGAAGTTCAAGTTCAAACTAATTTCGTGTTTTTCCCCAAGTAAATTACATGTAATCGTAACTCTTACTTTTTTCAGTGACAGAAAAGAGTGCATGCAAATTTGTACAGAGAAAACAATAATTGAAAACTTAACAGTAACGATGCACATTGCACTATAGGTGCTGAGGTAACGAAAATGAAATAATTGTCAATATGCACCGCGTGAAAAAAAAAAAAAAAAAAAAAAAACCGGAGGGGCCCACTGAAAAGACAATGCTTGTAGAGTGTAGGCTCCTCTTGGATAAAAAGTTCGATGCAAAAATTGACCGAAAACAGCAACAAAGCAGCAAAAAAAAAAAAAATAAAAATGGGCAGCACAGAGGGACAGACGGACAAACAGCTAGAAACAAAACGACAACAGAGTAATAAACATCATAACATGAGGCAAGACCGGGACAGCAACAAGAATACTTGTAGGGAAAAACTGACTTAAGTAAGTTTGACTTACACAATAAATTTAACGAATGTTTATTTATATACATTTGGAGGGCAATGATTTTCTTCGACTTAGCCAATTTTTCGACTTGTGAGCTAAAGGTCGACTAAAGGCGAGGTTGACCTTACGTACTTATTCACAGCTGAGAATGTATTTCGGCACTTTTAAAGGATGGTGAGCTGTATGGCTTTTAGCACTGGACCCGGGCACATACAGGTGTTTGACCTGTAGTACAATGTACCATGCATGCAGTAAGCAATCAGGCTATTGGAGAGTGAATATTGAGTGTCACCCCATGGCGGCTATGCGTAGCCGACATCTTCCGGCAGATGTCATGCATGCGTTACCCTCTTCACAGCGTGCGCCCCACCCTCTTCTGTCAGATTCACATTCCGTTATCAGCACACGCACGTCACATACACCTCGTATCTATACGGGGCCATTTCAGATTCGCATTATGAACTCGATTCTTCAACGTGCTAGAAAGACATTAAGATTATACATATGCAAATCGTTGTAAGCCACAAGGCAATTTATATCACTACTAACACGTTATATACTTCCTAGCACTTCAATCTCCAATCACGTGTGATCAAACGGTCCCGAGGTATGGATTATCTATTCCAGATTTTTAATACTTGATTGTTCCTTTTGTTTTACAGTTGTTTACATCTCGAACAGACCTGAAAAAATACGCTTTCTGCCCTATGAAATTAATGTTGGTTTAGATGCTATATGAGTATCACGGAAAAAAGGGTAAAGAACTGGCCCCATACTTCTTACCAGGCGCTTCGTAGAATAGATATCTGTAACTTATCAAAGCACCCTAGTGCGTGACATACGTTGTGACGATGTGGCGTGATTACAGTGACTGATCGTTCCAAGCCAGTTTGTTCGATTCTGTCCCAATTTCAGGGTGTACCTTTCTTATTTAAATTGTTTGACCACTAAAACACATTATTTATGGAGCAGAGAGTATAGGCTGAAATTTACTCATTTTCGCCAGTAATTTTCGCCAGTACACTTCGAATATGATAACATATGGGGAGTCCATGTCTAGTACTTTGAAACAAAGATTGTCGTTTGCAGTTTGTAGTCGACTCTGAGAGTCATTTTCCAGTTCTGAATTCGTCTCGACACCTATCAGGGACGTGACTACAAACGAGAAATTATTGTTACAGTCTGAATGCGAACATAACGTGCGCTGTCAATAAAGGCGTCAATGTCAAGACTATTACATTGTGAATCATTATCCAACCTTTTCTATTGGTCTGGTAAAGCTCAGCGCAGTTAATGACTTTACAGGATGCCCTAAATATTTGTCAGGGTTGTAAGGGGAGAATTAGGCAAAATGAAAAAAAAAATATATATATATAAATATATAGCACAAAGAATAAAATATTCTTTCCCCTTTGCTATATGTATTAAATTATATATTTTAGGATGCAATAGAATTACTTTTCATCTTTTCTTGAGCATCCCTTTCACCAGGTGATAAGGAACACACAAGAACTTGAAAAACTCTGGATGGTAAGATACATTTATCTTCATGTCTTAGATTGTCTTCATCTTCCTCAACTTCATTATTGTTATCATCACCTTCATCATCGCCGTCATCGCTGTCTCCTATATCTATTTTCCTTTTGCATCTTCTTCTTCGTGGTCGTTCTCCTCGTCCTATTCCATCTCTTGTCCGTACCTTCCCCAAGGCTTTCCTAAGCCTCTACTTCTGCTCAGAATGCGCCAGCAGCGAGAAGTCACTGCCATTTTTTTCCCCAGCAGAAACGTACATGCTTGTGTTTTCTACTGGGCACGCTGAGAGCTGAACAGTTGTTCCCTGCGAGCCCCGCATCTGGAATGGCGTGCATGTTTCCTCCTACCAATTTAATGATGATGATGATGATGGTGATGATGAAGGAGGAACCGCAACTTGCTCACGTGCTACCAGGAAACTGGAACCTTATACTTGTTTGTCTCCCACGGAGAAGATAGTCTTCATTGTCTCGATGTTGAAGGCAGTATCCCATCATGTTCGATAATTTCTGTCTGTCTGTCTGTCTGTTTGCTTGTTTTTTTATTTGTTTTCATTGTTTGGATTTTTTGTATCACATTTTCAAGTTCAATCTAATAAGATGGTTGGACAGCCCATATTCCTCTGCACTATAGTTATGGTCTTCCATGGGGTCCAGTTATTGTATGTCCTTGGGGCTGACCACATCACCCGGGTTATGTGCACCTTGCCCTTTACGATGAATGAATAAAGCGGGATCTCATACGTGCGTGGGCTGTCACTCTATCGCATGGTACGGGACCTCCAGTTTTATATCCTATCCAAGGGACAGGGTGCAAGTGTACAAACCAAACAATAAATTAATTAAAGTTAAAAGAGAACGGAAAATGAAAACTTAAGCAGACCTAGGTATGGTATCTAAAAAAAAAATGCATGTAATCAGCTTGATCTACGAGAGCATCACAGATAAAAAGCACACAAAGAAATAACAGAATGATGAGAAATAACATAATTTTCTTTAGACAACAAAAACACTCTCAAATTGGCAACTTCTAAGTTTAATTTTCTTTCTGATTATAATCTAATATTTCTCCGCTATGAATTGCGCAATGAAAATTCAATTTCATGATGTCAGTGATTATGATGATATCTGCAGCGAAGTTCCCGAAGAGGACTTGGTTTGTTAAACAATGGAAGTCGCGTCAGGGGTGGTTTGGTTGAAGGCCTTAAAACTGGTCGGAGTGCAGTAATAGTTTTATGCTCTAAGGGTTCAGTTGATATACACGCTCTTGTGGTGTATGAGGCTGCACTTTCCCTTCTGCAATGTGCAACAACCTTTATCCTAAATATACACGTGCATGAAAATAGAAGCAGATGCATTCATAAGTGGGGTCTGCTGCCCAGAATAGATGGTGTAGTAATTACAACGTCATCACTCGACATGACAAGCGTTTTGAATGCGTGTTGTTTGTATGTATGTATGCTTGTATGTAGGCCCTATGTACCGTATGTATGTATGTATGTATGTATGTGCTTATATATTGTGTTTATATTATGTTTGCATGTATGCATTTACATATGAATGTATATGTATGTATGTATGTATGTATGCATGTATGTACGTAAATATATGAGGTTGATATGTGCAGCCTATACGTGTCTGATTGTGTGTGTTAGTACACAAACTGTCATGTGTGTCTATCTATTACGGTAATGCGCGTACTCATATCGTTCAAAAGTGGAGGGAGCTTTGAAAATGTGATTGGTATACCCATGGAGCTACGGTAGCTCCATGGTATACCTATGGACTTAAACTTACACCGTCTGTGTGAATGGCGAAAGATTTGAAGAAAATGGTGTTTTTGTCCCTTTCTTCGATGCAGACCTATACATAACAATTTTGTTGAAATTATGTCCCTCATCAAATTTGCGACACAGAGTGATTGTATGCTTTGCCAAATAAAGAGGGAAACTATACACCCGTTAATATACCCCTCCCTCCCCCCCCCCCCAAAAAAAAAGACGATAGATGCATAATTAAAAAAAAAAAAGAAAGCATTTTCAACATAAATGACAGGTCATCATGTGTTATAAAGCTGAAATTCCAAAGGAAGTCTGTCTTTGATGACAACAAAAACAAACGAAGGAAGGACGAATATGAATCATTTTCACAGAGAAATATGAGAATAAATTGAAATTGAAATTGAAATGAAATTATTTAATCGGAACCTCCCTCATGTCTACCTTCCTGAATGTGTTGGTCCTTCGATTCAAGATATGGCGCAAGTTTTTTTCTGATATCAATTATGATTACAACCTTTGAACAGCGTTGGTGGGTATAGTGAGATCTTTAGTCTTTCTGATTCTCTGCCTTTCATGTAGGTCTGTTACTTTTAAGGAGATGTGCTGCAACACATCCGGGTATTCCACGCATTTCTGCAAATCGCTCCGCTAAATTTGCACTCAGAGAGCGCTAGAGTCGAAAAGTTGAACGCCTTCTTTTGCAAAGATCAAGGCAGCATAAAAGAACATCGGTCAGAGACCTAACTGGCCTCAAACTACCCCCTCCCTCTTCTCTTTTTCCCTTTCTCTCTCTCTCTCTCTCTCTCTCTCTCTCTCTCTCTCTCTCCCTCTCTCTCCCTAACTATCTATACATCTATCTATCTATCTATCTATCTATCTATCTATCTACCCCCCCCCCCTTTCTTTCTGGCCTGGTCAGTGACTTCTCACTTCAGCTGCCCATAATATACCTGCCGCCTTCCTGGTTGGACATGGGGTTACAAAAATCAAAAAAATACAAAATGGAACTACACAAAGATGTGCACAACAGTTGCAGATACCATGCAGATCTGACAACAACACATGAAGCCCTCCTCCTGCTATACATTCTTTCCTTCATTAATATTATGATCAAAACCATTCACAGTCACCGAGAACATAGCAAATTCATGGAACGAGAGGAGATGCGTTATATCATGCCATCGGATTCACGCGTGGGGTGCTTCCCGAGAAACTTTGGCCGTTAATCTTGTAAATTCTTTCCGCGCTTAGAGTAAACGTGAAGTTATTCATGTCATCAGGTGTAATGGCACTCTGTGCACCGTGACAAGGTGCCAAATAATTCGCCTACAGACTGATGTCAAGGGAATTAACAAAGGGTAACAAATCATATGGTATAGGTTGTGATAATAATAACTATGATATAAAAGTTGTGACAGCAGCCATCGAGAGGAAAAAATGAAATATAAGCATGGTCAAACATTTTAGAACAGAACTAGTGGTCTATTTCTCATTTCCGTTTTTCGAAGCACAGCACATCATTATACTGTATACAATTGTGCATTAAATGGCATAATTTTAGTATTTTTGTGGAATCCATTGAATAAATTCTGTGATCTTGCTTTTTCTCAAAAATGAGAGTATAAGTGCATCATACATCATGAATCATCTGAATCAAATTGATGGTATAGTTTCGGTTGAGATGGGGTTTCAGGTTTCCAACGTTCTTTATGATGTCTTTTTTTAAGATAACGAGAAACTTGTTATGAAATATGAAAGAGCATATAATTCGAAAATCAATTCAAAGTTTATTTGAAGAAATTTGGTTTTGAAATGGCTAAGATAACCCAATAAACCTATCCCAATAAAAGGTGGGACCAATTTTTTACTATAGGAACGCTTTGTTTTACTTGGTGTGGTCTTTTTTTTCGATATCTCAGCCATTTCAAAACCAATTTTCATCTAATTAAGTTTGAATTCCTCTTAGAATTGTATGTTCTTTAACGTGTCATAAAGTGGTTTCTAAGTATCTCGCAAAATGTTACAAGCTGAATCTTCATCTCAACCAATTCTATACCATCTCCTTAGCCTACCGTCAGGGAAATTCATCAAAATCATCCTTTCCAAACGTCGGCAGTCCGGTACATTTTTCAACCTTTCATTTTTATGAACTTTTGACAGCAAGTTATGGAGAAGAAGAAACAGAAGTGAAACGTCAAAAGCAACAAGAAACGAAGTATTAGGAAGAGATAAAAAGTGCAAGCATCTTTAATCCCGATGGAAATGAATCGCATAGTCCCACGTACATCATGTTTTACTGTAAGATCTTTCGGTGTCAAGAGCATGTTAGAAATCCTCACAACCTAGACAGGCTGATGTTTGCCAGACATCTTAAAGGCAAACACATAATTACCTGAAAGGTAGCATTCTTGGGAATTTAGGAGGTGACCGAAATCGACACTTTTGAAACTTTTCAGATTTCGATTCTAAAATGAGAATGTTCAGGAAAGACGTCTCAGAAACATAAAACATGAAAATCACAATTTTTTTGTTTCTTGGGCGAAGCAAATTCATTAAACCCCTCCAATAAAAAAATAAACAAAAAATCACACAAATATCATAGTCTAAGTGATGATGGTCAATATTAATAGGGGGTTTTTGTCTTATTGTTGTTGAAATGACTGTTTTCTATTACTATTTCAACAGTCATTTTGCAGTCATCACACTCGTTAGACCCTGATGAGGTTCTGCCCGTATATTTTGACAGATTCGCTAAAAATCATTCAATGTTTTAGTAGATTCTCGTCGAATTCTGAGTAACAAAAACACATGAAATGTAAAACCACGGTGATGTCGCATGATGCCAAAACTATTGATAGATAATGCATGTTTACTGTATAATAACTAACAAACTTTTGTGTCTTTGAGGTCCTGACCAAGATAATAATAACTATAATTATAATGATAATAATAATGATGATGATCATGATAATAACAATAACAGTAACGATGATAATAATAATGACAATAATGATGATGATAATTAGAATAATAATGAGGAATTAAAGAAAGACAGAAATGATCAAAGCTATAGAGTTAATATCTAATTAAGATGGCAACGGAGGACGTTCATCCCTATCATTATTGTGCGGAATTCCCCTTATAGTGTGCAATAAAGCCAAAAAATACTGACTTTTTAGATAAAGAAATCAATAAAAATATACAACCAAGTGTCTTCCCTCTTTTTTTTTTTTTTGAGACATAAGATGGAACAAAATGATGGCTCTATCCATAATGGTTATGACTTCCAAGCGTATGTAAACGTAAAATTCACAGAAACACACACATCTTCATTCACTTACTCCTACATATTATCTGTTTTTTTCGCTAACACATAGGACCTTGCCTACATGTATGCCAAACGCAAATACCAGTTCAAAAATATCATAATAATGTTTTAAAAAGCATAACTCCCAACCCCTTTTCATGAAATGGAGGAAAGTCTTGGGCAATGCCAAGGTGAATTCGTCGAAAGGTTTGTTTACCTCGGCGTACTTATTGATGTACGATGGACATGATTGCGTCTTAATATGCGATTTTGATGGGATGGAATGCTTTGAATGCAGACTACATAATGGAAAACATATTTTCCCAGATGCCCGCCTACACACATCTCACAAACTACCCCATCCTGTTGCCGTTCCACCACCATCCTGAGGTTGGCTGAACCTTTGTCAGCAATTCGCCAGTTCTGAACAAGCCGCCGCCGTGTGGTGCCTATTGCGAGTCTAGTCTTGACTGTGCGATGGGCGTTTTTCGGACGCCGCGCGCCGCGCATGCTTGACATCGCAGAACGCATTTTCACGAGCATGGCGCTCGTGTTGAATTACCGCTTTCCCCATATAGGGGTCGCGTCGCCCCGCGCGACAGCCGGGAGGCACGGCTCACCGTAAATGGCGCTCCTGGGATTCGGTGGTACGGAGACGCTGAGAAGAGTGGGGTGTTTCCAGTCAATTGGATTGGTATATGATGGCCCACTAGGGTGTGGGTTCTGGCTGACTGAGAAAAGCCTGTGCCATGTTTTAAAACTTTTATTTTAAGCGAGCGCGCAGCAAAGAAGAAGGGTTGCAAAGACATAATATGCAGAGAGAGAAATAGATAGAGAGGAGGGGGGGGGGGGGGGATCAAAGACCTGCTCAAAGACCGAAGGAGCTATTGAGTGAAGAGGAGGATTATGCAGAGACTGACAGACAGGGAGGGTATTTTAAGGCATTCACTCCGACGTTGTTATGACGGCACTAATCAAAGCTGGTTCGTTTATAACCAAAATATCCTGATTCTTGAAAACATTACCAAGACCAGCAAATTTCACCCTGCCTGGAAGGCATTTAATTGAAGATATAAGTCCGCTTTCGTGAACATGTGGATTGAGTGAATGCATCAATAATTAGTAGAACGCACCAGTCAGCTGCCAGTGAGAGTCTAAGTGAGGAAAATCGGACAATCCATTCTAAAGTTAGGCATTTTTGAAGTTTCTGCTCTGTCACTTCGAGAGGAGAAGATAACTCTAGCTTGTGATGTTAAATGTGTAGAACGATAAAGGAAATATAGAGAAAATTCAATAATATTTTCCCTTTTTCGCATAATAACAGAACGCAAGACTTGAATCTTTCAAGAGGCAGGGGGAATAATATTACCCTTAACATACAACAGCAGCATGTTGAGGAAATTTGCATTTCTATATTTTCCTTATTTTGTTATACGCATGTGACTGCATCATACACTGTAGCAGTCTTCTCATCCAGCATTGACTGCGCAGATACTTTAAAACATTCATAATTTTTGAACGGATTGTCAGATTTTCTACAAACTCTCATTGATGTGTTCTATAGGTATTGCTGCATTCAATCAATCCACATGTCAATGAAAGTGAATGGACTTGTCTTTTAACCCTTTCTGCGCTGTGGACTTTTGACAGTGCACTCTATGTGTCCTTCTGGGCCACTCGGCACTCACAGCATACGAAGGGTATCTCAAACACAGATATCTCATTCGGAGTCTGTAATTGGTGTACAGAGGGCGCTCTTTTTATGCAAACAGTTTTTTTTTTTTTTTTTTTACAAAAATGAAACAAATGAAACAAAATACAGTACGATGTGTGAATGTGATCCTGGGTTCACAACACGTTAATGACTCTGCAACCAGAAATTAATAAAGGGATTGTATTACGTCGTATAACATGTTGCTAATCATAACATAAAGGGAGGATTAATTATTTGTATATATTGTGATTTTCCATGATTATTTCTCAATAAAAACAAAATTATTTTAAAAAGTCATAGTAATTAAAGCACTCGGGAAATTGTGAGGAGACGTGACTGATTCATTTAAACTAATTTCCACAGTTGTTGCGCTGGATACTAATGTCTCGTGAAAATGTGCAAACGTTGAAAGTTCACAATGCATGCAATTTGTTCTTATTTGACAACTTATTTAGTAATCCAACATTTCTGTTGATATTTCCGTTTTATGCTATTGATTTGCTTTCTAAGCAAAACAGTTTCCTTTCAAAACCATTTCAAACGGATATTTCTTTCATAGGAGAATTAGTATTTATCTCAGGGAATCTGTCTAAGCAGAAGGGAGAGGAACATGCCAGCAACATCTAAGTGATAAATTTAGAATGAGTATTGAAGGGTTAAAGGCATAAGTCACCATTTGGTGATGAAACAAAAACCCAGAATTAGTGCTTTAAAATAGATCTAAAATGTGAGTTAGGGATAGAAACAGCCAATGTAAAAATTTGAATCCGTATAATCGATGTGAAGTATTGTTAAGTACACAAAATGTGAACAAAAGTTATAATAAGAATGCTTCCAGACTAAACCGTCTACAGTTATGGTTTATTGAGAAAAATACTGATATCTCTTTATATTCTAGGCTTTATTGCGAAAAGTTTAGATGGTAGGATGTTTAGAGATACAACTGACCTACACGTATGCATCAAAATTGGTATCTTGAACCACAGGACCTTTCAAGAATGAGATATTGAAAATTGAACATTAGTGAATTGTAATTTTTTTAAAGCAACAAAACTCACTTATAGCGATAGTAAGACAGTATTGTGATAATAAATGCGTAGAATATTGATGGTGAATCAATGAAACACACACACACACACACGCACACACACCCACACACACACACACACACGCGCGCACACACTCACACACACACGCAAAGAATTAAATTGGGCAATGAATAAATTGAGACGAACGACGGCAGTTTGTCTATGATCATAGTGATCAGTAGAGGGCGATATTCAAACGAGGAACCGGGGACAGGGTCTTCCTGTGTGATGATTGCAGAACACATACCGTACTAAATCTCTTCTCAACTACTAGTTGCTGCTCTCCTGGTTTAATTAAAGAGACAATTCACAGAACATACTATACACTGTTTCTAGCAAAGGAGATTTTACATGGTTTTACAGTTTTTAAAGTACAAACTTATTCACAAAACACGACGCTTGACCTTCTGAGCTCCCCAGAAAAAGAAGAATTGAATTATAAAGAGATGATGAGTAAAATCACAAGACTTTTTGGGGGATGATGGAAACAAAGAGATTCAACTGTAATGGGAAGATATATGCTTAAAATTATTCTTTGTCTAATATATATTATATTTGTTTGTTTACGTCCGTATTAGAGATTCCAATGTGGGAAGTGACAGATTTTAATAATATTTGTTTTGAATTTATATGGAATGGTAAAGATAGAATTTAAAGGGAATATGTTATCAGGATTATAGTGAGGGCGGCCTTGGAATGACAAATTTTGAATTATTTGTTAAGACTCAAAGAATTATGTGGTTGAAGCGATTGTGATACGGTGAGAACACTATGAGATGGAAACTCTTTTTTTTTTATTACATCTTTAGGACTTTTGGAGGAAGATTCATATTTTTGTGTAATTATGATATAAGATTATCAAAGCTTAAAGTATCTTAGTTTTATTTAGAAATTTTGAGGGCATGGCAAGAAAATTAATGGAGAATAACGGTTACCGGAATAATCAAGAAGGTAAGATTATTGCAACTGATTGACAAAAAATTGCCCTACATCGACGTAAATAAGCACTGAATTGATCAGTGTTTTAGTTTAGTAGCCATGATAAAAATCATAGACGTACATACTCGAGCAGGATTCGAACCTACGACCTTCTGATCACCAGACAGGCGTCATCTCCACTAGACTACCGAGCTTTCGACAGACAGGCTTGTGCCTCCGTGCCACCAGGGATGTGTACAAGGTGTAAGCATAGTGTGAGCTTAGATGTAGTGAGCGCACTCATGCTATATGAAATTTGTATACTAGTAATGGGTGTATGTAATAATAATAATAATTCACAACATTAATAGCGCGTTATTACATAAAATGTCTCTAAGCGCTATGGGAAAAAGAAAACAATAGAAAGGGAAGAAGAGGAAAGGAAAGAGAGAAAGAAGAAGGTACAGTTTCAATAACGATATAAGACATGAGACACAGTCATAATACTACTCAATAAACAAATACGTTTTTAACATGGATTTAAATTTGTCTACTGAGTGTATGTGTAGTGTATTCATAAATAAGTGTTTTTGCATGTGCATGGATAGTACTATTTTGTCTTAGGGTGGATATTTGACATGTTTCTTGTGCATTTACGTTTTGTGAAGCATGTGTAGGGGACCTATGTTTGTGTACGCTATGTATATCGGAGAGAGAGGGGGAGGGAGGGGAGAGAGAGACCATAGACAGAGAGAAGAAAAAAAAAACCGAGTGGAGAGTTTATGATTCTGGAATGTTTATGTTCTAGAGTATACAATGTTGTTCCTGTAATGATTATGAACTTAGTCTGCACATTGCCTCTTTAATAATGTCAAGCCTCTTTAACATTTTCACAGATTGCATTATGGATCATCACGGATCGTCGTTCCGCGGTATTATCCGTGCTGTTTCCGGTATCCTACATTACGGTGTTGACACCGTGAAGTCATTCAGCATGAGCCTTGACCTTCCGGCATATCCGTGGAAAGAAAAACAAAACAAAATAAAACAAAGCTTGCGGTATGCCCTATGTATAGTAAAACAGCCGCTTATACGTTGAGTTACGTCCGCCGCGGATAAACCCTTCAAAAAAAGTTTGGAAATCTGACTTCAGTTGTAAATTTCTCCAGTTTGTAAGCACTATACAATACATGCTTGATATCAATGGAAAGATTATTGAATTCTCTTTAAAATAATATCCTATACTCATATGATTATGCTATCAAGTAAAGGGCTGCACTCAAAAGTGTCTGATAAGGTCTGCATTGAAAAGTTGCAAAATGAAAAAGAACGGTCCTTATGAATGAGAATAGTCGTGAAGATTAAATAGTGAACATGTTCTGTTGTGTTATGTCTTTTGCTCTCAACTGGTCAGCCACGAAGGCAAATTTCAATAGAAATCTTAACTTCGTATTTAAGTTTTCAGTGGTGCCATGCCAGGCAATTTTGATAGCTCATCATGTTTTATGGTTGTACATCATGCCGCGTGTGAGCAATGTTCAAAAAGCCCGCGCCATAGGGCAAATCGAAGCTGAGATGCTTCAAAAAAGATGACAACGCAAGACCACATAGAGCGAGACTTGTGCGCAACTTTCTCGAGAGAGAGGGCATCACTAGAATGGACGGGCCTGCATGCAGCCCCGACCTCAACCCCAAATGCAACGACATTGGCAGGACTCCGTTAGATACTGGTTGACAAGTGGAACGCCATTCCTCAGCAGCGAATCACGAGGCTACAGTATTAATCAACAGCATGAGGACACGGTGCAGGAGGTGGTGCAAGAAGCACTTTGGTCGTCCACCAGATACTGAGCCCAGATCATGCTCATTGACAATATAAAGACAAGTTAAAGGGATGGTACAGTATTGGTGGAGATGAGAATTGAGCGTTTAACTTTTTGCAAGATTCCAAGAAAACACACTTTATGAAATAGTACAGAGCATACCATTCTAAGAGGAATTCAAAGTTTATTTGATGAAAATCGGGTTTGGAATGACTGAAACATCCAAAAACAAAGTAAAACAAAGCGATTGTAAAAAAAAAAAAAAAGTGTTGGTCCCACACTTTATCGGAATCACTCTGTTTTGGATATCTCAACCATTTCAAAACCAATTTTCATCAAATAAACGTTGAATTCCTCATGGAATTACATGCTCTTTCAAATTTCATGAGGTTTCTAATTATCTCACCAAATAATGTTAGAAACCTGAAATTAGGTTTCAACCAAAACTATACGATCCCTTTAAACATAAAGTAAAGACAAAATAACAACAAAATGAAGACAAAATAAAGATGAAACTCCAATAAAATCAAGACCATGCCATTTCACTTCTTTATGTCTTTGTTGTGGTTAATGTGGCGAGGTTCAATGAGATAAAATGGTTTGAGTCATGATCGTTTGTGTTTGTGTGTGTGTGTGTGTGTGTGTGTGCGTGTGTGTGCGTGTAAGTGTGTGTGTGCATGTGCATTCCTTTTCTATTCAAATTTTACACCAAAACTGTAACTTGAATTGTGATTGTGGCTTCTTGTAGCTGTCTTTGGTCAGATACTTTTGTGTTCACAAAATACGTGTTTATATACAGTGGCTGTCTATCTCTAATTCTCTCTATCTTTGTATACTATATACATGTACATGTACAGTACTCTCCGCATAATCGGGTAGGCTCTAGCAGAGCGTTTCTTACCCAATTAAGCGGAGTACCCGATTAACAGAAGAACACGTCTCATTCACAATTAACACACAATAAAGTGTATGTACATAATGCATTGTACACTGCACCAAACACCCACACTGTATGCTTAAGCTTGCACAACACATTATTTTTATACCGCACAACACTCTTTTTATGGACAAATAATATGGTTTTAGAAAACTTTGTCGTTTGAATATGGACTCCTCGCTAAGAAGCAGGCGTTTTCCGAAATGAACACTTCTATCATGTAGAACGTCGGGTTACTTTTCGATAAGTGAATGCATGGGAAAAGCAAAATTATGAAGCTGGTGCATGACCTGATTTTCGTTGCAAACTTCTCGTGTTGTAAAATGTTGTTGCGGAGTCAGGGAGGAGCGCAAGTGTGTTCAACTCCTGACTGACTATGCAATTGGAATGCCAGCTACATTGTGTAATGTTCGTTTACATGTGGCAAGTCGGTACTGGTACAAGTGTTTTCATGTCTAGGCTAATTACTCGCAAAATGATCGGTCTTCTTAGCAGATTAAGCAGAGAATGCGATTAGCCGTGGCAATTTTGACATTCATGGTTTCTTAAAGTATTATAGGGCCTATCTGCGATAAAATGTGGGTAGAAATTAGATTAGACGAAAGTTATTTACCCGTTTATGCGGAGAGGCAACCCGATTATCAGGTAATTTTAATGTGCATTGGAACTGATTTTGACATTTCTACCCAATTAAACGGAGTACCCGTTTAAGCGATACCCGATTACGCGGAGAGTACTGTATCTATAAACATAAAACACACACACACACATACACACATACATGTACTGTGGAAAACCTAGGTTAAACCTAGCTTCTACAATAATGACAAATTAAAATAATTGTGTACACATACATGTACTTACATGTACAGTATTTGCTTGGCATTTATGCTGACATAAAACATCAATTTGACATCAATGAAACTTTGTGAAACAAAAATAACACAGAGGTCAAAGTGTAGAAACAGTAGTATTTGTGAGAAAACAAGCATTTATTGTCATATCAAGTTTGTCATTATGATGCATAAACAGTAGTATTTGTGATCCAAATAAATGCCCATGGGCTTTAAAACTCTGGTGCTCGGCCACTTTCACCATCCCCCCCCCCCCCTCCCCCCCCCCCCAAAAAAAAAAAAAGAAAAGAGGGGGGAATGCAAGAAGATGCATAACTTTTTAGAGATCAATCACAAGTGAGCATTGACCCTCGACCAAATCAACCCCTACCTCCTCCTCCCCCCCCCCCCAAAAAAAAAAGAACAACCACAACAACAAACAAACAAGCACTCAAAATCTTCTGCAACTCCTCATGTAAACAGTGAACCCACCATGACCACAATATGTAATATTGTGCAACACTTGAGGTGGTGAACAGTAACCTTGAGCAAGGGCCTACAGCTTCTGTCATCAGTATGCTTCAGACACACTGTGGTACATTCACTAAACCTTGAGCATAGTAACCTTGAGCATGGGCCTATTGCTTCTTTCATCAGTACGCTTCGGGCCCACTGTGGTACATTTACATCTCTTTCTCCAGCTTGGATGAGCAACGGTATTACGCAAAGGAAATGAGGAACATCCAACATGACTGCTCGCAATGGCTGATTGCTAACAGCTTGCTGATCACAGCTTCCAGATGTAAACCCTCAATCCTGATTATGGACAGAAGGAAGTACAACAAAACTACAGTGCATTGGACGATGGATCGCCAGCAAGATGAGGAGCACCACCCGTGGTCATCCCTTTTTCATTCCCCGCACGGACCTTTAAAGGGTCTCTGGGTCAAAGGCTCGTCCTATTTGCAGAACAACTTCCTTCCTGATACAAGCTTAAACCTGACAGAGAAATATAATCACAAGTTGTTGAGTGCCGGAACATGGGCATAACATTATCTTTAGTTTAGTGTTGGCAGATATTGGATTCTCC
Source organism: Diadema setosum (assembly GCA_033980235.1). NCBI lineage: Eukaryota > Metazoa > Echinodermata > Echinoidea > Diadematoida > Diadematidae > Diadema > Diadema setosum. The sequence goes on along the minus strand of CM067079.1, from coordinate 21,937,069 downwards.
GTCACGAGTTCGTAACTTGAGAGCTTTCATCAACTTCAAGCATGCAAATAGTATCAAGATGTTGTCATTATACTTAATACATGGACCACACAAATAAAAAAGAAACCAAAAGAAATAGAAAACTTACAAACCCTTAAAGGGGACCTCCGGATGATTTTCAGACTTTTACATTTGAACAACTATAAATTAGTTATACCGAGTACAGAGTTTCAGAATTTGTAGTGATTGGGTTGAGGAATAAGAATGTTTTCAAAATTTACAACAAATTGCAATGAACAAGGACGATGACATGGCAGCCTCACCATAAGAATGCGAGAGTCGGGGCTCAAGAAAGCAGAACAAAAGAAGATGGCATGCATACATTCTACACAGGTGAACTTGTTAAGCAAGTGGTATTGTAATGGAATTACACTGCTACATTGCTAAAATATGTGAGGCTCCTACGTCATCAACACTGTTCAGTGTAATTCGTTTAAGATTTTTTGAGAGTATTGTTTCTCTGCTCAAGGACAACAATAAATTCTACAAATCTATACATGGAGCCGTTGATTTATGTACTGTAAAAGTGGATATTTTCACGTGACTAATTTTTCGCGCTAGGCCGGGTCAGAAGAGTTTCGCGTGTTTTTAATTCCGCGGAATCAAGACATCACGCACAGGAACGTATGGCAAGCAAAAATATTCACGTGTTTTTATTTTCGCGCTAGTTTCTGGTTGCGCGAAATGCGCAAAAATTTCAACACCGCGAAAATTTCCACTTTTACAGTACTACTTGATGTGTAATTATGAAAATCGTCTGGAATGCCCCTTTAAAGACTAACAACTTTCAAAGGGTGCTGCCCCACCCTCCTAAGGCTGGTCAGCCCCCCCCCCCCCCCAACAAACACTTTAAAACATTCTTTACGTAGTTGTGTGTTTCCTAATTCTCCTAATTTGGAACAATAAAAACATCAGTAAAAACAAATATAACAGTTAGAATTTTAATAGTGCTGTTAATAGCGAGACAAAGAATTGTTAACAAACTATGTCATAACAGCATTCATGATCACGGAATAAAAAGTCCCTTTATTTTTGACCTGCACATTTATACTGTTCCTGAAATACCAGGCTCGGCATCATAAACTCTACATTCTCTGCCAAATACTCTGCAGATTTAAAGTTTGAAATATATAAAGGCCTCTATTGTAGGAACACACATAACATTTCTTCCTGTATTCCATAACAACATGTTTGACATAAGTAAAACTTTAAGCATATGATATGTGACAATGACATCACAGTGATAATTATGCATGCATATCCATTTTGCATACATTTCTTCTTCTTTTTTCTGTAACAAAATATACAAGTTATTTGGGTATTATATAATAGGCTTTATTCACTACACATCCTTTAAACATGTCATGGCAACATCTAGTACCGAGAAAATCAAAGATAACATACATATAAATGCCTACAAGAGTACAATAAACAAATTGTAATATTTGCGCTCTTAGTACTAAGGTACTCAACATAAGTAAGATCAACTCGAAATGTCGACTGAGGGCCGAACAGTAATCCCTCCAAAGATCTGGAGAAGGATGAACACCTAAATACCTGGCTCTCAAAACACACAAAAAAATACTGCATCGCATCGTATTTGCGAGGGTAAATCAGACAACAGCCCACTGAAATTTTTGGCTCAATGTCATTCTGTCAGTAGGGTCTTAATGGCAGCCAATTAAAAATAGTGTGTCTTTTGTTAATACTGAATACCGATACTATATATGAATGTTCATATAACATGGGCTGTTTTCAGCCAGGTAGGAGAGAGCCAAGACAAAGGATACAATGTGAGAAATATAGATAAAGAGAGGTTGAATTTGCACATACACAATGTACCCAGAGACTCCAACCCAAAGCACCTTCTGATCTGGAGATTCTCCCGCCTGAAACCCCTAGCAAACGGGAGACTCCAACTTGATGTGTGCGAAGCGCGAAGTTCCTAGGGTTCTAGATGCTCTCTTGTGCTATCTAAGGCTTATTTTTTCAACATACGATAGAAATGAGTAAGAAATCCCTTCCAACGGGAGACAAAGAGCCAGGGCGGGAGAAATTAGATCTCAAACGGGAGAACGGGAGATTTTGCAAAAATAGGTTTTCTGCGGGAGTTCTCCCGTCGAAAACGGGAGAGTTGGAGTCTCTGTGTACCAGTACAAGAAAACAGAGTGACGGTGTGTAGAAGTGTGTTCATTATCACGGACAGAGATATCTGACAAGGCATTGTGTACTCAATCTCAGATGTGTCTGTCAAGTGGTAGGAGCAGTAGTAGAATGAAGACAATAATACTGCGCTAAAAGTAAGAGTGATGTAAAACAACTTTGAATTCTGCACGGGTGACATTGAGTATGCGAGTATCATGATTAAGAGGGCTGTAATATTTTCTGTTTTGTTTCATACACACGAAAAGAGAAGCAAGAGATTACATGTTAGTACCAATGGAGAGCGTATGAAGGGGGCTACAGAGACTGTGCTCTAACTTTTATACTTTTATCCTTTTGCCATATTTTCTAGGCATGCTAGAAAATACCCCTTTCACATGTAAACAATAATCTTGACTTTCTGCATGCATGTTGTCCCATATGCAAAGAACTAACTTTGCACACAGCCTTGTAGCACCGACACAAGAAAAGAAGTGAGCTACACACATGCCCTCATGCAGCATATTGCATCATGACAAGTCAAGCTTCCACAACCTTTGACATTGCCAGGAGGGGCAGACATGGTGTCCACTGGCAAAGAGAAATTACACTAATAAAAGTTACACTAATAAAAGTTGTATACAATGTATATCTCAGTAAGTGTGAAAAGCATGTTACTAGCATGATATTAGTAGCCTTTGTTGTGGTACATAGATGACTACACACTTCCATTTCAGTTGACTTGAACCACACTGCCCAAAACTCCATTAAATTTATACCAATGTAACATACAGACGTAAATGAAAAATGCTATTGTCATTGATGAAATGCACACTCAGCATCCTTAAAATATGCAAACGAACAACAACGAAAAATAAAGAGAGAAGGTAAAATAAACACAACAGTGAAGTACAGGTACATAAATGGTACAGATATAAAATGATGCGATGTACATTTATGAATGCAATCTTATTTGAGTTTACACAAATTGGGTGTATGATATGAGGCAAAGAGAATGTATTAGTGGATGATCAAGATGCAATAATTGGTCAGTGTACGGCAGTAATGTTCACTTCTTTGGGTATCATGACTGACAAGTCAGCAACAAATCAGAAATTAAACCTTACAATACCACGGTACACTCTACAAGGAAATTCAAGATGCAACTCTACAAAATGTATGTAGCCTGCTATTTGAATGCAATACTGTGATCAGCATGTTCAATGTGTTGATCTCAAGAATGAGATTTGGAAAAGCTGAATGTAATGGCTGTACAGATGTGAAAGCCTCATCAGTGATTTTCGCAAACTTTTAAATCTTCATGCGATAATAATTAGTACCACAGCAACAAACTTTGCAGCAAATCTTTGGGCCACACGCAGACAAACAGTTTTCTTATCTTTCAAACCCACCAACTATGTGTATCTCAATTCAACCCATTATTGCAATACCTCCGCCAAGGGAGGAGGGTATGTTTTCGTTACCGCTGGTTTGTTTGTTTGTTTATTTGTTTGTTTGTTTGTGTGCAAAATAAGTAACTCAAAAAGTAGTTAATGGATTTGGATGAAACTTGCAGGAAAGGTTACGAATGACACAAGTAACGAATGACTAAATTTTGGTAGTGATCCAAGAATTTTTTGGGAATTTATGGAGGATTTTTTATAATTGGACAGGTAGGGTCAATGAACTTGGGAGTTCAAGCTGCGCATTTTTGAGGTTTTCAAACGCGCACTGAAGTGCGTGCTCTAGTTTCTGCTAGGGCAAGGCGCGCCACGCAGCTGAAGGTTTATGACTTAACAAAGGCTCCTATATTGGGAAATCAAGCAATTTTACAGCATGTTCACCTATGGGTGGCAATCACTGACCTCTATGGAAGATCCCTGAGAGCTTTTCCTCAGAGGTGGAGAGGAGAAAAATCTCTCTTTTTGGGAAGAGCAAGATCAACAGTGGAAAGTAGCTGCTTGGCGGAGGTCTGCGCTCTCAGAGTACTTTTCTAGTTCCACATTACAATGCCTAAATAGATCCTTGTCATTTGATTGGCTGCGCCTTGTTGAATGTCCATTGTACTCACAAACATTCATTATTTGTATACTATTTCCCCGAAACAATAATGACATCAAATACAGTTATTCTTGCATTGCTCTGGGGAGCAGGAATAGTATGAAACAGGAAACCTTTTTTCAAAAAATATCACCAACCCGTATGGGATAGCACCACCAAATGTTCATGGCGCAAACATGAGCAAACTCCTTGAGCCAACCGAAGAAGAAAACCGTCATTCTGAGTGAACCACATGTTCTTTATCACATGACTGTCAGGAAAGGACAGGCTATCCCACTTGTAGTGCTTTGGACACCATGTTGGTTATTTTTTTATTATTTTTTTTTTCTCTCCTGAACATCTGACATTTTATAGATACAAAGTCTTGTTGCCCCAGCGTTGATTTGACTCATCATGTCCTGAGAGAGTTTTGCCCCGAAAAAATTATGATCTTATGCTCATCAAATTGTCAACTCTCAATTTTACTGCTCATCCTGAATTGAAGACAGTTTTTTGGTTTTTTTTTTTAATGCAATGCAAAGACACAGTATCAAACCACATGGTTTCTCGGACTCTATGGATTAAAAGAGAAAAGCACCTGTCATAAAGGCAATTACAAACATTTCTGATCTCTGGTTTGACAGATGGAGCAAGCCAATTTTCGACGAGTACTGCACAGATACCAGACACAACTTTTTGACAACATTTTCAGTGGCACGACCATATTTTGTCACTAAGAATTTCAGACTCCTTCAAGGACAAATGCACAGGTGAGAGCCATGTACAAAATCACTGTTGAGCATTCATTCTTTTCTTATGGGACATTATGTGACATCGTGCATACACTTCTGAATATGTATGAGATATTCGGTAGTTTGGATCACCTCAGGGTTGGATACATTGTGTACCCACATGAACTGGGGTAAAAATGAAAAGTATACTTTCTACGAATCTGTTTAACGAGCAGGCACTAATGAAACAACATGATTTCTGGGTCAACCGCAGGCTAAAAGCTGTCCAGAACTCCCTCATCTATGCAAGAAAGAGGGACACATACAAATTGATCCTTAGTAGTGGATTTCGGACTTACAGTAACACCAGATAGAGCCAGACTACCAATTGTCCAGGTGGTAATCATTCCCTCCTAAAGAAAGAAAATAACCCGAGAAATATCTCCCTTGAAATAAATCAAAAGTAATCTATCATTTGAGCTTGAGAGGTATGTTTACCCTTTGATACTCAATGTCACACACTTCGAGTCATTATATGTATGCTTCTCACGTTGAGCTGATCTTTAATGACTAATTCAGAACATCCCTCCCCCACCCAACAAAAAGAAATAGAAACAAATATTTGCTCATTCTTGGTTTCAAGATACACTGATCCGTACACAATACACATAGTGGGTGCACTTCATCACCACTTGACTACCAGATTGTAACTCATTTTCCTTTCACTCCCCACCAATAAAGTTGAGACTCTGTACAACATCCCACTATTGCTCAGCTTGGTAAGTGACATACAATACTGTTTACGCTGTTATTTTCGCATACAGATATTTTCACGAATGACGAGGTCGTAGACATATTCGCGAGATGTTGTTTTCGTGGGTCGACGCCGATGCTTACGTTAATGCTCTATTAACGTGATTAACAAAGCATGTGGAGACAATTTCGCGTGTTGTTAAATTCGCGATCCAATTGTGATTCGCGAAAATTCGCGAAAATTAAACCCTTGCGAAAATAACAGCTTATACAGTATCTCCCTCCTCCAAACACCAGTGGGGGTAATCTTCCCCCTATGACCATGAGGTTTGTGAAAGAGTCTCTTCTGTCTCTGTAATTGATCCCATGCGCAAGAAGTGCCTCTAATGCAGTCACGAAACTCGTAGAGGCTTGGCTTCTTCGCCAGCACACCTCCAGCCAGGACAGATGTGTGGGGGGGAAATAGCGGCACAGTTCATAAACCAAGGCGGGTGCACATCGTTGTGGCGAGGTGAGATGAACAGGCGCTTCATCGGAGGTGCGGCTTGAGGTGTGGCTTTGCAGATCCGCGGAGCACCATCCCTTCGAATCTCTGGTAAGAGGGTAACTCCCAAGCACAGCCAGTCCTCTCCGATCAAAGGTGTACATCAGGTTGAAATACATGGGTGCTCCCTTTTCTCTGTCCACCTCTACCTCCAACAAGCTCTTTCATTTTTTGACATGATTCAGGGAGGGATGGATTTGCACCAAACACATTTTTGTGCAGCAGAAAGACATGATATCACAGTTCTCATTTCTGTGGCTGCCTCAGATTTAAAGGGGAACATCAATCAATGTCATTATTTATATCAATCAACAGCAAACACTGCTCTCCCCTTTCAAGTTCTCTCTGCCTTGATGCGCATGGCAAATCCTGTTCGATTTTCAAAGACACAGAGCTACAGGAGAATGACTTGTGAGTGTCATCATATGTATGTATAGTCATAATATATTCAACCCCAGTCCACACTGGTGGGGAAACATCAAATCATAGTCTTGCTTTGTTTTGTTCTTTGAGACTAGAGAGATAGAATTTCCAGGGAACTCTAGGACTTTCCTGCGATGGATGTTATGGGTTCAAGCTCATTTTCTGAATGGACCACAACATGGACGTCAGAGGCTGGTGCCGGGGCTGGTGCCCCAACGGGATAGCTTTCTACCGAATCAGAATCCGTCTCCACATTGATCAGGGCGACCACCGGAGGATTCCCTCCTTCTTCTGGAACTCTGGGGTCGTTTCCTTCCTCGTCACTCAGCTGCACAGGTGAAGGGGGCGGGGTGGTGGTGGGAGGCGCGCCCCCTACTGCGCCGTGCTCGCTCATGTGGTCGGACTCCATGCCGGCGAGGAGGGGCGTGTTCTCATTGGGGGAGTCGCCGGCCTCCGAATCTGACTCCTCGTCCGAGTCGGCCACACCCGGCGGGACCACCTTGCGCTTGCAGATGGGGCAGGTGCGGCGGTTGTTGGTGAGCCAGGGGTCGATGCACTTACAGTGGAATGCTGGATGGGGTTAGAAACAGATATTGCAATCATTACCTCCACACCTCAATACAGTCTCATCCTCGTGGTTCAGAACCATGAAATACATTTACAAGCATCAGCAAGACTCAAACAAAATCTTGTTCTTTTGTGTGCTGTTACTTCCTGAATATTTCTTTTAGCATGATGCACCCCAATTTGGCTCTCATTTTCTTCTACGAACAAGTAAATCTGATGTATAGATGGGGAGAAATGGTGGCAGATAAAGCCTGGCAATAAGGGCACGAGTGATGAACAGTCAACAAACCAGTCTGCACACAAAACACACTTTTTGGAACACTACAAAATGGTAGAATTGCTCAACTTCGACACCAGTAATCAAATTTTCAGATAAAAAGATATATAATTAGTTGCACAACTGTTTTTAAGGCATGGACAAAAGCAGAAGAATTGGCAGACGTGTAATATCTCCCTCTAGTCCACCACATCATCACTCTCCCCCCCCCCCCCAACACATACAGAACACCCTACAAGATGCACACATATCAAAGGAATGTTACAGGTTTGGTTGAGTTTTTTTTGTGTGTGTGCGTGTGTGTGTGTGTGAGATGAAGAGAAACCTCTTCTGAAATACAAAAGAGCATGTACATGTACACTGTAAATAATTCCAAGAAGAATTCAATGTTCATTTGATGAAAACTGGTTTTTAAATGGCCGAGATATTTAAAAACAAAGAGATCTTTATAAAAGGTGGGACCCACTTTTTATTACGATCGCTTTGTTTTGCATATGTACTTTGTTTCTGGATTACTCAGCCATTTCATAATTCAAACCCAATCTTCATCAAATGAACTTTGAATTCCTCTCAGAATGGTATGCTCTGTAGCATTTCATAAATTCTTTCTTTAAATAGTATCTTGCTAAAAATTAAAGGCTCAATCCTCATCTCCACCAATGGTATACCATCCTTTGAAGGGAAACACGAAACTGTTATCTCCTCACCATGATTGCAAGGCAGTATACGAAGCTTCTGCCCCTCTTCGTAGTCATCAAGACAGATGGCGCAAACATCGTAGTCGTCACCTATAGGTCACAGTATACAAGGAAGAGATGCACAGAGTGTAACACTTATTATCGAGAGCATCGCAAACTGCACTGTGCCAAGTAAAATTGGCCTACTCTACCTTTGAACTTTTTGTGTAGAACACCTTTAAACACAAAAATCAATATCTGCCTTCATAAGATACTGAAATATGATCAAGTTTAATTTGTTACAACAGAGAGTAAAACGGAGGAAGACTACAAAATTATGCCATTCATATGAAGTGCAAGGACTTTAACCCTAAAACGGGCAGGGAGGGGGGTGAATCAACCACCCCTCAACATTTTCCACAACTATTCCGCCGCGCGAATTTTTTTTACTCCGCCGCTCACCGACTTTTCACTTTCAAGTCTTGCACCTCTTTTGACACCATTATCGTGAAATAAAATCGGGCATACCGTTACGACGCTGCACGAACTTTCCTACATGCTTATTAGACCAAAATTGGCTCAAAAACATGATTTTGCATACAAAGTCTATGCAAATGGAGTTTTCTCACCTCATTCAAAAATGTATGTCTATTTTCATGTTTATTGGCTAAAATCAATTGATTTTTGCATAATTATGCTTGAAAAAGGTTCTGTCATAATTTCGCCAAAAAAAAAATACATAAGAAATTCATAAAACAATACAATACATAAGAAAATAATTTTGCTAACAGATTTTTTTTTTCAAGTAAATTACTTGGAATGCTACAAAATATGTTATCACCAAAGATTATAATTCTAGCAGCTTTATTTTCTGATTTAGAGCAAAGTGTACAATTTTATGCATATAATGGCATGATTAATTAATACAATGAAAATTTCAATTGTTTTTTTCATAGTTTGGTAGATTATACCACAGGTAATGTATGTGCCAATTTTCATGGTGATTGAATGATCAATGGCCGAGATCTTGGGAGTGGGGGGGTTGATTCAATCCTCCCCCGGCCACAGAACAGCCAAGAAAGCCCGGCCTGGTTAAGGTTAAAGATTCTGGATCTCAAATGAACAACTTGTAACTGAACTTTTTAAGTCTACTAATCAAATGAAAAAATGGCAAAATTCAGTATCATTTTCACACATTTCTCATGTCAACCTCTTTGGTTTTCCTCTCAGAGGGAATTCTTGTAATGGCCGTATACAGTAGGTGGCGCTTGAAGACAGGTTTGACTTTATTTACCTACAAATACACATACTGCCTACTGAAAATGCCCTCAGCATTTCAGACTTCTGGCAGACACATTTTTAGGTTCTGCTGTAGTGCAACATTTAGTCCAAAAAGAATAAAGCAAAAAAACCAAATATAAAAATAAAACATTGTGATTTTTCAACAGTTTGTGTCCCATTCATCTGTACATTGACAAACTGAGCAATAAAACTTTAATAATACTAAATAATAATAATTAAAAAATGTGACATTCATTTTGATATGCTAAGCACAACAAATCAATCATAAGCCCGTCCCCTTCCCCAACAAAACAAACTTTTATGGTAGCTAGGAAAATCTCACCCTTCTTAAACTTTTTGGTTGGCAGCTTTTTGAGGTGGTCACGTGACAGGCGTGCACGTCTTCGACGTCTCTGGTCTCTCACGTACTTAGCAACCTGGTGGAGAGAGAAAGAATGATGTGAATCTAGGGAATAAACATTTCATGCCATCATCCTACAATTTAATAACTATCAATTGAAAAGTGAACTTAACTTTCCAATCATACGTCGTATGTTACACATGTTATGCTATGTAGTATAAGAGCTCACTTTTTCCGTCACTTCATGCTGTGCTAAATAGATATGCTTTGATTAACACTTCATTACTTTGAAGAAAAAAACTAGAAATGTCGCTACGGTGACTGATGCCTCCGCCATGATGCATGATTCTCCCAATAGGTGTATAGTACAATGTCTTCACAATGTGTGATGACAGTTTCACATGACTGGCAAAATATCGAAATAACAGGTTTGTCAGAAATATCTTGAATGTTCACTTTCCCTGAACTGGGTTTGCTATAATTGTCTATTAAAGAGTGCAGATACACATATTTGGGGAATTGAAAATTTTTACTTGACTTCTGACCGACCTTATTATAAGTTTTTGCATTGAGTATAATTTTTAAGGTATGAAGAAAGAGTGTAATTACTGTACAAAATATATCTCTCTTTTGTTAATTTAAACCTAACCTTTGACCCTTAACCTTTGACCTTTGACCTTCTGGCTGGAAATTTCCAAGAGAATCTCCATTAAGTATAATACATGTACATACAAGTGTATATTAAATTTTAAAACTAATAATGCAATCATTGCATATACTATGAGGGAAATAGTAACATTTTGAGGAGGTGACCTTGACCCCCTGACTATTGACCCATGACCCCTAAATTCCCTAGATAATCCCTGCCAGTCAGTACATGCATATGTATCAAGTTCCATGAAAATACATTGAACCATTTGCGAGAAAAGTGATATTGCAACATTTTCACCTAACCTTTGACCTTTTGACCTTTGACATTGTGACATGAAACTCTCTCTGGAGAATCTTTATGCAGTAGTACATGTCTACACTAAGTTTCAAGAAAATAACTGCGGGCATTGCATAGATATGGGGGAAATAGCAACATTTTTAGCATTTGACCTTGACCTTTTGACCTTTGACCTCTTGTCAATGTCACTAAAATCTACTCAACCAATTGTCCCATCATACATCATCCTTGGACCAAGTTTGGTGAAAGCTGCTTCATCCAGTTTTGAGTTATCACGTAAACAGATAAATTTCAGGATTTGACCTTGATCTTTGACCTTTGACCTCAGTCCAATTTCACTGAAAACTAGTCAAGTAATTGTCCCATCATACATCATCCTCCAACAAAGTTTGGTGAAATTTGCTCCATACAGTCTTGAGTTATCGTGTAAACAGATAAATTTCTTGATTTGACCTTGACCTTTCGACCTTTGACCTTTAGCCGCTTTCACCTCAAATCTAATCAAATCATTGCCCCATCATACTTCATACTTGGACCAAGTTTGGTAAAATTCCAGTGAATATTACTCAAGTTATCGCGTAAACGAAAGCGGACAGACGTACGTACGGACAGACGTACGTACGGACGTACGGACGGACGGACGGACGGACGGACGGACAACCCGAACACATAATGCCTCCGGCACCACTTCATGGCGGAGGCATAAAAATCCTACCCACACACACAAGAAAGAATAATTTAATGCCAAGTATACAATATTTTTCTTCCTTTTGAATTCAAGGAAAGAATTTTGACATGTACATATGGAGGTGAAAAGGTATATGTAAAACAAAGACACTGTTATATCATTTCACATTCATTAATGTGACTGCGACCAATACCACTGCTATATGAAAACATGCCGATCTTCAAAATGCAATAGTTTTCTTATTTTGATTCTATTTTAAGAAACTTATACTGTCCGGTGTTTTGTGATTTTGCTTTCATTTTACTCTGTTCACCAAAGTCAATTTGAAGATGATGACATTCAAGTCAAACTCGTTGCTGTCATACTTTCCACGTTAAAGGGTGTGTACAGTTCTGGTCGAGGTGTAGATTTAGCTTTTAACATTTTGCAAGATATTCAGAAACCACTCTATGAGATGTCAAAGAGCATGCAGTTCTAAGGGGTATCAAAAGTTTATTCGATGAAAATCGGTTTTGAAATGGCTGAGATATCCAAAAACAAGGTGAAACAAAGAGATCCTAATAAAGTTGGGGCATGTCGCCTTTTATTATTAGCACTTTTTTGGATATCTCAGCCATTTGAAAACCAATTTTCATCAAATAAACGTTGAATCCTTCTTAAAATTACATGCTCTTTCATATTTCATAAGAGGCTTTTCATTATCTCACTTAGGAATGTTCAAAACATGAATCCCTACCTCAACCAGTACTGTACAGTCCCTTTAATCTGCCACAGTGAAAAATTCACAGAAATGAAACGTAACGATTGGGGCCTTTCTAATAGTGTTTCACTAACTTGACTTTGCTATTTACCCAAAAATACATGATCACACATTTTTAACTAACTATAACAAAATAAGCTGATTGAATTATAATGTGTCAAAGTCTGAATTCAACAAATTGATAATCTTGATATACAGTACATTTTGTAATACAGGATTGACAGAGGGTCCTATGCACATACATGTATTTTCTCATTTATCATTCATCATTAGGTTGCAGAAACTGAATAGAGAAAAAAAAATCAAGTTCTGTTATTAACGCTGCAGATTTCATCACGCCAAATAAATGACACGTAAGTCTCAATTCTCAACAGTAATCTCAATCACAAATTAAAAGAGAGAGAGAAGGGAGCATTATTATCCAAATTTAATAGCAGAAAACTAAACAACATACATACTATCAGGCATATCATCAAACAAGAGGACAATCCAATTCAAAATCATCAAGACTTATCATGCATTTCAACAAGTCACAAGCACCTCAACAGCTGTGTAAAAATTTGCATATCAAATGCAACACAAACCGTGTCATCCTTCCTAAGACTGCAAGTACACGCCTGTATTACATAACAAGCAACTCATCTTCAAATGACGTTGCATCCACAGGGGACAAAGCGAAAACATTCACAAACAGGTCATCAAATAGTGAAGGTGGGGCTGAGCAAAAAATTACCCGACTGAAGTGGGGGAAGATCAAGTCTTCCTGAAAGACAATGAGAGGGCACTTACAACGCTATTGTATACGCACCACTACAAACTACATCAGCTTTTTCAAGACAATTGCTACTGTCAGAGCATAAAGGTCCCATGGCCAAGGCTCTGGAAATACAAAGTTCAAATCCAGTCCCACTCACACATCTGTGGGGGAGATGTCATACCTACTATGTCCAGTTTCACATTTTAGACATACAAATAAAAGTTCCTACAACTACAATGAGTGACAATATCCAACATTACATTCTAGAAGAGCAATGCTGATACTAAGAAGTGTTTCATCAAATTTAAAATGTCCTGTCACAACTAAAATAACTAGAAAAGCACCGATAGAGCATGGACCTCTGCCAAGCAGCTCATTTCCAACCATGCATGCATGCTGATAATTATCCTATATCCAACTGATAAGAAGCCTTATATTTACCTCATCTGCTAGCAGCTAGCTAGCTGCAAACTGCATCTCAAGCATGTGCTCAATGTGCATGTGCATACCATAAATACACGCCACTCGAATTCCATTGTTCTTTTGCCCTATTTGCCAATGATAACCATTCAAAAGAATTGAAAAAAGTATCCTGGTTCCACACAGCTATCTGGATGACTATCAAAATTTAATCATTTGTTCCTTATGTCATTATGAACTCTTCTGGCAAGTCTTATCCATATCCATTTGCAACTCTTTGAATTATTTTGCAAACAGACAGACAAAACCAATGACAACAGAGGTAGAGGTACTTACTATTACCATTGTAACTTATAACTATCACTTTTACTATGTATTATTGTTACTATTATTATTAACTAAAACTAATATACAAGTATTACAGTTACTACAAACTGAATATTTACTGTAACTGTTACAATTACTAATAATGATTACTTACTCTCTTATTATCACAATGATAATACAGCAGCACTAAGTATTAATATTAGTCTGATTTGGAAACACTCTCACATGTATAAATCATTTTACACTCGAAGCTTCACAATAATCATAATTTAACTTAATATTTAAAGAAATATGAACAAACACAATTATAAGAATTTCCTAATCACTTTTCAGATTTGAAATCATAGTCACTTTCTCTCCTAGTCAAAAGGGATGCATATTCTGCCAACCCAATGGCAGTATTTTTTTGAGGTAGCATAATATTATCATTACGCCTTACAGTACAATTGTATATCAATGTTGTTGCTGGTAAGGCAAGTCTCAGAAAGAAAGTCCAACTTCAGATCTGTGGTCACTACAGGACTTTTATGCTAAGAAGTGTGTTTAAAATGTGACATATATCTGACAAATAACATAGCATGCTCTCCCTTCTTCTATTGTCACCATCTACTGATAATCTTCATAGATCTGTTCTCGTCTACAGGGCCTCTTCAGCTGAATTATACACCTGCCAACATAAATGGTATTGACTTCTTTTCCTTCCCTGATCTACCTCCTGATTCCTTTAGCTCCTCGATTATCTGTCACTTTCTTCCCCACCCCACCCCCATGAACAACAATAAATCAAAACAATGCATTCACAATCTGCCACAATTAAATTTGGGCTCTAGAAAATAAACCCACGCATTCCTTCTTCCCATTTCACACTGTGCCATCCTTCGAAACTGTAACATTTTGTTTATTTTTGCTCATTTTATCTCTATTTGTATGGGAAGAAGACTTGGGACAAGTTTTAAGGATTACTTTTTGTCGTCACCGTTTTCTTTTGTATGTGTTTTTTTTTTTTTTTTTTTTTTTTGTTTTTTGTGCTCTTTGGAAAAAAGGGGCGGGGCTGATGTCACTCTCTACCGCAAACAACCGAGCTGCTACTCACCGTGAAGATCACCCAGAAGACAAAGCAGGTGCACATAACGATAATGAAGGGATAGAAATAATACACATGCGGGAAATCGCCGCCTCCAAAGAGCGTCACCGTGTATCTGCCGGAGGAGAGGGGGAGACGCACACCCACATTTTGGAGAGGAAGAAAGACATAAACAAATGGAATAGATTGACTCTTGCTCCTCTCAACCCGAGTGTAATAAGTGTGTGCACACAAAGTTCTGGCGACTTAGGGAGCACCACCAATCTCGGTTGAAATCGCATAATGGCATGCTGTACACAGTGTATGCTTGTTACATGGAAGGGCCCGGTGTCACCGAGGCTCCCCCCTAGGTGAGTGATTATGAGTGCAGGAATAAAAGATGGGTGAAAATACGAGTTGTTTCCTATTTTTTCTGTATGATTGATATATAGTAATGACAAGGTGCGTCCTGGTACTGCAATGAAATGCTAACGCACTTGTGAAAGAAAACTCCGTGGATGTGAAAAGAGAGTATACATGTACAGTGTATGTAAGTGTGTTTTTTTTTTTTTTTTTTTAATGGCATATTGGTGGGGACAGTGGCAGTCAGTTATGAAATGGATGTACATACTCATGAGAGTTCTACGTGGCTGTAGGCATTGACTGTGAGGATGAGATTTTATAAAGCATAAAGTAAATCTAAGCAAGTTACAGTGTACTAGAGGAATATCAAGAGCTTTTAGATGAGTAAAGTCATAACAGATGTAAGGGAACAAAAGAAATAGAAAGTAATTCAGAATCCATACATAGCACTCTCTAAATTTCGACACTTTGCCAAAATGGATCATGGTCTATTTATCACAAGGATCACATCATCATAATTTTTGGCTCCACTGCAGGACTGACTTTATGCAGCTTCACAACTCTTTTTTCCAAAAAAGACCCTAATGAAAATGAGTTCTCATCCTGTGTATGCCTGTGATTCCTGTCCATCATGACATCGCTCCTCGTGACAGCCTGGACGTGCGCAGAAATTATCCTTGAGGCCTGGTCGTCATAGCAACCCCACTCTCTACTACTGTGAATCTGCTGTTGGCTGCTGGTTCAATGAACTGCCTGGGAATCCCACAGCCAGAGCATGCATCCAATATACTCGATATAATGAGGGACCCATTCTAAAGAATACATACTCAAACAATGAAAGGTATGACCACTAGTAGTAACCATGACAACAGCTTCAGCGCTCACAGCACTTTTGTTACATGCAGGATGTTTCCATAGTAACAGCAACTACTGCAGTTGCATTCACTGCAAATATCTTTTATTAACTACGCCTCGGGTCTAAATGAATGTAATCTACACTAGCAACAGTGAAGGCCCTTATTCTTACTTCTTTCGTTGGTATTTCAATTGAAACAGGATAAGTGTGCCCCACTGGAACAAGAGATGAATAAAGTTTGTCGGTAATGATTCTTTTATTTTAGTATTACTAAATGTTTCTTACGTGACGCTCATGCAATAATTCATAATTTAACCCTCTTGACTTCAAAAGTCCAACCAAACAAAGGTTTGAAAGCTGGCCTTCAGATTATTAACAAACATCTCAGAAAGAAAGAAAAGAGAATGGATTTAAAGTGCCGATGTAATCAAGCATAATACACGTATGGTAGAACACCAAGGACAAGATTGGCCAGTTCAAACAATACAATGATAGGCTTCGAGAGGAGTGGGGGAAGTTTCTAATTTAATTGAACGTATTCTTGGGTTCTGACATTCAGAAAGGAAGCAATTTAAAAAAAAACATGAAATGTTTGACTCTACATAATTAATTTCTAATCACTTCTTGCCAAGCTACATGTACCTCATTCAGCAGTTTTCTATGCTCCAGTAGGCCTATTTGTGGCATTACCAGGGTAACAAGATAACAGATGGCAAACACACATAAAGTACATGTATGTGTGCATCTTACCAAGGCCTCTTGCTAAATAGCTGTCTGGTGGGAATTCTACAGGTGTATTCACTTATTCGCTTGTACTGTGGGGTGCACAAGTTCCAGCAAAGTTTCTGGCAGAGGGTCAAGTTGTAATTTGGTCATCCCCCAGTGCCAACGGTAAGGGGTCAGCAAATTGGGGGGAAACACCATAAAGCTAGAACAGATTTTGTTTTTGTGGGGCCCCATCTATAGAGATTTATGGGAGATAAGCGTGGCGATATGCTCACATTAATCCTCCACATTACTGTACACTGTTCACCTAATCCAAGCAGCACCCCCCCAAAAAAGGTGCAACAGATGGACTTGATCATATACAGTAGACCCTTGGCTACTTGAAGTTGAAGTGAAAACACCTGTCAATCAGCTTTCAATTTCAGCTGCTTCCGTTTTATATGTGTTTCTTGTTTATGACTGAAAGACACCTATCTAGTGTACAGTGGGATACTGATGTCCCTTGGGAAGGCTCATTAACCTGTTGAGGACAGACTGATTTTGCTACAACACGCATTTCCCATTGACACTTGCCCGAGTATCCGCGGGACTCGTCCTCGACGGGTTAATTACAAATACGGAGGAAGGCAGTGCAACTAGGAGTACTGTCTTAATAGCATGGCTGTTCTTTGATCGTTTCTTTTTTTAATTCCTGAGTGTGTTTGTAACTGCTAGACTGTCATTGATATTCTGTGAAAAGTGAAGATGTAAAGAAATTGTAGCCAACAATGATTGCGAAGAGCTTATATAATGTGAAAAAATCTGTATTTAGATACACCTTAATCAGTTGTTGCCGCAGACAGAAGTCTAGGAATTATGCCTTCAGAAAGCAGTTTATCAGCAGAGGGGGTAATTATTCAAATTAATGATTCTTGCTTCAAGTTGTTTTTATTGCAACTAATTGACAAATTGCCTACAGACGTAAATAAACGGTGATTATTCAGGGTTTCTATGTTTTGTTTTGTTTTTATCAATAGCTATGATTAAATACCATGGGCATAGAGTACAAACTAGGGTGTCTATCATGCAAAAACTGCATACTTGGGTGTTTGATTGCGTCAATGAAGAGCAATTTGTCAAGGGGGTATTTGTTTTAAATATAGACATCTTGATACTGAACACCTACTTGTAGATTCAAAACTCTTTGTAAATGTAAATAAGCATTTACTGCATCCAAAGGAAAGACCATTCTAAAGTGCAGTCTGCCCAGTTTGGCAATTTGTTAAAATGGACTCTCCCCTTCCCCCTAATGTTTAACAGTCTAGATGTTCCTTAACTCATTGAGGACGAGTCCTGAGTATACTCGGGCAAGTGTCTATGGGAATTGTGTGTGTAGCAAAATCAGCCCATCCTCAATGGGTTTTAATATAGGTAAAATAGTTTACACACATCTACAGGCTAGTATTGTACTAACTAAAAATTGTGGAAACATACTGAGGCATACTACTGTTGACAACTCTTTTCGTACAACTGTACCAATAATTAGCTCACCTATTCAACGCCATCCTATAAACTCCTTAATGGGACATACATGGAGCTCTCTTTGCAAATAAACATTCATCTATAACATTTGTCAGAGTGCTGGCATCTTAAAGCACTAGAAAATGAAAATTGAAAGAATGCCTTTGTGTTCAGCCACAGAAAATGACATCTTCTAATAACCAGGAGTGCAAAGTTAGAATGAAAGAGAGGGCCTGAAATACATCTACATGAAGCTATTTTGTACACATGTGGGTGTGAACTTTGATACTACCCGGGCTTGAATTCAGGCTTTTACGTGAAAAAAATGGCATCCCTATGACAAAGTTTGACTTAAACTGGGACAGCATGGAATGATCGGGTCACGGCTGAGGAATCAAACTCAAATTCTACACCTCATCATGCTTCCAAAAGGTACAAATAGGTAAAATGTCCTGTATCCATCCATGCAGAGAAAGTAACAATCAACTGGTTTGGAGCTTGGCATGCTTCCTGAGAGTTACCACGCAGACAGGTAGAAAAATGGGGGGGGGGGGTGGGTGCAAATGGTGTGTTGCCGTGACAACCAGACAATCAAGCCTCATCTGCAATCTCCGGGAATGAGTCAGCGAGGATATGCCGAGTGGGAATCTTTGGGAATCTACCCATAACATTGCCGTCCCCTACCGGGAGGGGCAACGAGACGCATTATCGGCATCATTCGAGGGCATCGCACATCCATCACACCGCAGAGCTTCCGACCCCCTGGCCCTGGGAAGGGGAATGTGATCATCTGAAAAAACTCACAAGACAGCGACACTTTGGCCAAAAAAACAACAACAAAAAAGTTTTAAAAAAAAGTGGAAGTTTGTATCGCAACTGCCTTGGGACAGGCAACTCTATGACTCATGCTGCCTTCTGCTTTGAATGCTTTCACATCGAATGTTCAGAATACATCCGCTACTCAGGGGGCTGTGTTTCTTTACAGTGGGTGTTGCTTTAACTCTTTTACTGCCACTACTTACCAGCTTGCACACAATATGAATGGCGTTACATGACACACAAGGTCTTGGGAGAATTAAGAGTTTCCTAAGATAGGTTCCTCAGATACTTGCATGAGATTTTGCCGTAAAATTTGAACATCTTGCTCTTCTATGGAATATCTTCCTCCTCGTTTGGTTCCAGATGGAACGTTGAGGAGTAATTTGAAGAAGATCTTTGCTTCACAGTTAAGTGTTGACAAGGAACAACAGGGACTTTTCGATTTCACATCCTGAACGTGGACAGCGAGATAATGATGTCATTTATAAGAACTGCGCATACTCTCGGTTCCCCAGCACGTCCAACGCCAGAATCGAGAATGTGTCTTCTAAGGATTTCACGTCCTCCTAGATTCAAGACGGAGATGACATCATCGCCTGGCATGCCAACTGCCATCCAGCGGGAGGGGACGGCACCCGTTGTGAGCGGCGTGCACTGAAAATCGACAACACTGAAAAGCGATAACACCATGGATGTAACGAGAGGACTGCAGCCATTCAGACCCGTTCTAGTATGAGAATGAAGTCTAAAAAGTCCCTACTTCTAGACAGTGTCATGAAAATTCTTGGACAAGGAAAGGGGGTGGAGAAATAACCCTTCTGATAATGTCTCTTTCACCTTTTAACAGTCTACTTATTACTTCTACATCTTTAATCCAGCACTCCTGAAAATTAAGAGGCGGCCTGACCCCTTTATAGCAATGAACAATCGTATGATAATATGGCCTTGTTAACCCAAGTTACCTCTTCAGTACAAGCATTGTTTTCTTGTTTATTTTCATTGAATGAATCATTACTCCAACAATTAAAAGAAACCTGTACTGACATTTTCTACTGTCTGATAATTCTAATCTCCTTTTTCTGATGCCTACAACTGGAAAGAGAGGATTCTAAAACCCAGGATAAGCCTGTAATGATTTTTTGAAAAAAATGAAAACGAGCAAGCCAAGGAACGATCCACACAATTTGGCATACGTCACAGGTGCCAACCTCCGAATTTAGCAAAACGAACTAGAAAGGTTCTACACATGTCAATTTACTGATGAAATCTCACACGAAGTACTGCAAAAACTGTTATTTAGTAAAATTGCAATATGGAGCTGAAATAAACATGTTAAACAATATTTATTAATTTTTAAAAGGAATCTCTTCAAAAGCTTTTTATTTAGATCAAATTTGTGGGGAATACTCCAGATATGCAAAATGAAATTGGCATCATTGTCCGAACGTGCTGCCCATAGAAAATTGTGTGTAAAAAAAAGTAACATTGCACTAACTATGCATTGATGATGAGCGATAATGGTTCGACATCGCAGTTCAAACTATCTAACGAAGATGAGGACTGAGAGATTCTTAAAATCTAAATCAAAAAAAAAAAGTCAACGGCAATCACGGTTTACGCCTAGTTAGAAGAAAACGGCACTCAGTACATATAGACTCTAGCAGTTAGACTAGAACTGGGACTAGGACTAGGACTAGTGAGCAGTCAAGGACCGAGAAGATTCTCCTCGCCGCTCCGTCGACAGCTGTACGTGCACAGCGCTAATAATAGGCACAGCGTAAACGTTTCGTACAATACATACCCCGAATGGCCCTGCTGCCAGAACTTGAAGCTATATAGAAAGTCCAGACGAAAGTCCAGACTCCAAGGTCTAGCGTTGCCGCTAGAGGCCCTTGTGCTGCAGGCCCTGTGGTTTCTGTGCTGAATTTTGCAGGTAAGGTATCTGCTTTATGGATTTTCAATGTTTTTGTGGTCGAGATAAATCTCATGGTGGTCGTATTAACACCAAGGACTAACTTAGATCTAGTTTTATAGTAGGACCCATACCTCGGAAGAGTGGCCCGACCACGTAGATACAAACAGTGCCACCGCTTCGCGATCCAAGCGCTGGTGTAGGCATAGTGCTAGAGTACTTCCGTATCCATGTAGATATTTCAAAATTCACCCAACCAAATTGCACCAAAATCACAAGAAGTATTTTATGACTCATGTCCACTTGCTCACGCTAATTGGAACCAAATCGCAAGTTGAGAAGCGTAAGTGAAGTTGTCGACTTTCCTGTCGTCGCTAAAAACAATCTGCTCTGTACGACTAAACAATAGTGATCGCGGCGTAGTAGCCCTACTTGCCTGCGCACGCACAGACTGAAGTTAGCCATCTAATATCATGAGACAAATCTTTCAAGTAATCGGGAGCAAGAAATCAATTTATAAATTATTTGAGCTAAGTTGAATGAAAAATAAAGTTCGTAAATCACACAAATCGCTAAAATCATGACATTTTTAAATTTAGTTCCCGCGTAAATTCCCCGTTCGCACAGCACTAGTCGGCTAACTTCAGTTCTAGATTGTGCATATCGCGTTTACCAAGATCTCTCGCGAAGTGTGAGTTTTTTTTTTAGTGACAACTTGAAATTCGGCGTCAATATTGATACTTCTCGATTACCGATTTCGTTCAAATATAATACGGTGTTTTGAAATATGCTTAGAAGTATATCCTGTAATTTTGGTGCAATTTGGTTCAGCGAAATTTGAGACAGCTGCATGGATAGGACAGTACACAAGTGCTGCCTGCTAGCTAAATTGGGCCTAAGCGTCGTCTGCTACTCGGCACGATTTAACGCACGCGTATGCGAGGGCTTGTAATCAGTGAAACATTTGGCACCTGTGACATCACGACATCCGGGCTCGTCAGGTCATTAGCATAATTCTCGCCCAAAATGTTCCATTTTCAACATGAAATTACGGACTAAATCGTTATGAAATTTTGATTCTGTTTGCACCGCTGGGTCTTTTAGAATTAAAAGAACAACATATAAAAGAATAAAAAACCGGTACAATGGCCTTTTAAGGGACAAAATGGGAATAAACATCTTGTCGACAGATAATTGTATCCAGCAGGATTCTAACCCAGGATCCCCTGTTTTAAACATCCAGAATCTCAACCACTCTCCAATGGTCCACTCTTTCCTTTGAGAGGTGGATACATTTATGATCACAAAATACACACTCAAAAGAGGAACACCTTGCCCTTACAGAAGACTAGTTTTCTGTACTAAATAAAATGTGTACACCATCTTTAGCCCTCTGTGAGAAATCCTTGTCAAACGCAAAGAAACCCAATCTCCCGCAACCCATGAAGTGGAGAATTCCACAAGCTGGTCACGTCTATTCAAACCCTTCCACATGGTGTCAGTGTTCGAACACACATGCATTTTGTAACGTATACAAACATACATACATACCTGTACACACTCACACAAACGAATGTACATAATATGCACTAATTGCACATACATGGGATACATACCAAAATGCATTCATACACAAAAACACATACATCAAGGACAACATTCTGACCTATTTCAGGACCACGCATTTCAGGGTGATAGTTGTTTTTTCACATGACTTTCAGCAACATGATTAAGAGTAATCTCCATGGTTATTTTCAACTATAATCTGCACTTCTTCACATGCAGGCATACATGAATTTAACCTCGCAGACATTTGCAGTAAGACTAGCTTACCCATCTCTCTGACAGAATGAAACTCATAGCAACACCTTGATAAGAGTGAAAGCATGCGTCAGTTTCCTTTGCTGTAGTTTTGAGTTCATTGAGCAATGTTTCTAGAGCTCATCTCAAGGCCTTAAGTGACAGAAATGTCAGCAACCTTGGGACTGGGGTTTGGACTTTGGGAACTTCCCTACTACATAACACAGGTCTGGAAATTGTGTTCAGACTATATACATAAATAACTGCAGTAAAGAATCATTACAAAGTGTGACCATTGATTTGGCTGTGCAGTAGAGGTGAAGAGTTTGAAGGGTAGAGGAATATCATATTCACCCTCATATTGTGCAAGTGGACATAAAGTTGTGAAGGATTTTGTTGAAGTTATGGATGGGTATTCTTCGTATGACTGCCAATATTATTTGACATAATTTCTTTATTTATTCTTTCAGACTTCTCCCATGACCAAATTTTATATCACTTACAGTAACACTTGCCCAAATAGCTTTTCTAGTTGCAAAAATAGCACATAATCTATTCTCTTCCAAGTTGGATCACTTGGTTCCTGTTCAGTGATGACTGTAAAATATTGGGCCAAGGCTGGCAAGCTAATCTTTGTGTGAACAGCTCTGCTCCTAATACACACTGATTCAGTATCATAATAGGCTTTTACCACTCTACACTCATAATGCAATAAACAGGTGAATAAAATATTGGAATTATGATCACTGTGTTTTCTAAGGCAACAAAAATCTAAGAAATGCGATGCAGGATCACAAAAACCAAGATTACATGGAACAAGTTTGCACCGGGTAACTTCACACCTCAAAGATGGGAAGACAGGTAGAGGGGTAGTGGAGGGGGGCAGGGAGAACCCACTGTTGGAGGGTGGGGGTGGAATCTTTATTACATGCTCTTTCAAGCGGTAAAGCAAAAACATATTCTTTGAACTTGGATTCCTTGTTTGCAGCATTCAGCTTCTCCTGGCTGAAAGAGGGACTAGAGAGAAGCAGGGAAAGGAGGAAATATCAGACACACAACACTCATTTCACACAGAATGCTTGCCTAACCCCTTTAATAAGTCCTCGTGTTAACTCGATTTCGATTCCACACACTTGTCATCTTCAAAAATGACATACAGTGGACAGAGTTGATCTCCAGGTACATGTATGCAGTGAAAGAGAGGGGGGTGGGAGCAATCAGGTACGGGTGCAGACACATCCTTTTCTTGACGCACATGGACGAGGAGGGTAACAGACCTCGCGGGAGGACTACGCAGCGGTAGGAGGGGGGTACCAGGACAACTACGAGTACTCGCCACCTCTCGACTTACCCCGTACAGCACGAAGAATAGGAGGCAAGTGGACGTGACGC